>JAVYIG010000058.1:600000-1105279 GCA_035222895.1 Strongylocentrotus droebachiensis
GTCACTCGCATCCTTGTCATTCCGATGGACCGTGGGAAAATACAACTCCATCTCTCTCCTCACCATCATCATCATCCTCCTCTCTCCTCCATTCCCTTTGAATCATCTTGCTCTCCCCTCCAATCTGTGTGTCATCCCCCGGCATTCCGACCTGATTATCTTCCATAAGAGAGAAATTTGTGACAAGCGAAGTGCCCCCAATGCAATGAGAGTGTTTGCTATTATGATTATTTCCATATCATAATCACGCAAGCTACTCTCTGTGGGTGTGATGCAAGCGAGAACCAGGTAATCAGATTTGTTTGGTATGAAAATGATTACAATATTATGGCTGTATGAAAATGAAATCAAAAGTTTAAACAGGAGTCGATGTTTATTCTTGAAGTATAGTACGTGGTTATCAGGTTATCAGTGATCTAAACAAAGCATCCAGACATCCATGGTATCATAAACAGTCTATGTTATGGTCCGCGGATATTCTCATCACCTCTCTCTTTTAAAGATAATTATAGTTAATATCATCATCATCATCGTCATCATCATCATCATTATCACTATCATCATCGTCATCACCCTCATTATCGTCCTTATCAATATTATGTAATAATTTAAGTTCATTGATATCATCAGGTTCCTCTCCGTCACCTTTATGTGCACTGTTTTCTTTAGTATACTAAATCCATCTCATTATATTTTTCATATATCAATGTAGAGACATTTCCAAACAGCATTTATCGACTTCATATAGCTGGTTTCCATAATTGTATAGCCTCCTTTATTATGTCCGGATAAAGTAGTATAACTCCCAAAGCCCAATTTCCCTTAACACAATACGAGGCCCTGTGGGTATAAAATATAGGACGTGAATAAGAGATAAATCAAACGGTTGATACCTCCAGATCGAATGCTCATTTTCGCTCGCTCTCAAAAGGGCCTATTCATCTACTTTCAATTTACCAAGTTTCCGGTCAGAATATGAATTAAGCCCCCTTTTCACCCCGACCCTCCTTTTTTGACAAAAACTTCCATTTTGTGGCGTGGCCCTAATCAGGTTACCCTCTGTGCGCAGTACCCATGGCACGCGAGTCGAGTTAGATGCCGAAACTAAAACCACCAAAATCTAATTTCAACTTCTAACAAACCAATTACGATATAGAACCAATGGTTTTGATAAGAAAAAAGTACGAATGCCTGCAGTTCGTTCTCTCTTTTGCTGATAGGGAAGATTTTTTTGACAGTGCTATCACAGTAAGGCACACAGTTTGAAGTGTAGCCTAGTTTATTGGTATCCTGGTAGTATTATGTGTCGTGTCCATAGTAACGTCAGATGAGACTAGTCTTCAAATACACCCCCTGTGTCTTTATTTACATGAAAGAAGCCTAAAACAGTAAATGGATGCTCATCATAGGTGATACTGTAATTAGCATGATGATATAGATTAGATGTACTGTTTGTCAGTCCATAATGAAGAAATAAAATCCATACATATTAACAACGAGCTTTATTTGGGATCATAAAAGATTGAATGAGCCTTCATCTGATGGCCTATTATCATGGAAATTGTATATTTTGTTGGATAAAAAAAACTTGTTAAATCAACTTGTTTGCTAATCAACTTGTTTGCTAAAATACAAGATATTACATAGGATTACCAGGCTTTTCCATTCGCTAGCCTTGTCTTTTCTTTTAGTGTGTATAAGATGCAGTGTATGGTGTTAATTCTTTTGACCTTTCAAAAAAGTTAATGCAGCCTTTAGGGAAAAGCGAAAATCAACGAATTAGTTCCTGAGAAATCCATTATTTTGGAGAAAATGGTGATTTTATTCAGTTGGCACACAACACTAATCTTATAGTTATGCACGAAACTTTAACAATATTGATATCATTTAATTTTTAGTTCAAGTCGTCCAACTTATGTTTTGGAAAGTAATGGGATCTCGATTTATTCGTTTCAGTAAAAAGCGACCATTGACATCAACACTGAGAGGTCTGAAAGACTAGACTGGGTTACCTCAGCGAGCTCTCGATTCTTGCTCTGTACTGGATTTTGGAGGTCACAATAAACGAGGCCCCCTGGCCCGAGCCGACCCCGGGACGCGTCGGAGAGGCACACGACATTCCGATACCCCACTACACAACGGCACGCAACCCTTTGCCAAATAAGGAAGGCGCGAAACGAGAAGCGTGCGAGATCGGGGCTCGCCAGACCAAATATGGAGGGAAATCCACGCGACCCGGGTCTATGGCTGGGACCAAGCGAATTGACGACCCAGGCGGGATCGTAGTCGCTTCTCTCATCCGATGCCGAAAACATCCAACCCCACCCTGCATACCATCATCATCATTAATCCACATCAAACTTGACAAGACGTGCATCTGTTTTTCAGACCAGGGGTACGCCATTTCGAAACACAGACCCCATGCTTACACCAAGACTTCTCCAGAATAACAAAAAACACGACTAGGCAGCATAAATCAAGAACTCTTTTCATCGCGAAGCGTGCACGTGGCACCAAATTATTGGGGTAAAATGTGGTAAAAGTGGGACTTCGCCATTTACTCGCTATATCAGCTGTGCTCTATTTTCGGGCTTCGCATAAACACTTCTATTATTCTTCTCCTTCCGTACCAGACAGTCTGTATATTGGCTAGGTTTCATGCTTATTAAATTTTCTCTGGCATTTATCACGGAGAACTAACTCTTTTCAAGAGTCTAATTGAGAGTAGAAATGCACCCCTCCTTCTCCAATGTTTTACCACTTGTTTTTATTCGACCTCCTCACATTACCCCCCTCTTCTTACTTAGCAAACCTTTCCTCCATCACGATCATAAAAGATTAATCAAAGCTCACAGAGAAACCGATGAGTGAGTCCCATTTCCTTTCTCATTTGCATGCACGGTGGCCCTATGGTATACTCAATGATACAAACCATGTTTTAATAATACACACTAAAGCCCCCGGAAAGAGTATGGGGAGTTTGGAATGAGGAAATCTTCTCCCCTGGATTTGAAGTCCCTTGGATATGCTTTGAGGTGTATAGATAAGATGAAGTGGTATTAGCTGTATTTGGAAAGGAATCAAACATTCTGTAATTGAGAATGTTTTCACATGGTTTGGGGCTATTTCCGCCATAATGGATAACACACTGAACCACATGAGTTTTGGGAATAGGAGTACAAAATATTCCCCCCCAAAACAATTGTCGAATTGCTCAGAACTGAACAAGCAGTTTAAGTTGTTAAAGTTTAATGAACTTAGGGGACAGTCACGTGATATTCAGCATGAATTTTGTAGACCTGTAATAACAGACTACTGGCGGTAGAGAAAAGTTGTTTCGGAGACAGAGAGAGAGAGAGAGAGAGAGAGAGAGAAAGAGAGAGAGCAAGAGAGAGAAATGGGGTAGAAAGAGAGGGGAGGGAGGGATGGAGATAAAGATAGTAAAGAAGGAAATAGAGAGACACCGGGGACAATGAGAAAGGAAGAGAAATAGACTTAGGAGAGGGAGAGAGAAAATAAAGGAGGGGGGGGGGAGTGAATGAGCAACAGGGAATATTTAAAGCATAATGCGACCCTACAATATTCAATGGTCGTTGTCGCGGTTGAAATCGAGTCTAAAGTGATGAAATTGTGAACAATAAATTCTTTATGTTGTGTAGCTCCCTCTCAAAGTTGATATTACTAATACCTTCAAAACAATGTTTCTTGACTAAAATCAACCGATTTTCTATTCCCGTTTGGAAATTATATATCAGAGCTGAATATTCCGATATTTTCATAGTACGACCGTATAGGCGCTATTTAAAATCTATCGGGAGCACCGATAAATTTGATATTCAGTTTCTCGAAATCCTTAGCATTTTAGAGCCCAATTTTTTCAAAGTTGCTTCTTCTAACACTAGGTTTCACAATGGTAATGCAAATTTTAAATTTGATATCCAATCCTGTTGAAATATTACTAAAACTGTGTGTTACCTTTGTATTTGCCTGCCTTCCAAAATGATAAGCCTTTTGCCGCACATCTTTTTGTTCGTTGAATTCTTAATCTGTTTAGTGGCACCACATCCTCATGAGTTGAACGTTAATGAATGAATGATTATTGGTTAATAATAGCAGTAAATGAAATAATCATGCGGGAGACGTGAATGTCTTTTTAGGGGCGGGGGCGGGAGGGGGTGGTTTGTCAGTGTCTTTTTTAAATATAATATGTGCTCCCTCCCCGTGTCAGAGAATCCTGGATCCGCCATTGATAATTAGGCCTAACCAAAATTCAGTTTGTAACACCAGATTGCATTCGTAGAATGAACTGAGTATACAATCATGTTCATTTGGGGCACATTTTGCTCGGATCGAGACGGAAAAAGCAAGCCAATAATCAAACCACAACGAACCCTTCTGAGAATAGAAACCACATTGAGAAATCACAAGTATAATGCTCACAAGTTCAGAGTGATTTCACCATTCTATGGCACCCACGTGGATTCAAAATACCACAAGACGGTTTATTCAAAATGTGGAGACCGCGCCTAACGAAAGAATTCATTAAGGTCGAAATAACCGGGACAAAAGAAAATGATAGATTTTTTTGGATGCAATTAGTTTGCTGATTTTCATTTTGATAATGAACATGATGAATAGGGGATATGAAGAGGAAGGTTAAATGACACGGGAGAAGATAAGAACGAAAAGAGGAGTAATGTATGTTGAGAGAACTATATTATAATGAAAGAGGATGAGGGAATGAGAGCTACATAGAGAGAGAGAGAGAGAGAACAACAGGCAGAAAGAGGAAAAGAGAGAAAATGAAAGAGATAGGGGAGAGATTTGTCTTCATCTTAATTCGTTTCACAAGAATTATCGCTGAAGAAATAAATGATGAGATCATTGTTAAAAGAAGAAACGTGTCAAAGACGACAATAATAGATGGGAGAGATAAAAGGAAGACTGATAGGGGAGAGAGAGAGAGAGAGAAAGAGAGAGAAGTGGGAGTGGGGAGAGGAGAAAGAGAGTGAGAAGAAGGAGAGATAAAAGAAAAAGAAAACAAATTGAACGTATGTCTTGACGACAATAATCGTGATTCAACTAAAAAAGCAATAATACGATGTCTGATGGATATACGTGGTCGGGAGAAGAAAAAAAAAGAAACTGAGAAAGAAGAATTGTACTATGTCTGCGCTACGTCTGCGGACAGTCTTGTGAAAATTGTTAGCTTTTGATCAAATTGTGGTTGATGCTGGTCGATCAATGACCCCTAGGAAAGTGAATGGAGTTCCTCTCAGCTGCGCAAATCTCGAACTTAAAGGCAGGGTACAGACATCAAGGCAGTTCTTATGAAATTATACATGTAAGTCCTTCTTTATGGTATCCTAACTTTAACTTTTAAAATCCTAACTTTAACTTTTAAAATGACAGCTGTTAAGCATCTGTGACAAAGTCGATTCATGTGATCTGAAGTTTACTGTTTATCACATAGTGCAGTATGACTGAAAGGTTTTTGTCAAGCAATGCAAACGTAAAGTAAAAGAAAAAAATATTGCATGATTACCTGCATGCTCTAAATTTTTTCCTCTTCAAAATCAAATAGAGAGGGTTGACAAATGGCCGCTGTGAATTAAACAAGCGAGGCACACTTGCCATTCTTTTTGTGTCATCATTCCTCTGCCCCTCTCCCTTATCTATCTATTTCCTCTCTAACATAATTCATTTTTCCATTCCTTATTTCGTAATGTCTTTTTATGGTATCGATATAATAATAATTAAATTGATTGGAAATTATTTTGTGAAAAATACAAAATATTAACGAAAGAAGACTAAAACCCTTTTGATATTTAGGATACAATGTATATACAGCCCCCAAATCCACTGTGTAAATATGAAGCAGGTGCCACAAGGAGAACAAGACAAAAACAAACAAAGTCACACAATTCAAAGGAATAATTAGGGTATCACTACATGATAAGGACAGGTCATGTGACCTGTCACGTGACTTATATATATTTTGAAGCAACGATACAGTTTGTTTATCCGTCAGCTAGTATTGTGTGAATATCACGATGTTGTGTAGAACCCGTCCTGTTTGTCATTTAATTAATAACGGTATAACGGAGTGACCTTCTAGAAGTGTTTGCCTAGTGATATACCGGTAAGAATTAGAGGGAGAGCTTCGGACCCGATACCACTAATTAATCTTTTCTCTCTGTCATCAAGGCGAGTGGTGCAAATAACCAGAATAAAGGAAAGAGAGAGAGAGAGAGAGAGAGAGAGAGAGAGAGAGAGAGAGAGAGAATATAAATATTCATAGAAATATTGTTACTGATATAGGCCTATATACAGCAGTAAACTGAAGGCAGAATCTCTTATATTATGCACATTGATAGCTATAAGCGTCACTGTGGCCTGGGGCAGTGATAAAAAGTAGTCTATTATGGAGCACATTATTTTCTATATTTATGATAAAATGCACTTTACAATGATATTATCAGAATAAGTGATGCTTTAGTGGCTGTTTTAATAATTTTGTGCATTATCGAAATAATTATCGTTGTGGGGTATTCAGTGAGGGATTTTGAGCAATTTTGTTTACATGCAGTAAAATGTTTCCGCTTCACTTACGCATTTAATCATTCAGCATGACATCACATCGTACCATAACAGTTATGTGAGCACAAAATGCCTACATAAGCATCATAAACAACAATTCTGTATCATTTCTATAGAAAGCAATATTTTTCAGTTTTGAATTCATATCGAAACATTGATAACATCGAATCGATTGCCAACGGACTGTTATGTTTATAACTCCACATATTTCGAATTTCATTCTTTGTCGAATTCATGAAAGCTTTATTGATCGGGAGAGGTCATCGAATGCATGGTGGGAAAGGTAATATGAACAGTTTAATGTAAACCAAACTGTTTTCCTATGATATTTATTCAATAATAAAATAAGAGGAAATGGTTGATTTCTAAACATTATCTCGCTCTAATAACTTGGATCGACGTTGAAAGCGTTTCATCTCCATTTATTATGAGGATAAATAAGATAGAAAGCGAATGGAGAGAGAGAGAGAGAGAGAGAGAGAGAGAGAGAGAGAGAGAGAGAGGGGGGGGGGAGGGGGGGGGGGGGAGAAAGAGAGAGATGAAAATAACATAGACCTATCACATAACTATATACGCATCATCATCGCTTGCCGAGGGAGAGAGCGAGTGAGAGAGAGAGGGAGATAGAAGCTATCTGTCAATCGATGAAAAATGAAAATACGGTTGGGCATCTCTAATCAAGCTGAGAATGGAACAATCTTTGTCGCTAGAGGGTAGCATTCCATTTGAGCTCACGGTGCAGTCCTGGGATGTTGGTTGAAACTCGACGCAATGTTTACATCGGCAGTCCTGCGTTTGACATATCCTGTAAAAATCATCCAACCAATCTTCAAGACTTGCTATACAATGGATGAAATAAGAAGAAATTGTAAATTGTTCACATGGAGGATTCGGATGGAAAAAGGGTGTCGAAAATGGCGTGTGAGTCTTCTACGAACCTGTGCAGAGATACGACGTTCAAGAAACGACTCAAGATAAAAAGCCGGTGACGACGAAACGTAATGAATGAGCTGAATTTAATCAGAGAAGAGATCAAGCATAACATAAAGAACCATGGGTAAGTAAGACTTTACCTTATTATGTATTATTCTACCCATTTAGCCCATGATTTATACAATTTTGTAAGATGTGAAGGCATGCAAAACTGCTGTAACTCTTATATAGACACAGCGTAATTCATCTTTCTCTGGGCATCGTATATAATACCTGCAAACTGCCGACATTGACTGTAACTGATTTATTAGATGGAGGAAAGGGAGGGGTGCAAGTAAACAAAAACCTGCTTTTACAGGCAGGTAAAACTATTCATACTGTATTTTCCTTTAAAATGCACAAACTCATTTAGTGTGAGATGTTAGGCCTATACTATTATTGAAGAGAGGACTGGTGACAAATAATTATGATTGGTTGTTTTATATAGATACATACAGCCGACATGAAAGGAAACATCAACATCTTGTAAATAAATTAATTTTCCAATTTAGGACAGATTTATCAGCGCATAAGTCATAACACAATGCGGTTCAACAGCATTTGAAAATACAAGGAGAGCCACTGCCCCCACCACATAAGCCATGCACATAATTAGGCTTAGACCAGCAAGAGAACAAAATCACCTATAGAACATTATGATGATGATGATGATGTGGTAGCCCCGCTTGTTAAGAAGATGGCCGTCTCACAGGAAGAGACGAAGGACACTGCCACAGGGTATGGTAGAGGAGTTGAGTAGATGATTCATGTTCGCCTGGAGGATACATACTCTGTGGTTCCTTGACTTGAAAGAGTCTCAAGTACTCGGTGACCGCTCAGAGTTTGCGGTTTCTAGAGACAGATCTGAGTGTGCTATAGAGTGACCGCGAGAAGCATCCGTGTGGTCAGTGTACTACATGACCTCACATGATAATCAAATATCCCAAACTAAATGAGAACAAATATATATTTAAAGATAATTATAGAGAGAGTGTGTGAGAGAGAGAGAGAGAGAGGGAGAGAAAAAGAAATGGGGGATATTGAAATGAGTGTGGAATCTGTAAACAAAGAAAATTAGAACGCCTGCTTTGATTAGTAATACAGTTTTGAAAAATTCAAAGATTTGATAAATAGGCTTTGATGAAAAAGATGTTGTTTTTTAAATACAACAAATCAAGGAGAAAAAAATCAACCACGATAGGCCTACGGTATGATACATGAAAAAGAGAAATTTAGTCAATTCATCACATCTAGTTTCGCGTAATGTGACAACAAACTTTCGTAACGTCATCAATGAATGTCAGCAAAACAATTTATTAAACCACTTATTTCCAGGTAAATTTCCAATAAACCGTGTTTGTCTCAGATTGCGCCCTCCGATTCGAACACAAAATAGCAATCAATCTCGGAGTAAAGACATGGCCGTTACGTACATTTTAAATTATAAAAAAACCTCGCATGTACAAGTTGTTTGAAATGTTGAATAATTATATTTTGTTGTTGTTGTTGTCACGCAAATAATTAAAAGAAAATCATACTTATACTTGATGAAATCAACGTTTCGAAGACCAAAAGCTTAATGCTAACGTCATATGAAATAAGAAATCATGTGATATTGACTCTCTTAAAATTGAAACGGTTTCTTATATATCTTATATATCAAATATATAATAACTTGTGCGCATGCTAGTGGAGACCTCTTTATTTCCCTTTGGACATCATTGTTATAATTATGAAAAGAAAAAATTGTAGGCAAGGGTAAGTAAAATCGAGAACAAAATAAAAACAACGTCGAAAATAAAAATTAAAACAAAAACCGAGAAACACACCTAAATGCGTCTCAATGCAGTGTAATTTTCATCGTTGAACAGCTGTCTACGTCAAGCAAGGGAATCGACATTTCGCTCACACCTCGACGAAATGTGTTTTTACACCCGCGGCCCATTGTGATATGGATAAAGAAGGAGAAACTTATGGGATCAGCTACATTTAGAAGCTGCTAACGTTAACATCATCCTTTTATCCGTTGTCTCATTTAGACGCCGTTGAGTGTCACATCGCTCTAGTGATCCTTTTATCCATACTAAAATGAAAGAGTACATAAGAATTTTGAAGGAAAAAAAATGAAATCAAAGAAATTAAAAATATAGAATAAAGGATAAAACATGCATACAAACATCAACAGTCCTAATTTCCGTCATCCCATTATGATCAACACGATATGTTGATATAGTGAATACATTGTATTGAATTGTTGTGAAAATAACGGTAAGAAAATGTATAAAAAACAAGATAGTTAATTTGATGAGGACGGGTGGCGTCAAACCAAACATGTTCACAAGTTAGCAAAATTTCACCTAAATGGGGGAAACGTCGTCAACAAATTTCCTGATTTGCCAACAGAGGTCGGAAATAATTTGTTTAATTGGCTGAATTAAAAAAATAAAAAATATCCGCGTACAGAAACTTGTTTGCCGACGGGTATCGGGGAGGGGGTGACACTCAGCCCTGCCTCTACGCAATTCATAACATTACCCATTTTCATGAATCTTGCCAAGAAGTAGTCTGTCAATCCATGAAAAGTAAAGAATAACACACATTAAACGACAGCATAAGAGTGATAGAAAGAGAAACAAAAAGCAAAAGGATGTCCAGCGAAATGGAATTCGATGTATACATGCATGAAAGTTGATTGATTGATCGATCAGACCTGACAGTCCATCCGTAAACTGAATTCATTAGCTTCTAACATGATTATAAAGTACTGGCCTAAATATTTTCTTTAGGAGTCCAGTCTACCCTAATTCAAAACAAGGTCACTCTCTTTGCACGCCACTAAACCGATATTGGATTTTTCACGATGGAAGTAATTCAGTCAAATATACTCGTGCCGCTTGCATCAATTATTAATTTTCATTTTTCCCTTTTCAAGGTCACGTGCTGGAGGTAAACATGATCGGCATGATGACGAAAATTATTGATGTAAACGCTTCCTTGCATTTTTGCAAAACAACCCATTGGGCTTTTGTAGGAGGCTTTTCATCTTCGGAACAATATTTTTTCTTGGTTAATGAAACACCTATATCCGATGTCAAAGGTAATTTCTTTACTTTAATTAAACTCTAATATAAATTTAGTCAGATTCGATCTTACATTTTAATCGAACGAGACAGTGGCAATGGATTGTCAATAATTTTGTATTGAATAATATAAAGAGTGGAGAATTTTACTGTTAAAAAACTTATGATAATCATAAATACAATGAAAGTTTTGTTGGAATGAATCCGGAAGCATGTCATGAATAAGGTCAATAAAGGAGAACAAAAAAGAAACACTTTTTCGTAAAGGAAAGAATGAAAAGCAAACGTTACTTCCTCCCAATCAACACTTTCCTTCTTATATCTAGAAAGAAACAGGCTCCTGATGATGCTATTGTTATGATCTGCACGTCTTCGGAACATCCAAGAAACTAGGATTTCAAGGTTTTGTATGGCCTCATTGGCCATGCATGTCAAACATCCTTTAGGTGTCGTAGTAACATTGGCCTTGGCCTTGCGTTGTTGACATCGTATAGTCTGCCTTACTCGCAGCCCTTGGCGACTTCATTGATATAATACATACAATTTTAATCAGCGACTATGACTTACAAAGGAATTTTAAAATGTGACAGCGGACTGAGCTGTATTTGGCACAGAAACAAAAATGTTGAAGATATCTCCTTCATTTCCTGTTACGTATGGATTTGTCCGACATTGATGAAGCTATTGCAAACGGCGTGTGAATTTGTAGGCTATGGGATGACGTAAGTGTAGAGCGATTGTGACGTCAGAAGACGCGAGATTTCATTCAGATGGTGAGCAGATTTTTCATTCAGGTGAAAGTTGGGTTGCTTGCTTGGCCGTCTAGTCGGCGAGGGGGAGGAGGATGATGGTGATGATGGCGATGAGCGGTAAATGCCTCGAAGGTAACGAGCACAGACCGCTGGTCAAACATGACCAGGTTGAAGAGGGATGATGAATGAAAGAGAGATGGGAAGAGAGAGAGAGAGAGAGAGAGAGAGAGAGGAAGAGAGAGAGAGACAGCGAGCGGGGGGGGGGGGGGGTGAGGGGGCAAAAAGAGAAAAACAATCACACTCACGAAAATAGAAAAAGACTGAGAGTGACAATAACTAGCATGATGAGAATGATAAAGCAAATGCTACTAGTAATAGTGTTGCTTTACTTCTAAGAGCCGAGTGAAGTACCTAATATACTTTGTTTAAGATGGTCATTGTACATCTCTTCGATAGGCCCATGCCCGATCTTAGGTACGTGATGTGCATATAACATAATACAAACTAGTTACTGAAGAGACCGTGTTACCTTTGAGCTCGAGCCGACCCCTCCACCTCTCTTTCTCTCTTTCTTTATTTTTTTTCTTTATTCTCTCTCCTTCTATCTCTCCCTCTCTCTCACCCTTAGCTCTCTGTCCATTTCAATCTCCTATCAATAATTATGTATGATTGAATACATTCACATCTCATGAAGACAGTAAGGGAAGCTTGTATAATAAACACGTTTTGACTGTGAACTAGAAGTTATGAAATAGGAAAGAGTAACCTAAATAATGAATAAGCATAGAAAATATATACATTGATCCTTTCATTACGAAATTTATAGAACTGCATGTGGACGGAATACATGACCTTGTACTAAAGCTAATGTATAATATAATATACATTATTTTTACACGTTGGATGGATGGTTGTAGCGAATATAGATTCAATGAGACCATCCAAAAGAACTTTCTTATTAATATGACCCATTGACCCTTGCTGTTTTACGTCTCTGTTGATATTCGATGGAGTGGAAGGGGAGGGGGGCATGGAGGAGGGGGGTATGAAGGAGGGGGAGGGGGGGGGGGGGGGTGGGGGGAGTAGGAGGTCACTTCCCCTGCTCCAATCATTGTATCACAGTATTGATACTATTGACCTTCATAATTATGTAACTATTCTTCACATACAGGTCGGCTAGCCTATACGATATGGTTTCGATAACATAATTTCCCATTTTTATGAAACGGAGAGGAAAAATCATGAGTGAAGGACACGCCCATAATTATTTATAATGACCGTTTGGTGAACTCCCATGAATGCGGTGTTGATGGACAGTTCTGTAGACCAGTCAACCAGCGGGTGAGATACAGGGTGATACGAACCAGCCTTCTCGACCAGCCTTCTCGCTATGTATTCAGCTGAACTGGGTCGATTAAAACATTACATTCTGAACACACATGCTACGGGACTCTTATGTCAAAATCAATCTATTGCGTGAGAGAAGTTTTCTCTGAATGACATGATTGCGAGGGATTGAATTTTATGAGGAAGCTGACATTGACATTGGTGTGAAAATATCACGGATGACCACAACCACTACCATGCACCAACACGACCACCACGACCACTACCTCCACCATTAACACCATATACCACCCTGCACCACTACCCCCACCATCAACACCATATACCACCACTACTACCATCATAACCAATACCACTAACACTACCACCATCATCACCACCACCATCACTTCCACAATGTACAACTACCATCAACACCACCACTATCGTTACAATTTCATGCTTTACCTCGATAGATATGTGCTTCTGCTTATACCATACTACCATGGTATCTTTCAAACATCAAGATTCAAACCAATGCTCCTTCATGCTTACAGACATGTCATCGCAACGCCAAAAATTAGGCACCCTGGCAAAGCTGAGCTAATAATTAACTCGGTTACTCACCCATTCCCTCTCCGTTTCTTCTGACATTTCAGGGGTCCTTATGTGAGATACAGACCCCCGGAGTAGCCGAAAGCCAAACCGTGGTGTGTTCTAAACTTGGCCTCTTGCTATTTAAACTCTAATTATTGCGTGCCGATAAAAGAATTCGGGTTAATTAAAAGTTGAGAGCTAGCGGGTGTGTTTTCACAGTCCTCGGATCGGGATCGGCACATGGACATCAGATGTGGCGGCTTACAACAAGATTAATCTTTAATCTTTCACGCTAAAAGTGATTCAGCACCAGCTAAGTTGCAATTTTCCTGGTATTAAACCCGTGATTGGATATAATTGTTAACCGAATTTGATCAATCTTCAGAGATATTTATTTGAACGGGGCATCAACCCCTTTTACAACTTGCACTCGCTTGAGGATTATGTCTGTGTCTGAGACGCACGATTGCATTATCTACCATCTGAAACATCAAACATGAATTATACCAACGACAAAAGAATACATATACTGTCGTTCGTTTATATAATATAATATAACATAATAATTTTCTGTCATGTGGGTGAAGATTGTCGTCGTAGCATTAAAGACGAAAAGAAGAAGAAGAAGAAGAAGTAGAAGAAGAAGAAGAAGAAGAAGAAGAAGAAGAAGAAGAAGAAGAAGGAGAAGAAGGAGAAGGAGAAGAAGAAGATGAAGGAGAAGGAGAAGAAGAAGGAAAAGAAAAAGAAAAAGAAGAAGAAGAAGAAGAAGAAGAAGAAGAAGAAGAAGAAAAAGAATAATGAGAAGCAGAAAAAGAAAGGGAAGAGGGAGTAGAGCAGAATAGTGAGAATAACAAACACCATCAATTCATGATAGTTATGAATGATAATGATTATGATGAAAATAACAATGACGGTGATGTTGACGAAAATGATGTTGATAACGATTATGACAATAATGATTTCAAGTATATACTGAGAGAGAGAGAATTATATCGAATTGAAACCGACAATCGGCAAAAGAATATTATGCTTTCTCACCATTGATGTAGATTTTTACAACTTTCCTTGAAACCGTTACAGAATCTTGCATTATTGTATTTATGAGAGTTATGGCAGAATACTATAAACGTCATTATCAAGTCATGATCTCACTTTGTGCTTTATTGCAATGTCTTCATATAGGCGTCTGGTCCGTTAGAGGTTTTCTAAACTCGTGCAGGGTTTATTTGATGACGATTCATTCCCCTTGACTGCTAAAAAGCATGTGCTTGTGATTCGCCTGATTTAGGTCCTCTCCGAGGGACTTGATAATAGTGGATTCATGCCTTACCAAAGGGCACGGTCGCATTGACTCGGTTTCGGATCCGGGATTTCTCGGGTACATGACCACTGCTCTGCCACATTGCCAAATAATATCATACTGATCTGGGAGATATTTTTTAAACAAGAATATATATATAATTATATATACATGTTTTTTTTTTTTTGGGGGGGGGGGCGGGAAACTTTAATAATATATGCATAAGTACGAATCGTGCAAAGCTGTATTTTAAGATCGATGAGTCATGAAAGAGGATATTTTTTTTTAATAAACGAAATAATGATAAGTATTCTTCTCGTTGAGAGGGTCCTTAATATTCACGCTTACTCCGAACTATTACTAGTAGTGGTGTGACAAAAGTATTAAAACGGGCAAACGGTTTTAATAATTATGCTCATTGAACTATTGTTAGACCGCGGCATAACATAAGGTAAGAGAGGAAAATTGAGAGAGAGAGAGGGAGAGAGAGAGAGAGAGAGAGAGAGAGAGGGTGAGAGAGAAAGAGTGAGAGAGAGAGAGAGAGAGGGGAGGGAGAGAGAGAGAGAGAGAGAGAGAGAGAGAGAGAGAGAGAGAGAGAGAGAAAGCAGTCATTATAATCACGGTCATCAATCTTAATCGTTGACCTTAGACTGGTCGACTGGGGTTGCATCAAGTTCAATGACATCGTACTCGATACCTCGAACCCCACTGAGACGCTAGATTATGATAAAGGATACACGTTATTTGGATGATCTATAATGTTATTTAATGCCATTTAATGTTATTAAATACTTACTGCTTGGAATGTACACAAGTTAACATGGGGAAAAACAAGGAGAGTTTTAAATTTATTTCGTATAATCATGTATAGACATGACTAACATAATGAATACTATGTATAATATGACGAGGTGTATTATAGACATAACGAGAGTAAGACTTTGCTCACATCCATTCATTATAAAAGGGAGGAAGAGGAAAGGGTAAGAGAATAGAGATGACCACAAACAAAACATATGCAATGTTTCTTTTCACTCCTTCTCCCATCCATAGACCGCTTCTCTCTTTCTCTGTCTCTCTCTGTCTCTGTTATCTCTTTGTTCATGTTTCTTTGTGACTTGATTATTCATGTCCTTATTATTGCGCTCGTATTATGGCTCTAACTTTTAGTTTTATTTGCCCTTTATGTTTTGTTTAATATGTAATTGTTTATCAGTCTATTTTGTTTGTTATAGCGCTTAGAGACTTCGGTGGTATAAGCGCTTTATAAGTAACGTTTTTATTATTATGGAAGCAAAGCATCTTTCATATCGTTTCATTCAAAATAAAATAATTCCATTGATTTATAAATGTCGACCTCTCTGCGGGGCAATATAAAAGTGCCTTACGTGAAGGCACTTGACGTAGCTGATAAAATTTGAACGCCCCAGTATCTGATTTGGGTACTATTTTTATACTCTCTTAATATTACCTGTACTTCCGAACTACGTATATACGGATGATTATTTGAGCAAAATAGTCAATCATTAATCCGTATAACGGATATGAATGTCTGGACTGATACATACCAAGTATTGTTACAGCTCTCAAATGAATTTGCTGACACACTGTGAAGTGCAGTGTAAATATTCTCGTTTGATATCATTGTCTGGTGATAATGGCTAGAAGAAATATCATGTTCTACAACACGTGCTAAAATGGTAGTGATTAATTAAAATCTCACGTCATTTTCTTGTAATATAGTTCCGTCTCTTCAGTTATAGAAAAAAGGGAGAGAGATTAAAATAGACGTCAGGAAGTTTAATTAAACATTTAATAATACATCGTGACATAAACATCAGATATTCCGGAAGGTTGCATTAATCATGATAATGATTGGATTGTCTAATGGCTGAACGTCACTAGCTTGCGTAAGTTTCAGTTTCAGCTTCAAGTTTGGTCCTTTTCATGAATTAGATCGGGAAGTAATCCATGAGAGAAAGAGAGAGAGAGAGAGAGAGAGAGAGAGAGACTCAACCAATACACAGACATGACTATACAAAGATACGGGAAGGGTCGAGAGACAGGGGAAATTCCCTCCATTGTGACGTAGGTTTTGGAACATGTTTTCATATTCTATACACGCTTCTAAACTAAGGAAAAGGACTGACTTTCGACATGCACAAATTCTGGGAATTTATTCAAAACATAAAAAAGGAATACAACAATAATGAAACAAGTTTTAAAAAAATACAATTGCGGTTGGGACAAAAAAAAAAGAGTTTCGGGGCGCATTTATTTATGAGTGAATTTATCATACTTGGTTCTACATGGATGTACGTGCCCCCCCCCCTCTTTAATGTCCCTGGATCCGCCAATGTTTCTGAACGATAGAGTTAAAAACGAGTTCTAAGGCACGCGATAGGGTCGTGCCCTCATAATCAGCGCCTCTGAGGAGCTAGGAGGGACTAATAATAACTGGTGTCAAAAGTTCAACCGAACCCCTTGCTTTCTTTCTCTCGTCCATGGCTAACGAGCTCTGGACATTCTTCAAATTATCACCAGTAACAGTTGTCATTGATCTTCACTTGAAGAAGACGAAAGGACAGACAGAGGGACAAGGACAGAGGGGTATATAACCCAAAACAACATCGAACTCCATGCAATAGCCATTAGTGTATGTATATAGGCCTTTTCTTCAAGGCCTGTCTATGCGCGAAATATAGGCCAGAATAGTGCGCTTCCCCAAATATTTCAGAATTAAAATTGCAAAAAAACACACAACAATGAAAATAAATAAATAAACAACAACAACAACAACAAAATATCTTAGTGTATGTTACTTTTCGTCTGCTTTATGATAACGTTACATTTTAATCTTGGTATGATATTGGAATTTAACTTCATTTAAACGAGTTAGTACATTATGTGAATAACCAATATTTATATGTTTAATATACGAAGAATCAGGAATATGTGACCCGAATATAAAACATTGACAAAAATATAAGATCTGCTATCCACAACACAATGCATTCGTGTGGATGTAAGCATGTAGTGCGTCCGCGTCGTACGTCTCCATGTCAACGTGTACGAGTAAAGGGAATCTGTGGAGGGGGGGAGAATACTTCAATGGAATTTCTCAGTCGTGAACATCTTTTCAGAATGTTTATTTCCGCCAAACCACATAAAAACTGCGTGGGCAGATCACGTTGGATTGCTTGCATCAGATTTTAATACGCACAAGCAAGATTGCATCATATCGTTCGCTATCTATATATAGCCTTCCGATGACTAGCCAATCATCGCGCGCGTTTCTTACGCATAGCGTTGCGCACCCAATTTACACCGTGTGCCATTGGCTGTAGTGTACGTCACAATCGAATAGTATGCATTATTCATGATAAACAAACCGGTGAACGTGTCAAGCACGAGTGAGCTGCCTCATGCATTCGTGAATCACAACAAACACAACGTAAACTGATCAGCTTCAACATACTGCAGTAATCGACACAAGCAAGGCGGGCACATCCTTTCCAAAGGACAACACATTTTTATCATCAAATCAAGTCATCAAAAACTATCATCTGAACTACTTTTTCAGGCCATTTTGACGGAGAATCTGGTGGAAATCGGACGGGAACATGGCACCGCAGACATCAGACAGTGACAATATTGTATCAGCAGAGGAGATGATGGCTCAAGATTGTGTGTGGATCTTCGGCTATGGCTCCCTGATATGGCATCCCAACTTTGAATACACGGAGAAGAAGATTGGCTATGTGAAAGGCTATGCGACTAGATTCTGGCAGGGCAGTATATCACATCGTGGCACGCCTGATAAGGTATGTATTACATTTTAAATTCCTTTCGCTCGAATACTTACAGATCACTCTAGCAAAATTGTCAAAGTTAATGGAGAAAAAAAGGGTGGAAAATCATATCACAAGACAATATAATCAAACATCAACATTTAATATGTCACACAATCCTCGATCTTATTTCACAAAATAACACATAAAAGTATGTAAATTAAGATTTAATTGATAGTTAAGTTTTGATGGAGAGGTGTTTCTAAGCATGGCCAGTCATGGCCATGTCACAATTAAAGCAATGTGGCAACACTGCTGTGTATGGTCCAGTGAGTTAATGGTGAACATGAAATCATTGTGAATCTGTTTTATTCAAGTAATTCATTAAAAAACATGCATAATGAAATGATACAGCCTAGTACATGAATAATGTTTATATCTAGGATTATGAGTAATACTTGAGGTGCATGAAAACCCCTCATATCCCCTCATGAACCCATCTTGAACCTGTGCTATCTGTAAACCACAGAATGTTGGTTAGAGACACCAAAGGGGAGAAATGTTATCTTGAGTTTGAAGATTTTGTCATGCCTATGACAGCATGGAAAGGGGAAAGACGTTCAAGTAAATGTAGAGAGAATACAGTGAGTCATTCAGACAGAACATATATTACGGTGACATTAATATCATAATCTTTATTTCCTGTTAAGGATTACGTGGCTGGAACGATATCAATGTCCTATCTCCTTATCATTTCTGATAATGGCAGTCACAGAGTTAAACAAAACATGTAGTTACCATTGTCCAATTGTCATGTCATTAGATATGACAGACAATGGATACATGTCATATTATATTGAAATATATTGAGAATTGAGAAATTTGCCTTTGGATTTCATTTATAGTGTTGAATAAGAATATATGATATGAGTTTGTACATGTATATACATGTACTTCATAATGTTTGTATAGTATATCATTTCCATAATTTATATTTTGTCATTACCCTTGATTAAAATATTTTTAATCAGTGTCTGAGCAATCTCTACAATAATGTTAATACCGGTAAGGAATAATTTTCCTTTGGTATTATTGGATTTTTGCTGCTAGTTCTGATTGTTTTTTTTCAAATAACTTTTACTACGATCTTCTTTCTCTTTTCATTACAGCCTGGGAGAGTTGCAACAATGGTTGAACAAAAAGAGGTATGTAAAACTTTCATAATGATTGGAGGAATGAGACAATCTTCCAGGATGATTTGTTTTTTATCAGATGATAACTGCCATGCAAACAACATAATCAGATCTAAGGCTCATTGTCTAGTATCCTAAAAACATATTTAAAAAGAAAGAGACAAGATTCCTGCTAATAAAGACTTAAAGTAATATTTAATACAGTGGACAGTATACATAAAATAAACTAGCATGTACTTAATATGAGCAGAAACACCAAGAAATCTAAAAGCTTGTCATTTGTCAAACAAATTAAAACAAAATCACCAGCGATTACTAAGTTGAAATGTGCTTCCATCAACTGTCAATTGAGATTATTGATTGGCTGTTCATCCTGATATGCCTTGAGACCAAGTAGGCACATTGGTAATCACACAAGCCTAAAGTTCATTGATCAGCTAGTATTGATTGGCAGATAATCCCTAACCTTGGTGTGTGTTATTGGAACTATGAATAGGGCTAGTACAGTACATTAGTGTCAAACAAATATACTTCCTAGAAGCACCATGTAAAGGCAGTCACTTTAACAATCAATTTCTTAACATTGTGTATACATGTACAATATATAACTTTTTTTTGGTTCAATTTGTCAATATCAAATACTAGAAAATATTTTAGGCCAGAATGATGACAGTATTCATCCAACATGCACAAAGGAGATAGTGGAAGGCTATTTCTTTTCCCCAGTTTTCCTAGCACACTTTCCAAAATTTGCACTCCTGCTAAAGGAAACAGAAAAATGAAGGATTGGTTAACTTCATCAAATAATGCCCTGTTCTTGTAGAGATGAACCAGATATCTAATGGCCAACAAAGAAACTGAGGTCAAAGAAGGATGCAAAAATAAGTCAGTGTTGTCGTTTTTTTAGGTAAGGCACACATCAAGATATCATTGGTTGATACCATGCACTAATACATGAGAGAGAAGATGACACACGTTCCTAGCATGTTATACAAGTTTCTCTAAATTGATATTGATGTGACAAGTGTTTAATACGACTGAGGCTGACTGAGCATGTGACCTTTACAAATGTCCAGTCGTCTGATGATTATACAGTATTGAGCTTATAGGTCAGATCAAAGTATCTCTTAGGTCAGATATAAAATATACATGTAGGCCTACACAGGAGGGATGGTGTGTTATTTACTGTTATTTACTGTTATGGTCAAGAAAGTCATAGGCCTACATAAAGGATGTTGAGGCACTGACAATCCAGTGTGGATATGGCAAGGTGTATATTTCTCTCTCGTGCAGACGTGCACAACGTCTTCAATGGGTCTGTATAATGCAGACTAGCCTGTCTCCAGCATTCTTTATCGATTGTACCTGGTATTAGGGCGCGTTCATGCTTGATTTTGAAGGCAGAATGAGCGATTTGTAACGCTCATCGTAAACGCTCATCGTAATCGCAGTTCCACGGTGCACTGTTCATGCTCACTTCTCCAGGCAATTCTCCTTGGGTGGCCTTCAGCTTGGATTCGCAAACCTGTGTGCGCATGCTACGTAGACCCACTAGAGGTCAGTGCGTTGACCCCATTTAAACGCGTTTACAAATTGTAAACGCATCTTTTTGTGAGTTTACGATCGGCGATCGTAATAGCCGTTTTTCGGTGATTCTACAAAAGTGAGCATGAACGCGATCGTGTTTTAAACTAAACGCGTAACAGATGCCTGATTCTGGCCGTCAAAATCAAGCATGAACGCGCCCTTAGACGCAATAGAGGAAGGCAGTATGAGGAAGAATCGTCTTCAAATAGTCTATTAAAAGTTGATTGGAGGCATATGTGGGTTTAACTGGCAAATTATTAGTAAGTGTCATTGACAATCTCCTATGGAAACGTATCACGTGATGAGGAAGGCATCTCTGCTTCTAGAGTACTGCCAGATGATCATGCTCCATGTCTAACATCTCAAAGTCACCTTCATAAGTCAAATATTGTTTGACAACAATTCAGTTCAGTTCAGACTAGCCATGTCTTGTTTTACTCTCACCAATACTACAATACTACAATATGTCTTTAGGACAACATTCACAATGAAATTTGTGCAAAGCTAGCATTTTTTAATGAATTCACTGATACGGCTATAGAAATGAGGGAGGAGACAGAAAACGATGTTGACATTGAGGTTGACATTGAGGTGTAACAATGGCCATGGTTTCCTGTAAGTCTTCTCTTCGGAAGGGTGGAGAAATATTAGATAAACCTGACATTATGCAAAGCTTGCCATTTCTCAATGAATTCATTGTAATGTCAGCTTTATGATACCAGTGAGAAAACAGAAAACAATGCTCTGGATCTGACAATGTTGGATAACAATGGGCAAAGTCTCTTCACATCATCACAAAGAGGAAGTAATATTGGATGAATTGACATTATAATTAAAACTTTCCAACACACTCAATGATCATGGCTGTGCAGCGTGATGGTTGATATAAAAAAATGTGAGAAAAAAGTAATATGACATCACATACATGTATGAAAGTCATTTGAAGGACGTTGACAATGATAACATGACACCAGAAAGACTATCAATGTACAGTGTAAGGAAAACATTATTTTTTTTCTTTTAATCCAGAAAGGTCAATTACTTGGGTTGGGTTTCCTTGGTAACATCCGTATATTATTCCTAATGTTCACTCCTGGATAGTATGTTGTGGATTCAAACTTATAATCAATGACAAACTTACACATATGCGATCACTGTGAAGACAATGCAAGGTTGCATTTTTAGTGTTGTTTCGACCTCGGAACAATCAATGTACATGTATTGTGTTTTCTTGGAAGTTTAAACTTGTGCCTGTTGTTGTGATTGGTATTGCCTCCTCCCCCCCCCCCCCCCCCCCGGGCTGTTGCCACTCTGTTCTGTTCCTGGAAATGAAATGAAGTAGAATTTGAAATATGATAACAAGATGCATTCATCCTCTGGATACCATCCTGTGAGAAACAAGATGAAGTGCCTGGTAACTTTAAAAACCTTTTTTTTCAAAATCGCTGTTATGCATCTTGAAAATTGATTAGAAAAAACAGTTTCTTGTTTCTTCATTCTGTGCTCATGAATTTTCCCCTTTTTTCAAGGCAGAATCGACTTCCCATTCACACAATGCTTGTTGTGCAGACCAATTTGACCTGTTTGAAGCCCAATTTAGAAAGCAAAGAGGTACCAGATAAATGCACATGACATAGCCTGGTCTATAAAGCAATGCATTAACTAGTTTGATAAAGTTTGTGTGAATATCTCATACAAAATCTTCTATGATTTTAGGCACAACAAAGATATGAATAAGGCCTGAGATGGAACTAAACCATCCAGATGAAAATCCTTTAATTTACTCTCATGAGTGGAACAGATGTGTCCTGATAGGTTAATGAGTGGGGCATGTCACAGCTGGCTATGTAAACAGTCAATGGTTCTTACCTCCACTCTGCACTCCCTTGACAGTAGAATGCTTCTACAATAATGTTGCATCATGCTTTTTGGCAGCCATTTTGGTGGATCAGGGTGTAGACTTGACATCTAGAATTGGAGTAAAGAATGTTTCGCTGTGTTCTATCCTATATGATTCTTGTTCTCCACAATGACATTGGTACTGCCAATGTTTTGAGTAATGCTAAATGGATTTTTTTTGGTTCGGTAAGCTTGACATAAACAACCATTCACATATAAGGCATAAACACAATACAATATAACTTCATACGTTGCATTTATTGCAAAATAATACACAAGTAAACTCTCATGACCTTGTGTAATATCTATATTACAAAATATGTGTGTATGCATGACATGAATACATATACAATTGATAAGAAGAAACACAATTGTTGAATGTTCACAAGAACATAATGAGACAAACTGTTTCAGAAAATTCATTACTAAAAAATAAGAATTGTTCTATTGTAGGAGCATCTAGAATTTGTGGAAATCCATTCTTCATTTTCTAATAGACTGATAAATTGTTGTATTTCTTGTAGCCGAGTGTATCAATTAATATGTTAGCCAAAGTGATCATATATTGGAGCCAGTAGAGTATTAGCTCATATACTTTAACACAGACTGCTGGTTCTGAACAGATGACATTATAATGACATTATAATTCGTAGCCTTCAAATGTATTTTTCTTTCTTTAAAACCAGCAGTAATCGTCAAAGATAAAATTCAAAGAATCAAAAGATGTGATCAGTAATCAACGATTTGCTTCAAAAGATAAAAGATTGTGAAATCATGATGATATCTAAATATCATATTGTTTTGTTTATGTTTTTGTGTGCAGGGTCAAGCATGGGGTGTAGTGTTCAAGCTAGAAGGCAGTGAGCAGATCACCAAGGCCTTTCTTCATCTTAACATGCGGGAGTGTCTTCTAGGCTGTTACCAGGTCCAACAAGTTACCTTTAACATCGTTGGTGACAAGGACCAATCCACCGTGCAAGCCATCGCCTTCCGAGCCACGCCCGACAACGAGCTCTTCGTGGGACCAGACTCGGTCGAGGCTGCGGCAAGGGTCGTCGCGTCATCGTGGGGCAGGACAGGACACAATGCAGAGTACTTGTTTCGTCTGGTTGATTTCATGCATAAGACGGTCCCTGATGCAGAGGATCGCTATTTATTTGAACTAGAGAGGCTAACCCAGAAGCATCTGAACTGTGATTGTTCATCAAACATGAGTAAAGGTCATCACGGGACAAAGGTCGTTGCACATAGGACAGTTAGGTCAGACCAACGACAGTATTATCACAAGTGCTATCTTCACGTCCTGCCATCTTCAGTTGATCAAAGAGTTCATTAATGAATCTTGTCGTTTCTCTGTGTGACGGTTGTGAGTGTAAACTTTAGAAAGATATAAAGGAATAAATGAAATATTGAAGGAAGCTTTCTTGTCCACTTTTGAATTATTGGATTATTGATCATGTACCCATCTTGCCAATTTAAGCATACACTATTAAAAAAATAGACATGTTTAAACATTATATGGGGTGGTGGTCAGGGTTCTAATATTTCCAAGTGTTGTCAGGAATTGAAGGGGTAGGAAAAGCCTTGTTTCAGTTGTGTGATCATCAAGTCTTACCCATTTTTTTTCTTTTATACCACAAAATAGACTTTGTAAATAAACAATATAAATAGTGAAGAAACATCTCATTTTGTTGGTATCCTGATACTTAAAGTTGTATACATGTATGATCCCTTTAAGCAATGCCTAAACTTATTCAGGCACCAACCAAATCAAACAATCAATCAAACACATGTATTTTGTTATCCCATGGACTGTCCTTCCCTATATAAAACAAGCTAAATACAGATTAATGAGATATTCCTGTATTGATATCTATAGCATTTTAAACTGTCACTAACAGTATTTGTAGTCTACTAATACAGACATTATTCTTGCAAATTGATGCTAAGTTTACATCAGTTGTAAGTTCTTTGGTTTATAGTCTTCTAATTCAGTTAAACCTAACCATAGGTCTAAATTCATGTTATACAAAAGTAAAACTTAGATGTCAGACTAAGTTCCTTTGTTAAACCTGATTTTGAACAAAATCTTTAGCCCAGCATCAGGTTTAAATTTGAGTAGCATATGTGCCTTTGTGTCTAATTGATTGGAGGGACTATGGAAATTTAGTCTAGAATTTTTGAAAATGTTGGTACGGATTACAAGGTTGTGCAGTAAATCAATACGAGCAAGAAGAACATTGATACAAAAGCAAAACAGAATATATATTTTGTTGTAAATCATATAATGATAGAAATACTAAATTGCAAATGGATGATGCCACCAATAATGTATTAAGTATGAAATAAGAAGTTACTGTTTGCTATTCACCTTTTTCATTTGTGTGCTAACTATATTTTAACCTTGACAGGAGATGATATTGCTATGGCATTCCAAAACACTATATAGTCGGCCCTGTGTGTGAAGAATTTATCAGGAAGCTGAATGATATGTTTTATTTGACGATATACTAGAGTAAGATCTTTAGCATAGTTTTAAATCATGTTGAGATCATGTGAAAGGTGCTCTAGATTTAAATATATCAAATTTTCTCAAATTTACTTCTTGGTATATCGAGTTAAGAGAACATCACATGAAGTATTGAATATTAGTAAATGTATTATCATTATATCTTTTAAAGAACCATACTGACTTCCATTACTATAGGCATATAAAGACTAACATCATTAAACCTAACAAGTGTAATGTATGAATTATTTAGAGTATATAGCTAACAAGAAAATTGTAACAAAACGAAATAATGACAATCGCTGAAGAAAACCAAGAAAAGGAAAAGCAGATGGTGAAAGCATGTAATATTCTTAAATCTGTTCATAAGGACTGACTGGCAAGAGAAGTACCAGAGCATCTACCAATCAAGTAATCATGATGAAAAGTGGGAAAAGAAAATTGTAGTATTATTATCTGAATTTTTTTCAAAACTTTGTTGACGTTACTGGCCCGACCTTTAAAGCAAATCACAGAAAAACATATCTACTACTTACCGCAACACTGCCATGTAATGGAAATTATTTAAATTGGTGTTTTATCAAAATCGAATAGATGTACTGTAGACGAGCAGTATCATACTATGAAATGGATACAGGACTTGCCACGAATCATTTCAAATTACATGATTTCTTGTTTTTATTTTTTATATTACATTAACTGTTAGAGGAATTCCTTGTGATAATATAGCTGTGATTGTCTTAATCATGATATAAACATATGAATTCTTTATTGGAAATTTATAAAATCAGACTGTCAGATTTTATTCATCTTATTTGGAAATTGCAAGGTTATAAATGTTTGGCAAAGTGGTTATGTCCTAAAGTCAAGTCAGGGGCACATGTTAGATAAATGTCTCAGCCAGCCCGCAATATGAATGGGCTTCCATTTTCCTTTACCGTACTTCTGTAATTCTTCCAAATATTTTACACTGTGAATTAAGCTATATACAGTAAGCATCTGTAAGAGAACCTTTTTTCTGACTTTTGTGACTCCATTACGGTGGCAAAGTGTTCTTAAAAATTATGGAAAATATGAATGCTTACTTACTTTCAATTTGGCATTCTATTATATTATCATTGACTATTAATGTGACTGAAACTGTGCTTAATTCATCCAGTTTGGATGGGAGTATTATTGTATAGACATGACACTATTTTATTGCATCAATAAAATCTATATATATTTGACTGAAATGTGTGCATCTATATTTTGTGGATAAAGATGTAAATTCGTGTAAGACAATGGTGCTGGGGTGTGGGGTGGAAAGAAAACTCTGTAATTAGATAGGAGCAGTGTGTACCCACATAGACTGTAATTGGTTCTATGGACAAATTCAATTTCATAAAGAAAGTTAGTATCTGGTTAATTCATTATGGATGGAAAGAGAGAGTGTGATAGACAGGTACAGTGTGTGAGAGAGAAATATAAAGTGAAGTATACTAGACGGAGGGAAATGAAAGAAGCAACATAATAGATAGATGAAAGAGAGAGAGAGAGAGAGAGGAGAGAGAGAAAGAAGAGAGAGAGAGAGAGAGAGAGAGAGAGAAAAGGAGGGGGGGGGGGTGGGTGGGGGAGAGGGAAGAAAGTTATAAAGAGGTGGGTGGGATGGATAATGCATAGAAAAGCACCCATCTCCTTGTCAGGGTGGGGTTTAAGATGATGGCCTATGAATTATGAATAGAAGGTAGCCGACAGTGACTGCTTTGACCTACTTAGCTGTCTTGCCTCTTCCTGGGTAGGAATATACTGGTCATAACGATGTTAATTTTTATGCACCATTTCACCCCATCAATCAGTCCAATCTAATGTCATTTTGAGCTGTCTTCCATCCTTAATGGAAGCATTACAGGCCTTCCTTCCATATCTCCTCTTCAAATATGTTCATCTCCCCCATCTCTCTCTTTCTCTTTACCTCTCCCCCTCTCTCTCCATTTATCTTTCTCATTTATATCTCTCTACCTCCCCTCTTCATCTATGTTCCTACTCCACATCTTTTTCTCCCTCTCCATCCCCTTCTTCATTCATCTTTCTTGTCTTTTTCTCCTTCTCATCCTCACCTTCTCATCTAACCCTGATTCCTTCCTTCGTGCTCTCTGATCAGTTCCACCACTCTCCTTGTTTATCTTGATCAATCTCCCCTTTTCTCTTTATCCCTCTCTCATTCTATTTCTCTCTCCCCTATCTCTCTGTTATTCATTACACTACTGCCCCCCTCTCTCTCTGTCTCTTGTTGAATTATTTTACTCATTATATTATTCATATCATACTAAAATTATCATTGTTTAAGTGATTAATAATGACAAAAAGTTATTTAAGAAACATGCATGATATAGTGACAATCGAGTACAAAAGAGAAGAAATATTAAGAAACAAAACACTAAACACAAATAATATATTTTCAATTAATATTTAATTAATCTGAAGTTTAAAACATGCTACCATTATACATGTAATATATATATATATATATATAAATGATAAATCAGAGTATTATTAAAAGCCGTTTGAGGGTTGACAAGCTGACAATCTTTGTACAGTGCCAACAAAAAGGCTTTAAATAAACAATATAGTTTGATTTTGAAATGTC
Organism: Strongylocentrotus droebachiensis; assembly: GCA_035222895.1. NCBI lineage: Eukaryota > Metazoa > Echinodermata > Echinoidea > Camarodonta > Strongylocentrotidae > Strongylocentrotus > Strongylocentrotus droebachiensis. The sequence goes on from JAVYIG010000058.1 coordinate 628,236, forward strand.
ATAATTTATTTGATCAGTGTGCTTTCACCTTGGTGCTTAACATTGATCTGATGGCAATATTAGAATTGATTTAATGAAACAAAGTATTTCTTTTAATGATAAAGAATGGACAGGATTCCAAAATCATTGACATAATGATGATTCTCTTGATAACTTTTCATATTTTTGTCAGAAGGTCAATAACCATTTCATGAATGAGTGATTTAATGAGGAAGGATTCTCTTTAGATCATTACACTGCCAAGAGCAATGTATATATCATGAATGAATGAAACACAAATAGCCCAGCAGGGGATGTTGACAGCCTTCATGAGAGATAGAGAGATGGGATATTAAAATATGAGAGATAGACAGCAGTAGGAGAAGGGAGATTCATAAATAGGAAGGTAGGTAGGTAGGTAGGTAGGTAGGTAGGAGTACGAAGAGAAAGAGAGAGAGAAAGAGAGAGAGAGAGAGAGAGAGAGAGAGAGAGAGAGAGATGGGAGATATGGAGAGAGATTGGGAGAAGGGGGAAGAGAGGGAGAGGGGGAATGAGGTAGGAGAGAGGGGGAATGAGGTAGGAGAGGGAGAAAAAGATGGGGAGGGGAACAGACGAAGAAACAGGGAGCAAGATTGGGAAACATACAAGATAGAGAGACAGTGGGGAGGAAAGGGGAAAAAATAAGGAAGAGAGGGAGGGAGGGAGGGAGAGAGGTACAGTCAGTCAGACAGACATACAAATGATCAGGTAGGGGTCTCCTGGTTTTCAAGGTCCTCAGGCGATATCTTTCAATCAAGGCTACTAATTGAAATGTCAACATTTATAACTTCAGACTCTTGCAGAACTAACATCAATCATCTTCATCTCTTCTCATAAGCACAAAATAATTATTGTCAAGATCAAGTTCTGATGTGGGGGCCAACACCTTGCATTATACTTTCAATCTTAGCAACAGTAACATTAATCCAGTAAGCCTATTATAGGCTATACAGTCTGTGGTGCATTGGATTTATTAATGCACGACACTCTGGTGAAACAAAATTGTATCAGCCTTAAATCATTCATCAACAAAAGAAAAGAAGTATCATGCAACATGGAATGAAATGCTACCAATATTTTACTTTTAATAAGAAAGAAAAAAATTCAAATTAAGAACCAACAATTGTGAGCTAAGTAACGGAATATATATATATATATATATATATATATATTCTTATCATTGCACTGAACTTCTCAAAACATAGACAAGAATACTCTTTCCTTATGTAATTAAATTAATGTAGGATTCATGTGCCAAAAATGCAAAGTATAAATAATAAGTGGAGCACAAATAATCTGCATTGTAGTTGCCACTTTTGTACAGCACAAGACTCATGAAAAATATGAAATAAGTTTTATTCATATGTTTAAACACAATAATAACTTTATTCTACATTATCAAATTAATTGGTGGCTATTATTACTCATGATGTTACTTCTGGTATCTATTACGCACATACATGGAATGAATGCTATTACAAATTAAAATGGATTGTAAGGATGTGCATTCATTTCAAGAACATTAAAAGTAATTTCTCCAATTCAACAGGAAAATAAAATCTCAAACAAGAGCAATCTCCCTCAGGCTGTAGTCATTTTACCTTCACTAGTCCTTGACGAAGAAGCCACATATTGGTTGGTTCTCAAGGATCTATAAGAAGCCAATCTGATAACTATTGAACAAAATAATGAAAACAAAACAATGAAATAATTATGTCTTGATGTACTTTTTTGCTTTAATTAATACTCTATACGGAAACAAGAAAATCCAGATGATTCGTTGATTTGATGATTTGTGAAAAATCTGTAGGTATACTTATAAACATTAATAAGAATAACAATTTTTACTTTGCATACCTTTAAAAACGTCTAAATGTGCCTAGCACAATGTGAAAAAAAGAAATTCAATTAGGTAAAATAAAAGCTCTACACATGTAAATACCACACATCCATTTGTTAAATTTAATTCTGACCTGGCATTTTCAAATATACTAAAAAAAAGTTTTTAAATTTCGAGAAAATGAAAACACAGTAACTATGGTAACATGAATGTAATTTACCATTTCAATACTAAAAAGGAGAAGAGAACGGAAAGGAAGGGGGTAAGAGACAGAGAGAGAACTAGAAAATGAAAAAAAATAATGGAAAATTGCTGAATATTTCCTTGTACTGTATGCATCTCTGCACCGTGGCGGTTACTTTGATCTCCAAACGATTTCTTTCTATGCTTTGCAGAAAATGGCTTCTGCACTCGTCATCGTCGGCCGATAAGAGAGCATTTAATCTCTTGACGATATTGAATATTATATTGACTTGATTTCTGTGTGTTTCATTGCCGTGGTGATGGCAGGCAGAGTTTGATGTTTAATGGGGTAAGTAAGTGTAGATCAGCGGTACCCTTTGTGACACTGACTCAAGAGTAAGGTGGCTAAAGAGATATATGAATGGAATGAACCAGGGGAAGCTCTATAATGGCTGGCCAGGCCGACTCAGTGACAGGGTTGTTGTTAGAGAGTGGCAAATGCATCACAGGAAACATTAGTAGCAGGCAAATGGGGTAGGGGGGGGGGGGGTATATGAAGAACAGACAGACAGACAGACAGATAGAAAATGAGAGCAAAATTGACATGGTGAGAGAAACAGAGTGAAAAACACTGTTTTAAAGGTACTGGTACTGGTTATTGCTCATTATGACCTCGTATTTTGAGAAAAAAAAGTGTTGCCCAAAATTAATAATCCAAGCAATGTAAGAAATTTTTTCAAGTAATTCTTGGGAGTTTAGATCATTGAGGAAGGCTACTAATGCTTTATTAAGATCAACCAAATCAAGAAATTGGGCTTCTTAGAAAAAGCTGAAAGCATATTTGAAACACAAAGGGAAGGACATCTGAACATTAAACACAAAAATGAAGGCTGTGTTTGTAAAAGATTTATAATATAAAAAATTAGTCAATGTCAGAGACCATAAAACATACATGACAAAAAAAGATAGTGAGAAAAAAAGGTTGTTTTTGTTACTAAATACACAGATTTAGAGGGGTAAGCACACGCATGTGGATATTTTCATATTTTTTCTGAACTCATGATAATAGCAGAGAGTATGAAAGGAAGGGAGAGAGAGTGAGAAAGAGAGAGAGAGAGAAAGTATGAGAGAGAGAGAGATAAAGAGAGAGAGAGAGAGAGAGAGAAAGAAAGAGAGAGAGAGAGAGAGAGAGAGAGAGAGAGAGAGTGTGTAAGTGAGTTTGAAAGAGAGAGAGAGAGAGAGAGAGAGAGGGGGGGGGGAGGTATAAATGGTAGTAAATGGTTTACAGGTATAAGAAAGTAGAGAAATGTGTGAAAATTGATTCAGAAAAGAGATGACAGCAAAAGAGACAGCAAATATGAATAAAGGGAAAGGAGAAAAAGAAGTGATTTAGGATGCTTAATACTTCTACTTTATAGCATCAACGGTACTCAGTTCCGACATTTACCATGATAAAGTAATCCACTCTTGTCTTATTATTGAGTTCAAAGTGTAGAAGGAGGTGCATCTCATATAACTGTAAATTATTCCTCTCAGAAAACAAATTAATCATGTTTTATCCCCTCTCGCGGTTACCATATCTTTGCAATTAGTGCTAGCAACAGGACCGGTCTCTGAAATGCTTAATTGGGTCTCTCTATGATTTATGAGGGCATTAGTAACACCGTGCCACGAAATTGAAACCCAACCAGCTAGGGATTTGAACAGAATTATTAGCAGCAGAAGAAAAAAACCCAAATGAGCTTTCTTTCATCTACTGGTTATGGATACTGTAGGTATTCCAATGTTTAGTATATCATACGACACTCAATAACACTGTTTTGGGCCAGAATTAGGCCTTAACTTCACTACACATTCTGGATAATTATTATTTTGTTATTATTTGCAAAGCATTGCCAAAAGTGATTCCTTTTTAATCAGCCCAATCCATACTCTCTTACTCCACCAAACGGTCGGCTCATTTTCTATAATTATCTTGTTGCATACAAAACCTGATTTAACTAAAGATCAAACCTGTGGGGAAAACGTCATAGACAATATGTTTAATCAACTAATTTGAAACTTAAGTACAGAACATGAATTATGTAACATAGAAATAAGATCATTATTAGATGTGAACACAGCAGCAATACCTGACAGGTGTATGAGCTGCTTGAACTTAGTTATCATCATCTTCATGTAAACCTGCAAAGAGCAACAAGGAGCAAGAGAGAAAGAAAGAAAGAAAGATAAGAAAGAGAGAGAGAAGGGAAGGGGGAAAGGAGAGAGAGAGAAGGGAAGGGGGAAGGTAGAGAGAGAGAGAGGGAAGGGGGAAGGGAGGGAGAGAGAGAGAGAGAGAGAGAGAGAGAGAGAGAGAGTGAGAGAGATAGGGAGAAGGGGGAGAGAGAGAAAGAGAGGGATGGGAGGGGCAAGAGAGAGAGAGAGAGAGAGAGAGAGAAAGAGAAGGGGGAGAGAGAGAAAGAGAGGGGTGGGAGGGGGCAAGAGAGAGAGAGAAGAGGAGAGAGAGAGAGAGAGAAAGAGATAGAAAGAGAGAGAGAGAGAGAGAGAGAGATTAAATGTAAACAGTAGTTTATACACAAAAGGTAAATACCATTTAAGTTCAAGAAAGAAGTATAGTTATGTAGTGCCCTTATACACACAGACCCCAAAATATGACATGTAAATAGGGCCTAATTGATGCAAACAGACCCAAACATTTTGCTCAGCACCCCTCTGATGTTATAACTAACAACTTAAAACTACATGTACCTGAATCTCTTGGTAACAGATTATTAAACAATGTTGGTGTAAACCTGTATTAATCACTACATTATAAAAGTTCTAGTTTGAAGAAAATCAACTTCTAAAAAACAATATGCAAGGTTCATAGAGACATAAAGAGAAAGGGGAGGAGCCTTCTCTGACAAAACATGGCAGAATTCTCCTTTAGGCTCATTCTCCTTTAGAAAGCGTTTGGGTTGCTAGGTGAAAGAACCCATATTATCCATCAAGATTTGCATGACAAACACAGTTTCTATCCCCAGGTAAGGCTTCAACACTAAATCAATAGCAATCTAATGAAACCTAATTAAGCTAATGCCAAGCTGTGTGACAGGGAGAGGGAGAAAGTGTGTGTGTGTGTGATAGAGAGAGAGAGAGAAAGAGAGAGAGAGAGAGAGAGAGAGAGAGATAGTGTTAGAAACAGAATTCAAGGGAGATGGAATGAGAGAAGAGAAGAGAGAAGGCAGACAGAGAGAGAGAGAGAGAGAGAGAGAGAGAATTAAATAACAGATATATAATAACACTTGCATGTAGTACAAATAAAATTACACTTAAAACTTAAAGGGATCCGGTAACTTTGTCTCAGATTCTGAAACAAAATTCTGGATTTAGCTCATGATGCAATGATAATTATAAACCTTTAGGTCAGTCAGGAACCCCATGACTTTTACAAGCCGATCGTCTGTCTGAATTTCAAGATATTTATGATTGGAATTACAAATTTTGAAAACCGTTCGCCTGACGGTTTTCATAACACTACAGTCTATTGGGGAAAACGAGTATGGTAAAACCGGTCGCTCAAAGATTTTTACTTTTTTGAGGCACTTCTTGATCATTTTGAAGCGCAATTTTTTTAGGGCTTCAATATTACACCATGTCACAGACACTGATAACACGTAGGGCAGTGTATCTCAGATTTAACATTGTTAAACGATCCCTTTAAAGTGAACCTAAACACTGACTTTGTACCATTATATAATATACTGTCATATAAACGTATGATTACATAATATGCCACTTTACATAACATTCCAAAGATTTAAGAGGGAATTATGATGTTTAAAGATATAGTACAGGGAAAGCTTGAAAAATACAACTTTCAACAACAGATGGCAGCATGTATACACCACCAATGAAAAATATTAGAACTTTTATGACATCTTGTATACGAACATAAAGGGATGTGAGTGAGAAAAGATAAAAGCTTCCCACCTACTGCTAACATTTACACGAGTGCTTAATTATGCAAACCTTGCTTTTAACATCATATCAACATTTTCCCATCCATCCAAGCAATTATGATAATGAGGATGTTTACTCTACACAGGGTCAGACACATATCTTCATTGATTGAACAAACAGACATTTTAACCAATTATGTATGCAAATTAGCATGAAAATAGCCAGTCAACTTATTCTGCAAATCAATATACATCAACCCGTCACTGTATGCACGCAATAACTTGTCTTTTTGCAAATGGCATAGAGAATGCTTCTGCAGAGGGCAGTTACTTATATTGTTTGTACATGGATTTTAAGTAATTTGAAACTTGCTTTAGTAAGAACAATGTGTAATTCCTTAATCATTTGAATCTACATATGTAATGATATCATGTATCATATGAAATTTGCTTTGTTAAGGAATAAGGTGAGTATCTATCTTTTTCGTTGAAATCTACATTAGTAATGACATTGGTAAACAGAATTTCTCTTCAGGTGAATGGTATATGATTGTGTATATAAAAAACAACAATGAATTCATATTGTTCTGCACAAATTGAGTATTTTCAATCTAAGAATTATTCTTCAAGAAAAAAAGAAAATAACAAAGGAGATGGGTATAGAAGAGAGCCCGACTAGAGAGGCTGAGTCGCTTGTTTCTCATTAATGAATCAAAAGACAAAAGCCCGACGACAATCCGAAAATAAAAACCCATTCTTCAAAAAGGCAATCACAAAAGACAGATTACTCCATCTAAGCTCACAGTTATGGTAGCATTAATATCTTATCATCACAGTCAGTAGGACAGGCTACATGAAGGAAGGATTTCTCTTTGACCATGATTAGAGTTTGTGATGTACTGGATGGACAGTTTAGCCCTGGGCCCGACAGAGAGTGTTTGTGTATGTCAGGAGAGTAGTCCAGACAAGGGGCGATGAGTGGACCTAGATGAGATTTGATCATTACGCTGCACACCTGCAAACTAACTGACAACTCTTGCCCTCTGAACAAGGTGTTGATAAATACAGTCTGATTCAACAAATTCCATTTACCTGCTTAAGGCTACAAGTCAAGGGCAGCACCTAAAGCCTATATCTGTCCACATTACTTACTTAACACAACTTGGCTCAAATTTAGCTCCTGTTCAAGCCTCTGCATCATTTTTTTGATCGTGAGTTGGTCTTTACTGATATTTTTTTAGAAAGTTAGTAGTTTCATTGATATATTATAGGTTGAAATTGTCTGAATATGAAGTGTTACGAATATGCAAATTAGATGATTTATGAATATGCTAATTTTGCAGGGGTTGCTCGAGTTGAGAATAATAAACGAAGAATCGGATCAAAAGGTAACCAAATCGTCTCGATTTCCTTTATGAATTAATATAATAATAAGTTATGGTTAGGGCCAATGCGAGCTGATTGCCTCAACCTAACAGAAGTAACAGAAAGTAATATTATACAATTCTTTTATATAAATTCATAGGGAAGAAATCAAATACTTAATTAAATCTAATTAATTCCTGAACCAAGTCTAGCATCAGTCAAGATTGAAAATATAATTGCAAGTTCGATAAACTCAACAAAAAGTACTCAGCTTCTAGTCATTTTTTAAATTATGGTTTACACAAACAGGTCATTAATTAATATTTGATTCATATAGACAAATATACATATCTGTGAATTAAGCTTCAAATAACTTTGGAACACATTCTAGTAAAGACTACATCCCATCAAGTTATTGGTGTTGGTTGCAGTACATGTAAATGTACATACTAGTGAGCTCACATCTACATTAGATAACACCCAGGACAAAAACTCAAAACAACTAAAGAGAGAGAGAGAGAGAGAGAAAGAGAGAGGGAGAGAGATGAGAATGACAAGAGGGGGAGAAGAAAGAGGGGGAAGACAAATTAAAAATAATGTACATTTAAATGAACAATTATCATGTTATCATCTTACCATTCCACATTCTAGATGTATTTAGTGTATGTTGATATTGGATAGAAAGAATAGAGATCATACAATGCATGAAAGATCAAAATTACTTTTATATTCTCTCTTTAGTGGTCCAGTGAGAATGTATAACAGCGTGTCCACACACAAAACAGTTTATCGCGAAACTCTATAACGAAACGTCGTATAAAGAATCATAGTCTAAATTTCAAAGTGTCCACACACAAGAAACGTCATATAAATAATCATCGTATAAATTCAAGGATGTCCATAAACAGAAGAAAGTAATCCTGAAACTCTACAGTCTGGTCTCCTTTCGCTCGAGGTCACGTTAAGCCCCGCCCAGTTAGTTACACTAGTTACACTCCCCCAGGGGGTCCCCCTGTCCACACACAACATTTCCGTGATTAGGCATGATTCTTTATTGAGTTTCAGTTCGAAACGATGCCCAAACCTGCGTTTCGTTAGACTAGTTTCGTTATACGACGTATCGTTAGTGAGCGTCCACACCTACAATTTTCATCGTAAAACTATCGCGAAACGGTATCACTATCGCGAAACGGTATAGCTAATCATGACTAGTCACGGAAAATGTTGTGTGGACAGGGGGTAAATAAAATCTGGTATTCATCACTTTCATAGGGGATATAGGTAAGCAAACAATGAGATTAGCAGGGTACATTTCATCAATGGTGGAGGTTGTGTGAGTTCTCTTCGCAGGTAGTGCGAGGGTGACCCCCCCCCCCCATGCTGCCTAACACTGACTCATAGAAATGTGGAGATCACAGCTGAATCAATCCGCCACTTTACAGAAAAAAAAATGCTTTTCATTCTTCATCAAACTGTATGAAGATAATCTCGTATCCAAATTCACATTATTCTATACATAAGAACGGAATCAATTAAAAAAACACTGATATTATGTGATGAGTATGCCAAACGTGCAACCTCAAATGTAGATTAAGGTTATCTTTAGAATGTTTTCATTAGGATGGATAAATTGATATCTATGCAGTTGTTAATAGTAGAATTAGTAATAATATGAAGAGATTCCGATCCCTGTATTTTCTCTGATGGATTTATAAAACATCAACAACCAAAGAGATATCCTTGCAACAACCAATTCCATCAACTTATGAAGTGTGCAATCATTGTGCATTTATTTTACATAATCCAATCATATTTCAAGAGGCAATACAATAATGCATTCAGATTCCCCAGGGGATATATACCTTGAAATTTCATGAAGATGTGTGTATGGATTTATGGAATGCTATGGCTCTCGGCACACAATAACAAATAATATGAAAGAAATGGAGAGGCAATCAAGAAAAGAAAAGAATGACACTAATCATAATTAATGAAAACTAGAGAGAATCTTTACTTGTGACTGAATGAAAAGGAGGGCATTTACAAGGCAATTTCTGACAGAACTAGGTCATGATGTCAAAACAAATGCATTTAAGGGATCAATAATTATGACATGTTAATGCTGTTATGTATGATGAGTGTCATTTTTTTTTTTTTTTTTTTTTTTTTTTTTTTTGGGGGGGGGGAATGATTTTGCCCTTATTAAGTTGAAGAGGGGGGGGGGGGGGGTAGTGGTTGTTTCCCGCCACACTTCTTCTCATCTAAGCCATATCCACTATTTCATTGGCAAACTTGCTGAAAGAGTGAAGAATAAAACCTACTTTACAAACTATCGATCCTCTTTTCCCAGGTAGATAAGCTAACCCTATTCACTATTATGGGATACAGGTGAGTCAAAGTGAAGTCGAGGACAAATCTTGATGTCCCAGATATTATTCGACTTTCCAAGATGCTTCAATACACCCCAATCCAATTAAAGATATGCAAGATAATGTCAAGGGCGGGTTGAACGAATGACACTCGCCTTTTAACTGGAAAAAGCATGGTACTCTCTCATCAGATTTCTCTGTCTGTATCTCATTTGGTTTCTTCTTTCTGTGTCTCCATCTTTATCTCTCTTCTATTATTCGTCTCTCTCTTCCCTTCATCTCTCCTGGTGTCTCTGTTCGGAGGATGTTGCGTCAGAAGGCAAGCTTCACATTTCTGAGAAAGAGGAAGGCCGTTGACTCACATCGATATATAACCACAGTCATAACATATACTCTGCTTTGACCGTTGGTTCAACCCAGATGGAATGGAAGCTTTCATCAGAGGTGTCTTCAAAATCAAACTATCGCGAAGAAACAAACAAACAAATAGATGAGTTTACTTATACTTACACTCATATTCCATGGGGAGTGAAGGACTGTATTAGAATCCATTGACTGGGGTAAACAAAAAACATGCATTCCTATTGACGAGTACATCAGTGTATGATCAGAAAAGTGTTTCATAAAAAGCTAATTTGCATACAGAACACCTGAAATCATGGCATTAAAACAATGTTGTATTTACTTCAAGAAATGGTTTTACTTATTTAGCAACAAATAATCAAATATGGAAAAGAGAAAGAGGAAGAGAGTGAGAAAGAGAGAGAGAGGGAAAAAGAGAGAGTGAAAAAAGGAGAGAGAGAGTGACAGAGAGTGAGAGTGAGAGTAAGAGAGTAAGAGAGAAAGAGAGGGAGAGAGAAAGAAAAAAAGAGAGAGAGATAGAGTGAAAGAGGGAGAGAGAGATAGATATATAGATAGAGAGAGAGAGAGAGAGAGAGAGAGAGAGATGCCTACTGAGGCCATCATTTCTGGGGCAGTGTCCGTGACATAATATTTCTAATGGAGCAATTTATACGAGGCACTATGGTTAACAATTTACTAGCAAATTTATGACCCATAACTGCAATATTGACTATCATACGATGGCACTTATTGGGATTCCATGAGAGTCGACTTACTAATGAAAGGATCATGTATAGCATCAGTCAGCAAATACAATACTCAATGAACAAGCCGCTATCAAGTCTTTGCAAAATTTGGTTTCTTTTGTGCAGAGAGTTTGTGAAATCCATATATATAGACCTGTACATTTACTTTCATGCAAACCTTAAACAAGAAAAAATTGAAGCAGAAAAGAACAAAAAAAGAATTTTCACCTAAACTGTAACAAACAATGAGAATATAATCATTTTGGGTCTTTAAGAAGGAAAGAAACAGAAAATTTGAAGAAAAATTATCCTCCTGCGCCCTTTCATACTCACAAAAGAAGCATAAAATATTATGCCTACGTTAGCTTAATGCAATCTGCTATACACAATCTCTGTTATTCTATGTCATTCATCAGGGAGAAGAGAATGATACTGGGTAGCCTTGACGATTATTACCATCCTCACACCTTTAATTCAAAACCTCATCATCTTTCCGAAGCTTTGACTCCCTAAACATAATGAAGCACAGATCTATGTCCGGGAGGAGATATACAACAGCTTCAGATAAACCTTGGCAATGCAATATAAACGGATATCTATACCCCTGACCGTCGAGTGACCCCTACCCTTTTTTTCATCTATTGCTTCATCTTGCTGGATTATATCATGTAGCTAAATAATAATTTGAAACATGACACCACACCAGTTTTCAATTTTCCTGTCGTTGTCGTTGCTGCACGCAGATCTCGGCTATCCACCAGAGGCCGGGCCGAGGCTGAAGGTAATTTACGTCAGGTCCCGCATCACGTCACGAAACCTCTTCTACCAATCAGCAATAATCATCAAATGGAAGAGTCTGACGGAAGATGTTTTATGCCCGTATCCCTGTTTCATATTCATATAAATAATTAGGTATTGGATATCACTGTGATTTACAGCTGTTACCATTCTTCTGAAGCAGTAAAAGATTTTTGTAGCAACTAAAATATGTATATAAAAATAATTTAAAAGCCCTGTTTAATTTTTCGAGCATAAAAAGGTAAATTAAATAGTGCATAAATACATCTCAAGCTGCATAAAAAGCATAGAAGTAGTAGGCAAGAACTTAAACCATTTTGTTGTTGTTGTTTAAGCATGTATATGCAACATACTTATATCAAATTACTCTCTGTGAAATTTCTTTGTGTATTTTCTGCTATAGTACTTTTCCTTAAGGCATTTGAAGAAATAGTATGGTAAAATATAATATAAATTTAATTTTTCAACACTTATGTTCTACCATGTGTTTGTTTTTAGCAGTACTAATATTGATGTCCATATTCATTTTTAATATATATTTTGTCATTTCATGATAAATTTGAATAAAGAAATACAATTCAGATGATGAATATCAAAAAATGTATATGTGCTTACATTTGGAGTATAATGAATACCGTACACAATGTATATTCAAACTATATTGAGTCGTAATTTCCTCTAGAATTTCTTTCAAATATACTGTTTCATAACATTACATACATTTTGTTCATAATATAAATGAGATAAGATGACAGGTGTTCTATATTCGATAAAAAACAAATCATTACTCAATAAATGAACATTTTGTCAGTATAAAGTCTGACAAGTCTATAGCATTAAATAATTCTTCCACTTTGACAGATTTCCCCACCTGCACCCTTTCTATGTCTGTGATATATCATCTCTTCGTGTGATCCAAAGCATTTCACGTTTTCATGATTCAATGTGTGCTCTATTGCATGACACAGCAATATCCTTTTACGAGGTACCTTGAGATTATAAAGGGTTCACATGATGACATGCATTGATGTTGCCTGCAGGTTAATCTTTTCATATTTCTCTTCTCCTGTGAATGTATCTATGTATTGTTTGAAAGAAAAGTTCATGACACTGCATGAGAAAGGAAGATGAGCTTTGAGGGGGGAAGGTGAAGTTGAAGTAGATGGGATCGTGACTGGTTATTCGTCCATCGTAATAATGCCATGCAAGTCAAGGTGAGAGAGGAAATGGCGAGGCACTGAGGCAGATCAATAACCCAGTGTCTTGTAATGAATACCGATATGGGATAAACGCAGGCTATAAAGATGACTACCACTCCAAACTGTGTGGCTCGCAGGGTCGCCAACGATCTGTTTTTAATTAAGACTATCGGTAATGAATGCTGTAAACAAAATACAAGGAATATATTTTTTCCAGTTGGGGGGGGGGGGGGAGGGGCTGTTGTTTCACAAGTTCACAACCTTTCGATTCAACTTCAGTCCTTGAGGGAGTAAACTAATCAAAATCACAATGCATATAGAATGGTCTAGGGGTCTAATATAGTTTTTAGTTAAGTGGAAGTAAGGAATAGACCATATTTTGAAAGTAAATCAATGACGAGAGGGAGAGGCACATGAAAATGGGAAATTCAGAATTTAAAAAAAGCTATGGCCACTTTTAAATGAAAATGTAAAGGACTGTATCTATCGTGGCCTCTCTGAAGAGCACGATCCCCTTTCTGCTCTGCACATGAATAATACTGGTCCATGGTCTTATCTAACATAGGATGAGACAGCGAGCATTTCATGAGCAGACAGACAGCGAGCTAGCTAGCTACCTGGGCAAGGTGAGACCCTAATTGCTCAACATGGAGGAAGAGCAGGGATTTTAGGAGTAGAAGATAGAACCAGGGGTAGTCGAGGGCACGTTCAACTCCGGCTATTCCAAGAAAAATCATCAACAATCGTCTCAGGTCACCTACACTTTCTGCCATTTAATATAACCCATTTTCTTTTCCATTCTTCACTTAGGAGTATCACTGGATGCTGCACATGGAGTAGATTGGTGATGAATTCATTCATTCACAATCTCAGGGCAAATATAGAAAGAGAATATTGAAAAGACAGTAGAGAGAGAGAGAGAGAGAGAGAGAGAGAGAGAGAGAGAGATGTATGTGTCTGGGGGGGGGGGGGGGGGTATGAATTAGTGTGTGTTCTGGCAGTTGCATAAAACTTCAGGGATACCAAACATAGAACTGGCAGTACCCCCCAACCCCCCCCCCCCCCCCCACTGTTAATATATTTTAAATCATGTACAAATAGTTGATTTGATGAAATGATGTTGATCACTGGTTACTTATGGTAGTGTCCCCGTTTCTTATGTTTTGTCAGTTTATTGTCGCATTACAGTGAAAGCGGAATCAAGATTTTGAAAGAGGATGACTGAGAACTACGAGAGTTTTAATAAATTATTCCACACATTATGAATGAACTCTACATCTGTGCTGAGGAGAGAATTAATTGTTTCCTCTCTATTGCAATGATATAAACACAGTATTATTATGGTGACTGTTAAGTTTGTTTTCCCTTTATTTCTCAGAGTATCAAAACAAGAGACCAAGGGACAACCTTTCATCTCGCCGCTTATTACTAGATCAAAAAGGTCTCGATCTGATAAAAGATACTCTCCATGTGGGTATTAATAATCAGATCATATTACCATTTGAAGAATCAAAATATTCTACTGGGTTATAAAAGTACATGTATTACACATATTCAATACGAAAAGAAGAAAAAAAGGGTTTAAAAAGAAATTCACAAACATCTCACTAACGATGTTCTATTTTGATACATGGCTATTAGCTATCTCCTCAAAGCTACAAACATTGAGACTGCAACTATTGCAAGTGAAAGAAAAAGTCTCTTCCATTTTTTTGCTAATAAGTAATGATATCACTTGGAAATGAATTGTGCACACTAGGATGTTTTTCTATTATGATTTACACATGACATAAACGTCCATAGACACAAAATAAAAATAAACTTTTTCTTCATCATATGCTTCACAGATTCATGAATACTGGTAGTGTTAAAAGCACTAATTAACTCTGATGAGTGAAAGGAAGATCTCCAATGTGAATACCACTTTGGATTGCAATCAACCCCTCCCTCATCCTCACAGTTGGCTAAATCAAATGGATGCAATAATTGACAAGGTTAAAAGAGACTTCACAGATTTGTGCGCATCACAAAATGTTTGATGGAGCGTGATACAGTTAGACAAGGCCTAGGTGACTGTACTCTCTCCCTTTTCCACATCTTTCATAAAGGACGTCAATGATGTAGAAGGATGCGGTGAACTTGAGACTGCATGTGTAACATAACGACCAATGCAACACAGTAAGATCTTGTTCAAGCTTGTAGGGGATACAGTACAAGGTCTGTTCACACTGCACTAGTTCTCAGTAACGACCAATGCAACACAGTAAGATCTTGTTCAAGCTTGCAGGGGATACAGTACAAGGTCTGTTCACACTGAGCTAGCTCTCAGTAACGACCAATGCAACACAGTAAGATCTCGTTCAAGCTTGCAGGGGATACAGTACAAAGTCTGTTCACACTGAGCTAGCTCTCAGTGATGACCAATGCAACACAGTAAGATCTCGTTCAAGCTTGCAGGGGATACAGTACAAGGTCTGTTCACACTGAGCTAGCTCTCAGTAACGACCAATGCAACACAGTAAGATCTCGTTCAAGCTTGCAGGGGATACAGTACAAGGTCTGTTCACACTGAGCTAGCTCTCAGTGATGACCAATGCAACACAGTAAGATCTCGTTCAAGCTTGCAGGGGATACAGTACAATGTCTGTTCACATTGAACTAGCTTTGTAATTAGCACAGAGGGATTGGTTGGTACCTAAGACCAATTAAATGCAACACAGTAAGATCTCGTTCAAGCTTGCAGGGGATACAGTATAAGGTCTGTTCACACTGAGCAAAGAGGGATTGGTTGGTACCTACTCAGATCAGGTCAAGGATTCTTATGATGATAGTGAACAAGAAGATAATAATTGTGGCAACCTACACAAACGTGATGAAGCGACTCACACAGCCTGGAGCCTGCATGGAGGTGGAACTTGGTCACATGTGAAAGCCAAATAAGAATGATCTCGAATGGCTCGGCCTGCTCTGTTTCCCAGAAAAGAATCAAATTTGGGTAACTCTTTATAGTCAAACTTTAGGCCTTAGTCTATTCATTTTCCCCCTTCTCTAACAGATCAAAATCAAATCAATCAGCATGTACCCTATCCTGAACAAACCTTGAATCAGTTTCATTTACAAGAAAACATCTTTCCTCCAAGAAATGTATACCTGGTAGGATAACATCATCTGAAATGTTAGAAAACTATAAATACTTGCATCTCATATAATTTCCAGATCACTCTTGCACCAGTGAGAGTGGTATCATATCGTCATTAGTGGTCTCTGCATCAGACGCAGTCTCTCTTAGATGGAGAAATGAGCACATGTCAATCATAGGAGGGTGATTGTACTCTAGTCACTAATTAGAGCCAGGACGCAGAGTAGGGAGTATACCACAGACAGGGTTTGGCATTCAAATCAGGTCTGACTGACCTACCAAATCAAATGTTTACATACCAATTGCATTTGGAGTTCACCTAAAACCTCTTCCATTGATGATTCCATTATGACTTCTAATTAATGCAGTTTATGATTTAGCTATCAAAAGAGAAAAAAGCGAAGCTTCCCGACTCACTCAGCTCAACAAGAAGTCAACTATCAGCAGTTGGGAGATGAATATGGATTCATTGAATAATTCTAATTCATATCAATTATATATTTTTCCACAGATGTAAAAGAGATTTTTGTGAATTTTAAGAGAAATTATATTATTCTATCATTAGTTGAATAATGAATTGATAAGCTATTTCATGCATTATTACCCAGTATCATTTCTCTACTCCCAGATGAATGACATGGAATAACATATTTTTGATATAGCAGATTGCATTAAGATCCTGATGCTTCTAAATTCATCTCCCTGATATTATACAGTTTATGATATATGAAAAGAACGGCAGGGAATTTTATGAAGGGGCAAGAAAGGTGAAACTTTCAAAACAAGCATTTCAAAGTACTAAAAGCACCTTCATCAATTGGCAAACTATGTGAAAGGAAAAACAAAGCTTCTGTGATTCATTAACCTTTACTGTGCCACTGCTGCAACTTTGCACTGACTTTGATAATGCACACAGTGCCCATAGAAGCAGTATGGACATGGCATGCAAAGAGTTAAATGAGAACTGTGTAGCCCTATTAGCTGGCAAGACTATCAGATTGTAGGCCTATATCATAACAATAAAAAAGAGAGTCAAAATGGACATCTGCATACTTCATCCACAAGAATGTTTCTATATTTAGATTTGATTAACACCCGTTTCACTTTCTATTATCTATACCCATAAAACATAATGGATAAAGAAATAATATCATCAATCACTCTTTTGCTGGGATGTATTTTGAAACACACCCAAAGGTCAAAGGTCATCTACCATGCCCAAAAGTCAATAGACCATAACATTTTCAGGTTTACATTTCAGAGATGATGTGAAGTCTAAATAAAAACTGATCAAATAACGGAGGGACAAATTGTCTTTTACAATCTTAAATAAACAAAATAAATATTTTTTCTGGACTGCTTTCACTTTCAAATTTTCTTTTCAAAACAACAGATAAGACGATGAAAGAACATTTTGTTACCGACAGGGTCTGCATTATTCTGAAGACTTTACTTATATCCAAAGGAATTGCAAGACATGAACTTATGAATCAAAGAATTCTGCCCAATAGATTTTGTTACAAATATTGGGAATAATATATAAACAGCCTACGGTTTTGACCATTTTGTATGCCACCATAATTTCTACCAATGGTCATATATGCTTTAGAGCTCATGTTTAGACATGTCTGAGGATTTTTAGTGAAAAACCATCTATGGAGGTCAAATGTCAGTGAAGGCAAATAACATCAACTTTCAAATCTTTAATCATTTTGCCATTTCCATCATCCCTCTCTCTCTCTTCCCCTCTCTCTTCTCTTCCTCCTCTCTCTCTCTCCTCTCCCTCCCCTCTCCTCTCTCTTCCTCCTTTCTCCGCCTCTCTCCCTCCTCTCTCTCTCTCTCCCCCCTCCCCCTCTCTCCCCAGCCTCTCCAATGTGCTTTAGAATGTCCATCACTGGAAGGCAAGCTTAGGAAAGTCTTCCTCAAAGATCAGAAAGCAAGAATTTTGTGACTGACATACTATAAGCATGAACCTAATGAGCCCTAATATTTGGAACTTCTTAATTAGAACTTCTTAATTAGCTGATATGAAGGAAGCATGGATTTTCTGAGGTTTATTTACTAGAAAAAAGATTAGTAATAATAACATGAACCATCCATGGTACTAAGAAGGCATCTCTACACCTCTGCACCTTCTCAAACTTCTCCTTGTTGAAGTTCTTTCAGATTATCTCTAAGACTATAAAAACTTCCTGCCAGACATGAGCAAATTACAGGACAATTACTGACACCTCTGTAGCACTAATTGTTTTCAGTGTGGTCTTATGTAAGTAAGCAAGCTAATCTAACTCTCTCTTGTGAAGTGGAGGGTGATATAACTGTGTTTGGACTCTATTCTTATCAGAAAGACATCCTCTTTTCAGCCCTCTATCTCTTTATCTTCATTTCAACAAACAAGAATCTGGTTCCATTGGAACATCCAATATGTCCACTTAAATCACATCTGCTAGAGGATAAAAAGGCATTTAGCACACCAAGTATGTTATCTGGTGAAAACTATAAAGGCGTTAATGTAAACTAGGATATTTTTTCTCGCAATCAACTGATGTGACAAAATGCCATAAGCATACATAGCATGTATCTTGCTTCCAAAACTTTCGCTAAATTATTATTTTTTCTCTCCCCAAAAACATGTTCTCCGTCTCACAGGTGCATCATTTTTTTTTCTCACACATAAGAACACATATTTATCTAGCCAATTTCATTAAATTGTATAAGATGTAAATGTCATCATACACACTACAAGCTAACACAAAATGATGAACCTCTCAGTGCCAGCTATATAGTAGAGGTGCAATAATGTTGATTCTTTTCAGTATCAAAATTATTGCAAATTCCCTCCAAGACCATTCTGATCCAAGTTGAAAGATTCTTGTCTTTGCCTAACTTTATCCCTATCTGCCATTCAACAAACAAATAGTGGATGTTTGGTATTTGTCTGCCTGGTCTTATCTTGCTATGAAAGGGGTAATCCATCATTTCCCCCCTGACCCACCCCACTGGTCTGGTCTGGTCTGGTCTGGTCTGGGATGCAGGGGCAAGAAAAGGGGAAAGTATTATGCTCTGCCTAACTCTAGGAGAGTTTGAAGGGCAAGAACAGACTTGTTTCTAAACCACACTTGCTCTATGACATGTGAGTCTACTGTGGGAAGGTTTGAAGAATAGAAACTTTGATAGGGTTTGCAGGTTTAGTTACTGGAAGTAATGAATGTTTAAAGGTATACCTTTTTTGTTTCAGTCTTTAAAGGAAATCTATCCATAGCATTATAAATGGCAGATATATCCCAGAAAAACAATGAACTAAAAATTAATTAAAAAAAAAACACACAAGCCAAACTATTGCAAAAATGTTAATTTTATATACTTGCATATTGGTTAAACTACTAAATGAAATGAAATAAAATTACTAAATTGTGCCATCATTGATGTTGAAACATTAAGTCCAAGATATTGATGATTTCTCATGAATTTTAGTTTAAATATCTGAAAGAAACATAACAACCTTCGCCTGTCTAAGGGCGCGTTTATCTAGGCTTGCCATTAGATATGTACATATCGTACCCCACTATTGAACCCCACTATACGATCGTGATTTGCAGGATGTCGCGTTTATCGACTCTTCACGATTCAAAATAAAGGCCTTGTGTCTGCCCAGCTGTTTTGACCCGGGAAGCAGACAGTTTCTCGGAGGTTAACTTCACACACATGCTTGTACACAACACCTGGGTGTTCCTATTTGTATGTGATGTTCAAAACAGCTTTGCGTTTATCGACCTCTCAGAAACGTGATTCTGGCTGTATGTCACATACAAAACGCACCTTTTGGCGTCTTTAGATATGCCCATATCTAAAGCCCTTTAAAAAAGGCTTTGTGTTTATCTACTTCTAAATTTGCCTGAAAGACGTTTGAGAAACCTGATTCTAGCCAAAAATTTGCTAGATAAACGCAACCATAAACTTATAGAAATGCATAGCACATATACTAACAGAGGTTTCTATAAATGCCTGCACAACAGATGTATTACTCTAGTCTATCCAAGAAAGAAAAAACTTTACAGCAACCTAATTTTATTAACATTGTGCTATTTATCAATCATCAAAGAAATCTGGTAAAAATTGTTAGGGCCTTCCCAAAATTACAAAGAATCACATATAAAAGAAAATAGTTGCACATAACTCAAAGTTCACATCACACCCCTTATAAATATAGAATGAGGGGAATCACCATTTCACATGATTATTTATAACTGATGAACAATTGAATAGCAATTGACCAAGGCTGATCTTTTGTTTGCTAAGTTGAGGTTTGAACCAACCTTCATAATCCCTCAACCAAATCACATTATCAGACTTCATTTCTTCTGGAATTTGTCACTTTATACCTCTTTTTTTCCCTTCTAAAAACCCAGCCAGCCATCGTGGGAAAGTCCAGCTCTATTACCAATGACTCAAGAGGGGCAAGATGGAACATGATTTGGCCTTGCTGATGGTGTAAGCTTTATGAGATTATGGCCTGATAAATGTGTGGGAAAGTTGAGATATTTATTGGTACTCATAAAATAAAAGGGAGAAAAAAGGCACTAATACAAATAAAAACCAAGAATGTAAATGGACATTGGAAAGTACTTTAATTGGGGTAACTGATCTGGTAAATTTGTTGGATAATGATGGACAATTACCCCATTGTGGAAGTGTGGGAACTAAATCAGTATAGAGTTATTGGATATCCCTTTCTTCTAGGCTTTTATGGTCAGCGAGTATGATCATTAAAGCATAAAGGAAAGCCTTACAGTCCCCCAAATCATTTTGATGTGTAGTTAAACTCTTATATCACTATTACACATATTCTGAATGATAACATTCAGTTTCTAAGACTTCTGAGATGTCTTCTGCTCAACAAGTTTATTAGTTGCATTCTTTAAATAATCAGGTAAATGATTATAATCTAATGTTGGTTTATTCCAAACTCTTCCATTACTGTAAACTTCACCAGTCCTCTTTTTTTGACTTTTTCTGCTTCCCTTTAGAATGTTCTATTGACATTCACCCCCCCCCTCCCCTGTAAATTTCCAGTAAATATTGATGTTCCTATCCCTTTTATGGCACATTTACTACAATTTTCATGGCTATCCCTTACATATACAGCAAAAGCATATTGGCAGTTGAGAGCCAGAAGGGCACTAACTCTTGTGTAAACTATTATGAGTTACTACCCTTCTGGCTTCTGGCTCTAAAGTCCAAACAGAAAGAAAGTCAAGAGTCTGTTTCATGCCATTTCCATAAGGTTACCTAAGGTCAGGGTATGTTCCAGTTTTAAAGCAAATATAATAAATGCTGCCACCAAATTATGATTGATTGAAATACAAATTAAAGTACACTGCAAAAAACATTGTCAGCCATGTCTTCACACAGGCATTTGCACATACAGGGTATTGCTTTTCTATTTGATCCAACACCCATTTCACTACATGTAGTTCTATATGGTACTGACTATTACACAATCCAAAAGGCCTGCTGACCTTTGCTCTAAAGATTCATGAATAGACATTACTGAAGTAAATCATCATTGCCAAATAGGCAGAAACCATCTCACCAGTCATACAAGCAGAAACCCTCTCACCACTGTCAGATGTAATAGACCTTTATCTCTTCTCATACCATTCTTTCCAAGAAACCAAGGATGCAGAAAGTTAGGTGATGCCAAATTGATTTGATACCAGTCTACCATATTCCATCACTAGAGGGAGGCATTGCATAAAGGTTACTGATCCCACAAGGGTGTGTGTAAGAAGTAAAAATAATTATCAGTAAATATTGACATGATTGGCTAGATTAGCTAATAAATACTTATTTTGTTAAAGAATTGCAAGACTATTTTTATTTACAATGGTCAACAAATTGATATCATATCTCATACTTATATGTTGATTTCTCATTTTACAGATAATGATTCAGTAATACAGAGACAATTGCTGTATCTTTCATGCTTCATGTATATTTAACTACATTCAAAAAGTAAATTTAGGGGCAATGTCAATACCCTGTTGTATATCCCATAGCATCTATGTTTGGATTATGTAATTGCAATGTTAGTACATTTCAAAATTCATTTTGGGGAAAAACAAAAAACAAAAAACGTTTCAAAAAGGCGGTATTCGCGCTATTGATGTTCTACACATGGTATTGCAAGTCGCGTAATTACTAGGAAGAGGAAACATGAACAGGTGATGGACAAGGCTAGGTATTGAAATTGTTTTGTGAGTGTGTCGTTTGTACATTAAACTTCAATAACCTCAAGGATAGTAATGCAGTAAATTCTGAAAGGCAAAGTAACCACTGTAAAAATGGGATGCAAGCCTTATTCTAGAGACTTTGTAGGTGAGGATTAATGCCTCAGTCAAGGGTGAAGGTGTACCAACTTTGATTTTGAAGCCAATACATTCTGGTCTGAAGAAACACTCCTCCCTTCATCAGAGGATAGGACAAAAATTAAGCTGATATGGCCTACACCACCCAACAAAATGCGCAACCAATACAGTAGTCTGTTACATAATTATCATATCATTATCATTTCAGAGGGCAATTCATGGAGGTATTAAAATGTATTGGAAGAGTTTTCTAACTACATGAATCCATGACAGGAGAATGATGTATAGATAGATAACAATGCCACGATTCTAAGAAACATTTGCTGTAAAATCGTAGACATTGTTTTGATAAAAGCACCTAGTTTTAAGTTGTTATTGATAAGCATGATGTCATTTCTACAATACATCGTAAATGACAATATACATGATGTCATTTCTACAATACATTGTAAATGAAAATATACTTGTACATTTCATAATACAAAGGTGTCGTTCATACATCTAAATGAACCTTTTTAAATTTGCAAAAAATGCCAATATCTAGCTGTCCTAGTCAGTACACAGGCATTTCTCTCAATATAGAACTCTTGCAGGTGTTTTAAGGGGATTCTAGGCTTGATTCAAGTTCAGATGGCTAAGGGCTGAACACCCTGATGATCATTCAGCTCATACACCTTCCCCCCTCTTCAGGCCTGAGGAGGGGTGAGTAGAGACCAAGAGCACAGAGATTTTTGAAGGGAACTCTCAAGACCTTTATTTAAACGTAGTAGTAGTAGCCAAGAGTAAGTACCTGGTAAGATGGATGGCAAGATGGATGGCGGAATGGAAATAGAGAGAGAGGGAGAGGGGAGGTGGCAATGAGAGGGGAAGGGGGCAATGAGAGAGAGAGAGAGAGAGAGAGAGAGAGAGAGAGAGAGCAATACAGATGCAATTTGATGCATACAAAATACATAGCTATAAGGAAAACGTGAGGAACCAGATGATCTCCTTGAGAGATGTGGGAAGAGAAGAGAAGAGAATTAGATACTAGGAGATAAATAGAAGATGGAGATTGGAGAAAAGAGAGGAAGGAAGGAGAAGAGGAAGCTCAAGTGTGATCCCTCTTCCCGGACGGAACGCTTCCTCCATCGTTTCAGAGGATGAATGGCGCTGGAAAGCTTTAGAGAGTGTAGCCATCGATTATTGCAGCTAACAGGTGCATAAGAGTCTACTGGCGGATGCTTGAGTCTCTGAGCTTAGCACTGTAAAGAGACCCCATGCATTCACGTCCTTGTCATTATACATGACCTATCATTGTATGAATGCACATCACAGTATCGCAAAGATATTATATTGTACCACATTATCATGTTCTCATGTTTTCTTACTTAATTAACCCTTCTTTGTAATCGTAATTTTTCTCCTCTAACTCTGTTTCTGCAATTTCATCAGCATTTTGCAGTAGTTGGGATACAACTCAATAATACAGCTACCCATGAGGATCAAATTGTATTTCTGCTGAATACCGGTAATTTAAAAAATAAATAAACAAAGCTATCATTTATAGATAAGATGGTGTCAAATGGAAAATATTAGTAATTGACTAAATTAAAATAGACTATTAAGATCGTATTACAACTAAATCATATTTAGGAAAGTATCTAAAACAAACAAAAATAAAAAAGAATGTGCAAAAACAAAAATTTCCCAACCAGAACTTTTCTTCTCTGTTCCAGGGCTATAATACATAGCAGCATAAACACACTGGTTATAGAAACAATAATAACTTTAAGAACCCCCTCAGAACCTCAGAAGTAAAAACAGACTTTTTAACCATTACATTTCATATTAAATTATCAACTGGTTATTTCATGTTTCAGACATGCATAGGAAAGTAAGCTAAATTGTTCTGTTTGAAAGATTCCGTACATACTGTTGGGTCATATTTCTGATCCATTTTATAATTTCTTACAAATTATTATGCCCTCGAATTCTTACACACAAAACAATAGTCTAAATGAATTTTGTATTTTATCAGACAGGATGGATAGAACAGGTGCAACCAGTGGGTTATTGCAGTAGAAACCTTTCATGAAAACAGGGTCTAAATTAAATTCCATCATTTCACTTGCGCATGTTCTTTATTGTCCTACAATATTTCATTAGTCGTTCATGGGAGGGGGCGTGTGATATACGTAACATTTAACGACACCGCTAGGTCAGGATTAATGAGGTTTCCAAAATGTCAGTGAGAGTTCTAAATGTCATTTATGTGTTTATCCAACTACAGTGACAATATTAATTCAATGGTTTCTAAGCGTTCAACCCTCAGCGTTAATTAAATCTCACCTTTCCTCATAAACCATTCATTTCCCCCTAAATTCATATCTGTAAGGCATTGAGTATGAAATCCTTCATAATTGGGAACTGAATTGAGTTTCAGCTGGCAGGATGAGATGAATGAGACCATAGTTGTGAAGTCAAGCAAATGGTGAATGTGAAAAAGGCTAAGTAGTTCATGGTGATATAAATGGAAAGTTTTGGCACCTCTTCTTCAAAGGGCAAATAAGATTGAAGACACAGATAAAATAGTCTTGGAGGATAAGCGCACACTTAAAATGTGTCAAGGTTAACATTCACATGAGGCAAGGAGTAACGGATGGTGGTACTAGCAAGGAGCGCTCAGTACAGGTTTTCCTATTTACCATATTTGGTTGACCTTTGACATCTTAAAATCTGACCTGAAAAATACTTGAATGGTTACTTAATACAAAATTTGACTTTTGTGATAAAACGGTATCCTTCTTGTCTTCTTCCATCATTAAAAACATGTTTATACCTGACACATGAATACATTGTAGCTTCACAATAAAAATTTCATAAATAAGAGGGGTTTTTTACTCAAAGAAAAGGCTTTAAAAATCAACTATACATAGATGTTTTCTTCACAGGTAAACTGAAACAAAGAAAGTTTGAAAATGAAACACATGAACTCCCGTAACTTTTCTTTAGACTGTAGTTTATATCTCCTCTGTCTACATATCACCCGGCTTCAAATATCTTCATGTTTCACAGAGTGGTCTTTGTATACAGGTGGTCACACTATGCAGGTTTGAGTTAGATGACCTTTAAGATGATAGTGGTCACTATAGGTCCAACCAGCAGATGGTCAGATAAGCAAAGCATGGTCAGAATGGTGAGGGTAGTGGTCAGGGAATGGTTTAACATCTGCATTAGATATGTAAATGACAGTGTGATACAATCACAATGCCTCTGGGAGCATGGTCAATAAGTGTCATGTAATTAAAGCATATACTGGTTGCGAAGTAAATGTATTGAATTTTCTAACATAGTAACTGACCTTTCTATGCTAAATCATACCCAACAACTGTAATTTCCATTAATCATTGACATTATATTACAGGACTACCTATCTAGATTCATATTTGATCATGAAGAAATATAAAGAATCTGAAATGTTGTAAATGTACGACTACCACTTTGTACACATTTTCACGAGGGATACTTCCTATACGACTTCATTATCAAATCAAGTCTGCCTTTTCATCACTCAATTTGAGCCATTTACAAATGTAGGTCAGTAAAGACATAACCCAATAGCGAAAACTCTGTTGATATTACGTCCAGGGCACCAACGTCAATTTGAGTATGTGCCGTTGCCATGTGCAGCGTTTGCTTGACATAAAAACCCATATAATGGTAATCTCTGACCCAGTGATACCCATCTACACTCTCTTGTTGTAACTAGGCTAATGCAGCATCGACTCCAATGCTCCCTTCTCTCCTCTCCTCCGCCTCCTCTTCATCCAATGGAACCATCTTCTTTCATCTTTGTGTAGGTTCTCGTAAAATCAATTGGGTTGAAAATAAATAAAGGCTTGTCAATGTCTAGCGGTCAGTAGCCTTTCTGATAAACAATTACTGCAAGGACCAAGGGTTCTGAGAAAGGTGACAAGAAGCCGCGGGTGGGCAAGAAGAAGAGAGAGTGATAGTATAGTAAGGAGTGAATGAATGAGAGAGAGAAATAGAGAGAGAGAAGGGGAAGGAGAAACAGAATGAATATAAGAGAGGGAGAGAGGGAGGATAGGAGAGTAAGATAAAAAGAGGCAGAGAGGGTGGAGGAGACAGATTGAGAGAGAAAGAGAGAAAGAGAGAGAGAGAGAGAGAGAGAGAGTGTGTGCGTGTGTGTGAGTGTGTGTTTGTTAAAAAGGGGAATATAATTGGAAATGACACCAATAGAGGAGAAAAAAAGATGGAAAAGCAGGAATTTCAGGAAATCCAGAGAGAGAGAGAGAGAAAAAGAGAGAGGGAGAGAGAGGACGAATGAGAAGAAGAAATTAGAGGGGAGCTAGGGTACCAATATCAACTTGCCTTACACCACTGATAAAGAACGAAGAGGACATCAATAATAATCATGAGAGAAGACTTATTGTCTTAGCTAAGGCTTGACCTGAATACAAATAAATTGGAAGTCGTTTCTACATCTGTCTCAATCAACCCATTCTTAGTTTTGCCGTATAATTTGGGTGCCATTTATCCCGAGGGGTTTTACATGTATTGTCGGTAGAAATTGATTGGGTGAGATGGGCCAATACAAAAATGACCAGAGTGAATGAATGAATGAATGAGAGAGAGAGAGAGAGGGTAAGAGAAATGCTCATCATGTAAATGATATGACACATTGTGTTATTCAGTCGGATACCTATATGCATTGTACAAAATAGTTGCTATAATAATCGTGTCTAAGAAAGAACTTTAAAAAATGTGAACCTATTTTCTGTTTCCTGCATTCTATCTAAATTTCATTGTCACTCTCTCTGGTTTTTGTCTTTCCTTCGTTTCAAATGTTAGTTTTTCAGTATGAAAATTGCTAATAATCTGGTTATGGAGTTTTGTTATTTCTGCATGGTTGTGAAGTAAAAGAGTTAGAAAATTGCCTGTCCCCCCTCCCCCCCCCCTCTTAGAAAGAAGGGGCTCATAACTATACTGAAAATTGATATTATTGTGTTACATCATCATCATTATCGTTATCATTAAAAGTTTGAAGTAATTGAAAGCATTTTTGTTTTAGCTAAATGATTTGCAAATAACAGATTATACATCTTTTTCTAACTCTCCATGACGTTTCATGTCATCATCTCTCATTTACACAAAGCCTACAGTTTCATTCCAAACTGAAGTAAACTGATAATCATGCATGAGTCCAGATGGTATAATGTGCAGTCAAATGAGCAACCATTAAAAACTGCATAAAATCGTCTTATTATCTGAAAAGTCAATAACCCGGTTTCATGCCGAATTGAGAGTTGATTTGTATGCAGAAGTCTCTTTCTGTTTGCATTGCCTTACAGTCATCGGACCCATGCCACAAGACGATGACACAACAGTCAATTAAGCAAATTTTTATTGATCACCAAAAATCTATATGGGAAAACCAAATTACGTGAGGGCAATTAAAGTGAATTAATCAGTCAAGTGTTATAGACAATATGATTTTGTGCAGACCTTTTATGTCTTGTGCCTTGGCTAAAATTGTTTTTCATAGAATTTTTATTGAGCGTATTAAGTAACTGGACCATGTGAATACAATGTAGAAGTGATAGATGTTTATGTAATGATAACATAGGATAAAAGACATGTTCTATTGAGATTTTGTTATTCTTATAGGCTTTAGATCACATACTTGTTTATTGTTCATTTATTATATTTAAGTCAAAAGCTAACTACATCTATTGAGGGCAACTAGTAATCAAACTACATCTTTAATGTATCAGATACCTGTAGAGAATATGACAACTGGACTCTGGTTTTCTTATTGTACATGTACATGTACATGATAATACATAATCTTAAATCTTAAAGTTGATCCATCAGATATTCAAGAGAATGAAATCTATACTTTTCTCTTTCATTGATAGAATTCTAATCATCATTAACAGACCAATACTATCATTCATTGACTGAGCAACACCGATTGATTAATCAGTTACAAGTACCCATTCACTTCCCTTCTTAACTATCATCCGCTCCCAAGCCACAGGAATAGAACCTAACACTGCAAGCAGCCCATGTTTGAAATTACAAACTGACGAAGAAGGCAACTCATCATCGCGCCTTAGAGAAACATCCTGCAAATTCCAAGCGGTCGTGCCGCTGCTGTAGCCGCGCGTCGGGTCGGAACGAGAAATGGATGGCTGATGAAGTGATAAAGTGGAAAGAGTTTAAAGAAAGGACAGTAATGAGACTGGAATTGAGATCAACACCAGGTTTTCTGACCATGGACTTAGGATTCAAGGGCATTAGCTTGGTGAAGTAAAGACGGTTTTCAGACAGAAAGGTGTATAATTAGAAGCAGAGAAGTAAGATGATACTTGTAGATAGAAAGATTATAATGCAATAGGGGTAGAAGAAAGAAGAATTTATCATATTAATATGGTTAATTATTAAAAGGCCATTAACTCCAAGTGTTCCTATGTTGGTTACACATACAGCTCATTTCCACGCTTTCGAGACAGGTTAATTTCATCCATCGTGCATTTTGTTAGGTATGAACCAGGATATTCTTGCCCAATCTTCGATGAGATTAGCCCATAATGCATATGCTTATTTCAGGAAAGAAAGACCCATTTTCATTAGGTAACAATTTCCATTGACTTGTGAAACATCTAATAGATACATCAGAGTATTAACACCAAGCAACTTATCTCTTTAATATTTTCATGGTATATGACATAGGTGCTCAAAATTAAAAGGTACTATTCAACTTTTTTTAAAGGTGTGAGGATTGAAGAGGCATGAATGGAAAGTTACAGGCCCATGCATTATCATTCAGTAAAAGATTTTGGCTTTTCACCCCATGTGCATTTGGTGTAAAGAGATAAGATAAACTAATATTTTTGCTTTGTTTTTAATTTTGTTTATAGACATGTTTTCAGTTGATTGTATTCCTATCATTTCTCTTCAGCTATTTGAAATACCAGGATAATTCATGGGGTAACTTGTACTACACACAACATACAGTCACGTCCCATTTCCAATCTAATACTCTAAACTTCGCTAATCATTTCTATAGGAACAACATTAGTAACATACCAAAGATGCAGACTCTGTGCATCGAGTATGAGATCAGTTTTGTCTTTGAATAAAGTCGAAAATCCCAAGGACAGCTATTTGTCATTCTTGTCGGTTGAACATGTAAAATCTAATTCTCGACGCTGGTTCTACCAATCATCGTCGACCTTGGCTCCATTTGAAATCATGTCTAAGTCTGAGAGAGAAAAGTGATGTTCTCAATCAGCACTAACTTTATGAAATTGTGTCTGTTGCGCCGTGGTGCCCCTGCGGAGGGTAGCACTACGTGATGGTGCACCCATTGACGTCACCTGGGCAGGCTAGTATGGTGTAACTTGCAGCCGGCTCCCCCCATGCGCAAGATGGATATCAACATGGGGTAGTCAGATATCAATTTTCATAATAATCACACAAATTGAAACACCAAGGACGGTGCATATACAGCGGCAAATCTTATATATTTTAGGGTTAGATTTACTTTATAGTGCAGTTATATTGATCTTCATAAACATCCCAACAATGTTTACGGCTGGATCAAGATTACAATTCACATTGCTAAGTGACAGTATTTACCTCACAATGTCTATTTCTATAGACCAGTTAAAAAAAACTAATACATTTTAAAACAACTTTGAAACTTACTTTTTTCTTACAATACCTATTATCGATATCAAGAAATACAATTTGATTAACTCACCATTTTTGTCCCTTTCTCTGTCATGCACTTAATTTTCTTGCTTCTTAGCCTAAACAGTTGGAAGAAGAAGAGATAACAGGCAAATAATGAAAGGAAAAATAAAGCGAGTTATTCTTCCGAATTACAAATGTCAAAAGATAATTTCATTTTTTATTTTGCACTTTCTCCATCTGACGCTGAGGAAAAAAAAAAGTAACAAGCATGACAACATCTTTTTCCAATTAATCAAGAGAAAAGTTACTTGCTTGTGATTCCTAATAAAAAAAGATGCCGTCTTTGAGCTATTTGTGACTTTGTATCATTAAATAAAAATATTCAGCACTTTATTTCATTTAATTAATCAAATCAGGATAACAAAGTAGAAACAAGAGACAAGCATGTACAGCACTTACCAAAATATTGTGTTCTATGTCTGCATTGGGATGTAGATTGTACCTGGGTGATCAAGGAGTCTAGATCCATCTTCAAATAAAATAGCAAAATACATTTATTAGAAAACCTCTTTACATCTGGCACTTCTCATAGTGATATACTTCTCACATGGACTTCTATGGCCCATTATTCTTCTCATTACTGCTCTTGTACAGGCTTGTTCTTAAGACATGTCATGTTTATCTGGAGTGCCAATTGGAAATGATTAGACATATACATATTTTTCCAAGCAACGCAAAGGTACTTCAGCACTTCACCTTACTGCATCTCATTAATGTAACTCACCCATTCATGGCCATTTAAAGCATTCCTGAGTAGATTACAACCATTCCTTTCATATAAATTAAACAGTGTTTACATTACAAGTACCATCAACAGCATCAAGTATTATGAGACATGCAATGTTTTTTTTTCACATTTTGAAAGATGGCGAGAGTAAGTGATAGAGATGGACAGAAATAAACGAGGACAGAGTAAAAATAGAAAAGATGAAGAAAGAGAGAGAAACAGACATGGTTAATGTTATCGTCAAACACAATGATAATCTATCATTCAGATCCAAGATGTTTCCTATCAAACTGCATGAAATGTTCACAGACATGGTCCTAACAAGCATAAAAAGCCTACATCTGGAGTCTGACTTGAGTATGCACTTGCTACACATTTGCTGTTTTGCTGAGAAACGTTGAATCAGCAAGGTCATCTATCAAAACGATGTCAATCTCTGATCTAAACTCACCAGGGACCGTGATGTCTCTACTGCATGCCAGCAAGACGGTAGTCGACATTTTTAGGATGCTGGCATGAAGCTTGGTGAAGAGTCATGCAGCTTATGTAGATCAATGCTTATGTACAGAACTGCTAGGAATTGGAGAAGTTAATATTTCAAGGACAAAAACAGCAACATCAATCAATAAATGTTTTACAGCATAGTATGTATCTTTCCAGTTATTGCATTATCCCTAAAAAAATCAATGTCTACAAACAAACTTTAAAAATGGTTAGTATCATACATCTACTGCAGATGTGAATTCACTTTACATGTTTATCTTTATTACACATTACATTTTGTACTCCATGTTTCTAGCTGTATATGAATTATCTTCTTTTCATCAACAGTATTGTAATTTGTTAAAATCATCCCATGCTGTAATTGACCCCAACAATAAATAGGTAAAGTGACAAACTCTACTTTGTAGCAAGAAATTGATTCAAATAGTGGTAGAAGAAACAATAATTGTTTTAACTGTTAGCTAATTGAATGCTTTCCTTTCAAAGAACTACACAGCAGTAACCATTAGGATACAATATGAAGTGCACCTTTTTTGCACACCTTTAGAGAGACCGGACGATGTGAACCAGAGGATGTAAACTGGGTGATGTCCTAGGAGGAGGATAGGCTGTTCCTCAGCATGGTCTCTGGTAGGAGGGCTATGATACCAGCGGGCGGACTGCATCTCTATCGTACCATCACGACTTCTACTTCCCATTCAGAGGACTGTTTGTCAGCTTAAATTATGGTCCAAGGGAGATCCTGTCCTGTGTTTGAGGTGAGGACAAGATCGATCTACCTTGAGATTTCCTTTTTAATTTTTGATTTAAGGACACATTAGATGTGGAATCCTCTGCATTTGAAGTGTATTATTGTTCTCTTAAATGGACCATAGGACTGTATGGTCAACCAAAATGTGGTCCAAGGAAGATCTGGTCCTAGGTTGGAGGCCATCTTGATTTCCTTTCAGCTATAAATAGTTTATTTTGATCATTCTTGCATGGAGGACTGGATATACCACATGCAGAAACCTCTGTGTTTAATGTGTAGCATCACCACCATGAATGGACAACAGACTCACATTGATGAAGCCATTTAGATACACAGAAACATATTTATTTTAAATGCAACAGCAATGCATCTAGTGTGTCAACCCTTACGATTACGATCTGTTAAATTTGTAGAACTACCCACCAATGTCTATAGTTGATACTTCTTTCATTAACACCCTTCTGGCTCTCAGCAGATGATACAGTCTAACCTGCAGTCTGCTCCCCTTGGTCCCAATCTAGCCTATCTACCTAATTTAATTCGCCAGAAACAAAAAAGTAGAGATATAAATATCCTTTTTTCTGATAAATACGATCTCATTTTAACAGGTTATCCTGCCCCAGGAAATAAATTTGACACCAGCAACATTTGTGTTGCTTTACAAAGACTTTTGATATCACTTTGTCAGACCATTCATATCATCTTCATTTAATCGCTCAATACGTGAAACAAACATTATTCCTTATGGTTCATGATTTGGGATTATCAAGCATTCAAACAACTACATTTTCCCACATAAATCAATGTCATGGCAAGGGAGTCCCTCAGGCAATGTGAATGCATCA
This sequence comes from Strongylocentrotus droebachiensis, assembly GCA_035222895.1. Taxonomy (NCBI): domain Eukaryota; kingdom Metazoa; phylum Echinodermata; class Echinoidea; order Camarodonta; family Strongylocentrotidae; genus Strongylocentrotus; species Strongylocentrotus droebachiensis. The sequence continues at coordinate 661,132 of JAVYIG010000058.1, forward strand.
GTGAACAAGTCACAACTCTAACGCATCATCCTTGAATTGGCAATGTCATACCCACGGTCGACATTTTCAACACCATCAACTTTGAATCAGCAAGGTAAATATATGCTTAAAGTAGAAAAAAATGCAAATTATCCAGGTTAATTTCTTTTCCTTGAATGAATCATGAGACAGCTTTGTAAGAAGAGATAATACATACAAATTCACATGAATGCTTATTACAAATTGCACAATAAAAGCAATGCAAACTGTAACATTTTCCCACCTTTGAAACTACACTCCCTGGAAAATTAAACATGATTCCTGTTTTGAGGACCTGGGAAGAACATTTTTTCAAAGATGCCATAATACACAAATGACAACTTAAAAAACTCTCATCGTCTGAGTGAACAATTCAATGACAAAATTGAATGTTTTGCTTGTAAACTCACATGCAATAATACCCTGGATGAGTTTGCTAAGAACATTCTACTTTCATCAATATGCAATGCAGTAAGAAACAGCTCTTAGCCCATGCTACGACAACCTCAACTGGATTGAAGGGTTAACTAGGATGGCATGAAATATTCAGATAATCTTATAATCTGAATTGTCATTTTAATGTTTTGTCAATAGTTTGACATGAACAGAAACAATAAGGACATCTACATGTACATAGAAACTTAAAAGCATTAGCTGCCTAGACAATACTAAGATGCCACTCTTAATAACCAACGTGTTTGGAATGCTTAGAGTACCAATGCTTGTTGCTCTCTTCACACGTCTATCTTCCTGGGAGTCCATCTCTTAAAGGTAACACACACCATTTATCAAGGACAATAGTCTTTCTAGATGGTTAACCCATTGCTTTCATGACTGACTGGTTAATGTATTAAGCCTATGGGAAGAAAAGAATCTGGTAGTCGGTGTCTTATCATTAGAACCCTGATCAAAGCCTTAAAAGATATAACAGGGGTCCTAGAAAGCTGGGACATATTTCAAAGAAACAAATGGGTTTACTCTTTGAATAATGTTTGAATTCAAGAATTCCCATTTGGAGTTTATGTTTGAGATTTATCATCATGAACAGAATCATACCATGTAAATTGCAAGCTTGCAAGTGATTATATCTGTGAAATATTCAATGTTTAGTAGATCAGTTGTGAGCTAATTATTTACAAGTGGCAACACTACACTTAAAACTATGAAAAAATGCAGTGATTCAAGAAGTTTTATTCTATCCTCGTAGAAGTATTGAAATCATTGAAAATCAAGGGAAATCAAATTTTAAACCTTTTGGACCACGCATGCTCAACTCCGTGCGCAACCTCTACACATATCCCTGAAATCTCTCTTCTTTTCAATGCATCTTAGACACTGGCAAGCATTCTATTTCACACACTTAATCACACATAACTTCTCTAGAAAACTCATCATCATCATCATCATCATCATCATCAAAACTATTATAATGAAAACTGGTAATGCTATACTACTACTATTATTACCACTACTACCACCACCACCACCACTTCTACTACTACTACTACTTTTAGTATTACTACTTCTACTACTACTACTACTACTTCTACTATTACTTCTACTACTACTACTACTACTACTACTATTACTACTACTACCACTCATACTACTACTACTACTTCTATTACTACTACAACTACTACAACTACTACAATCATAAATATCACTGCAACTTCTAAGAATATCACCATTTACCTACATGTATATAATGTGACATTTCATATTTTCTCATCCTTATATTTGACTTTCATTTTCATAGAAATAATTATTTTCTTTTTTCACACACATACTTATCATTTGATCAGCTGAAGTCACAAATCCTGACATTGTTCTAATTCCTCCTCATCTTTATCTACCATCAGTCATCCTACCCATAATGGAAACTAGATGTAGAGCATTCATTCACTCACTGCACCCCCCTCCCATCCACATCGATCATCAAATATCCAAAGGGCTTTTTCACCGTTCCCTACATAGCCATGATTTATTCAGCTTTCTAAAATTCTCCATTTCTCACTCAGTAACTCTGAAATTAGGGGAGAGAAGAAGGATGAATGCCCCGGCCTGCCCATCATTTATCTTGTCTCGTTACCCCGCATTACACAGCTTCCTTAAATTTGCTAATGTGTAAGGTGCTCTATAACATGGTTTAGATGCCTGGCCGGACACCCATCTCAGCCTGCCTGTAGCGTCTCAATGTGAGGTGCATTTAAATGAAATCAGCTTATTTACAAGTGAATTAGGAGTTTGTTGGAGGAATTGGTTGATTCACTATTTTATCTGCCATCTGTGCTTGACTGAAGCCGTAGGCTTGAGTTGGAAGCAAACTGGATCTTCATTTCCATTCATGAGACAACTAGTTAAAGGGATAGTCAACATGTATTCTAATATAAGTGTCTTTATATTGGTTTTAAATTATACTTTGTTAAGTAATTTTGTTAAGTGAAGGATTATTTTAATGATTATCTTAGATCCCTTGATAAAACAGAAAAGAACATGGGGTGTCAAATAGAAGTTTAGATTAAAGGATCATGATTTCACCATCATTCGTCATTCTTTTCAGTTGTCAATTTTCTAGTTATTTCATACATATCCATCCCAAAATAAGTTCCTTCACATCTCTAGTACTTCGATGTACAGACACATATACCTAACATTACATAATAACAGAAATAGCATTGTACATTTTTAGAATACATTAATCATTTATTCTTATTCAAAATCTTGATGCAGTACATCTCATAAACTTTCAGTCATACATAGAAGTGTCATCAGTCATATATACAATACCCCAAAATCATATCAGTTCCACTTTGTAGTACAAAAAGAAAGAAGACAAATTATATCTGATTAGGTGAACTGTTACGTTCAGCATGTGTGCATTGTAAGAAATACATTGCAATGACCAGTATGTTTCCTTTGAAGAAATATATGTAAAATTTGTCTATATATCATTATATATATATAGAACTTGACAAATATCTGCATAAACTGAAAAGATAATTCCCAGTATGCCTACAATATCACAGAAAATAAAACAATGTGCCCTGATCATACATGTATGTACCTATAATTAAAACCATTTCTACACAACAAAAGATTCTCAAATGATAAAATTCAAATCAAATTCATCTTTACTGAGGAGACAGGAGAACAAAGAAACATTTTCAACAAATAAAACAATACTTTAGACAAGAGCAATATCACATTGGCATTCAAGAATGTGCAATTTGATTTCAAAAGAAAACTCTTTCAAGTGCAGTTTTGTCGGTGCATCATTTATGGTCATGGATTAAGAACCTAAGTTAAGAAGCATCTTTCTCCTAAACTTAGATCCTGAAAAAATAAATAGTATGCCCTTTACTCAAGTAAATAAAAACATTTTCCCTTTTAAAAAGGGGTTCGCATTGTAGTGATTGGTGTATATTACAATGAAACATATTTGTTCATACTATATCATTTGTTATTTTGACTTTGTAATAGATTAAAAGATCATTCATCACAGAAAACAAGCTGGTACATTTCTCTCAACATCGGTTTCTCAGTTGAAAATAGACCCTGTATGTGACTAGAAAAAAAACTCTTCAATCTCATTAGATTTGAGAATGCTTGGTGGTGATATTAATATGGAATGACAGAGAGTGAATGAGTTCATGTTACCAATCAATTCAAAGCTCCATCTTCTTTAAATATCGACGACAGCAAACCTATTGGATCAAATGAGCCTTTCCTGATTCAACGTAATGCTCATTTCTCAATAAACTGATTGCACAGGATCAATGGAGAAGTCGCTGACAATACACATTACTTAGAAATGTCCAGGGCAGTAGAGATTTGTTTTATATCACTCAAGCTTTGAAGTTTAAGTATCGTCAGGAACAACAAAAGGTTGCGTGTATTCAATTTCATGAAGTATTTAGTTTTCTTTGGTGAACAATTAATACATGTATCATTGGCGAGGGTAATAACAGAACATACAGAAATTATACAAACAAAAAAACAAAAACAAACCCTCAGAGAAAATGTGTTTTACTCTAGAGCATTCATATGACAAACAGCCTTAACAGTATTAAAAGTGGCTTAACATATACAAACAGGTCAAAAATTTAAATCTTTAGATATCACTTCAGTCATCTGAAACATTTGAACAGTATGTTAATGTTCTATGAAGCACCACTATCGTAGGCAAAGAGAGAGAGTACATAATTAAAAAGTAGGAATTTGAAATGACTGTTTTGTATGTATATGCATGAGTGGTGTATGCAATATCAACCATCCCAGTTTAAGAACAATATTGTTAAATAGTAAATTTATGATTGGTGATCACATTTCACTGAGTTAATATATCTACTTATGGTATTACAGGAAATTTTATTCACAAATAGAAAAATAAAAAACACATAATATGATGTTTGACATATGATAATCATCATAAACTTGTCAATTTGGGGTTGGGAATAGCCCCATTCGTAAGTTTTGAAGATCCCTCTCTGCTCTGCGAATTGTCAGTCTTCCTTCTTTATCTTTAAGTAAGGTTGCCAATGTAGAGTATGATGTTTTGAAATTAACCAAAACATCTCAGAGAACATTAGCAAACTGCTTCACCCCAAAACACACCCATTTATGTTCTATGTATTGTTAAACATTTTTGTTCTGTAAGATTTTTTTTTTAGTCACTGCTAGGTCATTCAACCCTTCAAGAGAACTTGTTTAACTGTTTCACATGATAGATATAAAATATACAGTCTGTCAATTACTTATGCTATTGAGCAGAGGGGGTTCCCCCACTTGCTACCCTTGCTGCATATCAATGAGATGTGATGCACGGCTAAAATAACATCCTCCATGTAATCCTTTTAATGCATTTGAAAGCCTTCAGTTTAATTATTAACTGGATGAGGGATGTCTTTTCGAGCTTGTCATAGTAAAATAGCTATCGTAAATGCATATCTGCTAGGAAATTGCTTGCGAGATAGGACTTATCATCATATCGGTATATACTGCTAAGATAGTGTAATAGCAATGTACATGAGCTGTAACCCATCTCACCTTATAAGATAAACTTTGAATTCTTTTATTTCTAGAATGTTTTTTAAAATCTCATAACGTAATGAAGAGTAAGCCTTTTCAAATATCGAAGTGATACATTTTCCAAATTATCAATATATTCTCGTTAGAAGATTTATACAATCATATTGAAAGAAAAAAGCTGATGATCAACAGGAAGAGATAGAAATGAAGAAAGAGGGATAGAAAGAGTAAGAAATGGAAAGATGTGAAAGATGAATAGATAATGGAATCATAGCGGAAAATAATTTGAGATTAATTCTGAGGGGACATTCGTTGGAGAGTGTGAACAAGTCAATAAGATGCTGACCCTGGATTAGATCATGTTTTACCACCGAGATTTTAATTACATTGCCGCGGAAACATGATGTGGGCCGGGACACGTATCATGAACATGCACGTAACTTGGAGCCGACTTTGTTTGTGTTACACATACTGTTGCCATGACGACCATAAGATGCCTAGGAACACTATATGACGGCGATCAAACAACGCCTCTCGTCTGGTGGCATGTTGCTTTGCCCAACCCAATTACAACACAAATAGAGGAACAGTAGATGGCATAGAACAGGGCTGCTGGGATTGGGAGATAGTTGGATGATACATGGTAAGACAGGAGGTACAAGAAACAAGAGTTAGAGAGAGGATTTAAGGGAGAAAACAGAAAGAAAAGGCAATAAATAGAGAGAGAGAGAGAGAGAGAGAGAGAGAGAGAGAGAGAGCGAGCGAGGGAGGGGGAGTGATAGTTATATTATACACACACATACCCATGCACACAAATATAAAAATTATAAAAGATTTAAAAACAAAAAAATACAGCAAGAAAGAAAGAAGGAAAGAAAGAAGGAAAGAAAGAAGAGAAACCAATTCAGAAAAACAAGAAAGAAAGATAAAGATAAGAGCCCAACTCGACTTTGGCAACCTACTTGTACAAAAATATACATAACATGGGTGATTTATCATCAAAGCTGTTGTGCATGTAGGGAAATTACTTCATAGCCCCCCCCCCCCCCCACAAAAAAGAAAGAAATTGTTATGTATATCAATCCTTTCAGTTGGCACATTAGAGCGCAGGCACCTAATGTCATAGAAAGATCACCCTCTGCCAAAAAACAGTATGGAAGTAGAGAGAAAATGACATAAGTCAGATAGCTGGAATACCATGTCACTGTCAATGTCACTAGAATATGATGAGCTAGAAGAATGAGTTGAAATGAAATGGGCGTGTCATTAGAGGTAACATGCTTTCTCTGGCAGAGTAAATCTAGATCAGCGATAGCATCATCCTCTCAATCCTGTATTGCCTGATCCGCTATTATTAGGGCTTATCAAAACATCTTGGGGATTACGCTCCGGTGTACTCTGCCAACAGTGCAGCTAAACCCAGGCCAATTTAGACCCGTCAGCTCTCCTACGCTACAACATCGGTGCTAAAGTGTCGTATAGGTTTGGACTTTGATGACTGAAATCATATGAACATGAATTTACCTTGCTCATGTATACACTCACTGACAAATGAAACATTCTGTGTTTGCAACATTCTTGTAGGATTGCATAGTGGTGAAGTGTAAGACACAACATACAGTAGTACCCATTTGTCAATATTCAACATTTTCCATTTAAACAATGACAATGACAAATACAAGAAAAATTAATCACCTCCAGAACATGATATTATATTATGTACAACATTACTTTTGAGTAGCTGTATTTATAAACTACTTGTTCTAGAATTTAATCAAGGTTGCACAAAGAAAAACAAATCAGTCTACAACTGATGTGATATCAGGCTTAATCTTCACTGATGACTCGGCTAGGATTTATCTTTAGTCTTTGATGCTATCCTTGCCCCTAGTCATGACATGATATTCCATCTAGTTTCTCCTCAACAAATGGATATTACTTCACAAAAATAGCCCAAGCTTGGAATTGGAAATTAAAAATTCAGACTTCAAGGAAAGCGGCTTGGAATCTCTACATGAATGGGAAGTATCACATAGCTGCCTAAGGGTCGCTTGGCCTAGTTTATGAGTATGTCTTCTCACTACGAGTCTAATGAATCCCATCTCCTAAATCATAACTGAATGACTCAACAGAGGTACATGACACCACATGATCTGTTGGTTTACGCTAACTGCCCAATATTCCCTAGAGCATTTGATAGAGTGGATCCCTAGAGCATTGGATTTAATGGATCAACTACTGTTTTGTATAGTAGTAGGAGGTCCAGTTGATGTAGCAGATGGCTTTGTGACAACAGGTTTTGAACGTAGATCTAGCGGGACTACTTGCCCAGGTGATTGCCTACCTGGACTCTTATGAGAAGGAGACTTGGAGTTTGCATTAAGGCCAAGAGGGAACTTGCTACTTTGGGTTGCACTTACAGGAGACTTGCTACCATGGGCAGAGCTTACAGGAGATTTGCTTCGATGGGCAGAGCTTACAGGAGATTTGCTACGATGGGCAGAGCTTACAGGAGATTTGCTGATTAGGGTAGCACTTACAGGAGACTTGCTACCATGGGAAGGGCTATCAGGGGACTTGCTGCTAAGAGCAAAACTAACAGGAGACTTGTTGCTTTGAGCATTACTACCAGGAGCCGTGCTGCTACCAATGGTAGAGCTTACAGGTGACTTGCTACGATGGGCAGAGTTAACAGGAGACTTGCTGCCATGGACAGGGACAACAGGAGACTTGCTGCTATAGGCATCAATTACTGGAGATTTGCTACGACGACCAGAGCTACCAGGAGACTCACTACGATAAAAAGAGCTTATGGGTGACTTGGCACGGCGTGGTGAATATTGAATAGGAGACTTTGGTGGAGATGTCATGGCTAGCTCTCCTGATTGTCCTATAGTTTGAGGTTTGGATTGCTGCAGCATTGAAGACATCTGTGCTTGTTTTTCCAATATCAGAGATTGCGCACTCAAAGTTCCAGGCTGTTTCTGGGATTCTGTTGTCACAGTTACACAATTATCATGTTTCTTGTGCTGAACAGCATTTCCCAGTGATGCAGTGTTCTCAGGGTTGTTTGTCACCATTAGTTTGGACTCTCCAAGCAAAGCAGAAGTTGGTAAATGACCAGAAGCATTTTTGACAAGCGACATGGGGTTTGGATGTGACTCTTTGGGAGGACTCTGCCCATCGGATTTGGCCAGACTGATATGGTAAGCCATTTTCTCTTGATCAGCAGCTTTTAGGTTGCTTACTACCGACAGGATTGATTTGTTTTGCGTGTGACCTTTCGTCATAGTCAGCTCTTTGCCCAAGCTGGGTGACTTCCTGAGAGCAGAATTTACATTAACTGCTCCTTCATTTGGACTAACTTGGAGTGATGCTCTTCCTGGACTTGATGCTTTAGGAGGTGAGTTCTTTACCAAAGTTCCATCTGAGTTTGATAACTGAGAAGCAGATTTCTCTTGTTTGGGAGAGAGCTTTGTTCCCACTTTATCATCACTTGCACTACTATCCTCTTGTGGCTTACTATCTCCTGTCTTTGTACCATCTCTGTCTTGAGTTGGCTCTGGTATCCCTGTTGCCTGTACGTCAATCACTTGTTTCTTTGCAGGAGGAGATGTAGTAGACCCAGCTATTGATTCTGTTGATGGAGGAGAAGTGAGCCCTTCTGATGTGGCTATGCTGGGAGGAGGAGTGGTACTTGCTGGACTACTGGATTCTTGTTTACCTGGATAGAAGAAACAAACAGGGAAATTTAAAAAAGATTCCTTTCACAACTGACAACACTTATGTGATTTGATCTTTAGCTATAGAACTCTCAACTTTCCTATAATTTATGGCATAAAAGCAAGCAAGGGTTGCCACGATAATTTCAACATGATTTAAGTGATACCTTGGAAAGAAACTTCTTGAATGTATGGAACTGAAACAATTACATTTCTTGTGTTAATTGTTCTTCTTTCCATAATTCATGACAATCTAAGTTTTTTTCAAACTACAAGTGAAATGTCTTTTAATCCTACCGGTCACAATATTGACAAAAATGAGGTTTATTGGTGTATACACAGAGATGAAATATAAACAATACATTTTGGGCGTCTCAAATTAATATCATGAAATTCAGTAAGCACATCTTGGAGTACATAACAAGATTTCACAATCATCTTGTTATTTAGAGGAAAAAAGGATAAATTCTTGAGTAATCTCTACTAAATGGAGGTTTCCTTTTCATTGCTTCTCAACCAACCCTAAGGGTGGGTGAGTAGAGCCTTTAAGAGCTTCCTGCCTGCCTGCCTGCCAACCATCCCATTCATTGTAGCAATGCAGCATTGCGGCTAAGCAGTCACATGGGTATTTTCAGAATAAGCACACGCAACTGCCATCACATGATCACTTCAATTCTCAACATCATGCATCCCGGACGGAGTCTCTAACCACGCCACCCTTTCTCTGTCTCCATCTCTCCCTCATCACTCTCCATCTTTCTCTTTCTCCGCTCCCGTCTCTTTCCTGCCCGTCCACCTCTTCCACCCTCTTCTTTGCTCTCTTCCTCAACCTCCCTCTCTCTTTCTCCCGCCAGTCTCTCAACGGCATCCAGGGGCCGGGTAGTGAACATTTGTCGTATTTTGGCTCGCAGCCAGACCTTTCATCATCATCATCACTGGCATCATCATCATCGTCCTCCTCCTCTTGATCATGGCGATCCCTCTTGGTTGTCATTATGCATGCATGTGGCGTGCCCCCTGGCCGCGTGTGCTCCTTCCTGCCATGCTGATTTGCATGGAGAATCGGATCAAGCTATCATTCAACCGACTGCTTGCATTCAATCAGCCCTCATTACCAATGCACATCAACATCCTTATCTCTCACTCTCTAACCCTCTCTCTCTTTCTTTCTGCTTAGTATGCAGGAACCAATTCCGGTTTCTCTCAGAAAAATTCTGAAAAACTCCCTTCTTCAGTCAGGAAAAGATACTTTGGAAGCTTAAAAGAAGTTTGTAGAATCGCCTAAATGTGAACACACTCCATACCTAATACATGGTATGTATTCTTATTCATGTCTTTTCTTTCAGTTTTGTTTTGAATACTTGAGAAACAGAAAAAATAATATAACGAGCCTGAAAACAACTTAATAGTTTCTAAATATAGAATATTTGATTCACCAAAAAGCATTTTGAAAATTAGCTGTATAATTATTTCTTCTTCAAATTAATGATTTTTCATTACAGAGAATATCCAATTTCTCTTGGTGATAATTTCAATTATGAAATTGTATATTCTAGTAACAGGATCATTGACTTTCATTGTCATTTGCTGCAACTCGTCAGATCGTTGGAAGAGGAAAATTTAAAGTAATGAAAGTAATATCACAAAGCTGTCTCAACTGAAAAAGTATAATGCCCCTAAATTGTTATACAACAGCAAAACTATATATGGGATAGTGATAAAATGCCATTCAAAACGTTCACTAACATCCCCATCGTCTCTCTCTCTCCCTCTCATACAAATTTCCTATCAACCCGTGCAACTGTATCCACTCTGCATCTTTCGTTCAGAAAATGGATCGCTGCCATCACTTCCATTCTGGTTGCATCTCTCTCAATTGCTCAAACCAATTTCCTTGAGAATGAGTTAGGTCTCCCTTCAGGCAGGCAGGCAGGCAGGCATAAACCAGTTGTCTCCTACACACGATGACGATACCAACTGAAATTCTCCAGGAAAGTGCTCAAATAGCGAATCATGCAAACAAGCTAATGATCAAATGGATGCATCCTTAAAAGGTATCCTTGTCCTTCTATATTGGGGGGAAAATAAGCTAAGCTTTCTGGTTTAATCAAACAGGGAAAAGCTTGTGGAGTAGGAGGGTATTTCTTGAAACAAGTTTGGTTATCTGCATACATGTATACAGTAGAAGCATAAAGCTCATATGCAATATGATGCAAAACAAATGTTAATTAATCATCTTTCATTCTGTTTGTTTTTCTTTCTTGTATATTCATGTTTTGGTGAAGCTAATACATTAAACCTCTTAATCTACAGGAAGCAAATTGACCATGCACGTATAGATGCAACAGTTTGATAAAAGCAACGTTACAAATACATTCCTCTTTACGTACTTGTGCTTTGACTCTGAGACAATACTGTAGTACTTTATTGTTCAGGAATAACAGTAGGCACCACTTGGGAGGTAAGGTGGAGGTAAAAAGGGGCAAGGATGCTTTTCTCCCTACTTTTTGTTATACACTGTTTGACAGTGATCAGTACAAGATGAGGCTTCAAAACAAACCAGTGGGGGAAGGGAAAGGGGTTTTCCCTAATTTTCATAAGTTCAATCTCATCTCATTCATCGCCAAGTGCACAGGCTAATACCTATTGCTGCGTATTAATGGCAAGCTGTTTTAACATTTATTCCTATTTCTTCAATTACTATTGCTTCACATTAGAAAATCATTTCTTGATATCAAGAAATAGGAATAAATGTTAAAACGGCTTGCGATAAATATGCAGCAATACGCAATCCAATACACAAAGGTGTGACTGAGGCATAAAGCCTTGCTTGTACATAACATGGAAAACCGCCTGGAAAAAACAAAAGTTAACACAAAAGAAAACAAAACTGAACAACGACAACAAACCACCTTGGTAAAATAAATGATATAAAATGTCATGTACTAAATTTCCCTGTAACACCAAACAGAGAAATGAGTATGTGTAAAGGCCTTAGTTGCCCACAGCTATTATTTTATCAACCACTCTTGCCAATCATTTATATAAAGTGGTTTTTATTTAACTTAACTTCAGACATGTGTTAAACTTTGAGGCTTTGCTTATGCAGGGATAGCCCATTACTGCTGCATTACAAAATACCCCTTTGAGCAAAACTATCAATGTAACTATATATATATATTTGGATTATATCTCACAAATTGAAATAATCATCATCACATGGAGCTCACCAAAGACCCTTGTATTTCTCATACACAACATCGACATATGCTGTACTTAGTGGTTCTTAAGATATCATAAAAACTTTACTAAGCTAAGAGGGATTACATCTAAAAAAAGCATTCATCATGACTTGAAGGCTGTCAAGGTATGAATCTTTAAATCATTACAAGATTACATTTGTGTGTGTGGGTGTTGGAGGAGCGGTTAAATTCTCAATGGAACTTGATTGATATTTTCCATCCATGCAAGAAATTTGTGATTTTTTTTTTTTTAATCAGTCCAAACTGATGCATTACAGACTTTGTACAAAAAATAATTTTAGCCAATAAAATATAGAATGACTGACGTCTCTTTATATTCCATAAATTTACAAAAGATATCTCTTAAAAACATTACTTTATTTTAAATATTGAAATTGGTCTCCAATAGCTTAAAACTATAGAGAAGATCCGGTCACTTCGTCCTTGAGTCTGAAATCAAAGCTAGTGCTATCACAGCATCATCGTTTTCATGTATGCAGTTTGGTGTGATGGGTCGGTCGGGAGGCGGCGACACTACTGTCAAATTAGCTGCTTAATGGATTGCAGATGCAACGATCGGCACGTGCCACTTCAGCCAGCCAGTCAGTAACTCAACCCCACCATCCAAATTCACATCTCAATCCTACCAAAGGTGATTCATCTAGGTTGTCACATTATCAAGGCTTGTTTCTTAGAACATTCTAATGAGTTACATTCATCTAATCAATTGGATCAATTCAATGTGGTAATCGTAACCACATCCCAATCAGTTCTATACGCTCCTGCTAGATGAATCATCCTATTCACTTTACTATAATCATCTTCCTAACCATCTCTTAAAGTGTTTTATCCTGGCTGTACTTCTCCTAACATAGTCCTAAAATATGATTTGCAGTAGTAAACGATAAAGTGCCCTAATTCATTGATTCTACATAACAACGATATATACCACCAATCAGAGTACCTGAAAAAGAACCTTCACCTTCATAAAAGCTCAATTTTACACCATAAAAGTGGTGCACTAATGATCACGTCACTACTGGTTTAGTATTTTTCCAAGGACATAGCAGTATCAGTATCATTATACCAATTATACACTCTTTCAATTCTTAAGAAGATACGACCTTGAACTTCATATCACACATCATGCATGTCTAATTAACTGCTTAGCAACCCCTCATCTACACATCTACAGACAGTACTTTCAACGCTTCATCTTGTTACTATGACAACGACCACCCTCTCCCTCCCACATCAATGAAGACACAAATTGGCTTTATGCATTACATTCATTTCGTTGATGTGCGTTTATACGTAGTCAAAAAGTGCAATGACATTTGCAGAGTTCCTCCCAATTTTTTCTGCTCAGCTGAGCATTGTGATAGCGAGGATTCGTACCAAACAGAATTAACGCCTAACAAGATTATTTCATATAAGTGACTCTGTACGAGCAAAGCAAACAAACGGATTACATGGCCGTGCAATGAGAGCCCTACAGATTAGCGGAATACACAGTTCTTGTAATCATTTGGCATGGTGACGCACCGTTTAAATAAAATAGGCACGAGTGAACTCTTCAGAGTGTTAGCCTCTTTTTGGTCATGCATTCAAACATCCTTACCCCTTGCCTATCCACTCATTCCCCACTCCAAAATTGGTCTTTAATAGTACTGCATCTGCTTTTGCTTCAATAGAGAACTATCAACGTCAGTGGTACATTATATAGGGCGAGTGATTGTGCGGGTGTAATGCTATATAAATATTTAATTCCCATGGATTGAATTATAATGGCATCATAGTCAAATATTAAAATGAAAGTTTTTCATCAACATTTTGCTCTTATAAATGTGCAATTTGCCATGAGAGGACATAATAGTAAAAGCTTGGAAGCAATAATTTGAAGTCCTACTTTCTTCTTTCATTGTTCTTTGTTCCTGTTACACCTTTATCAAAGCATTATACTAAAATGCAGAGAAAATATGAAACACAAATAGAGCATGCTACTAACCCATGCATTACATTACCATTATCTATTTTATTCAACTTAATGAAAAAACCCTGAAGTATAGAAAAAGTGTTCTAGGGCCATGTTTTCCTTTTGTATGAAATTCACTAATATAGTGACGAGGAACATTTTCATCTTGTCACTAAGTTGTATCAGGTTATTCAATTCCAGGAATAAATTTTGAAAGGAGAACAAAGCAATGAAACCAAAAGGGAAGAAAATAAATGGTAAGTTGTGTGCTTTCTAGCCAGACTTGAACTTTTGCGACCAACCTAAAATGGTAAAGGTTATCACGAGCAATATTTCATTTATTTATTTATCTTTAGGGCTTAGTTGCTGTTCAATTATCATGGTAACATTGGTAACGTAGCAAACAAACAGCCCGTACTGTATCTTTTCTTCAGAGAGTTAGGGAGATCTCCAAGGTGATTTGAGGCTTTCATACATAAGTGATGGAAGTGAAAGTTCAAATGAACAGGCCGAGGATAAAATTGATAAGAAAAAAGAAGGCAGCAACAATAGCAAAGTTATGGAGTATTTTTTTTTACAGTATATTCTTTTTGGATTTGGTTTATCATTTGTGTTAAAGTTATTTCTTTAAGAACTTACTTTACTATATACATGTACAACTGATAGAAGCAATGAACAATGGTTTATGTCGATGATGGGGATCCAATTTGATGATAAAATGGCCCATGTTTCTATCTCTGGAGCGAGGAGAGAACATGAAGGCGATGTGCTCCTCATGATCAATACATATTCACCTAATCTACATCTCGACTTCTGTAGCAATAAGAGAGCTTTAGCTCTCGCACTTGGAGGCGCATTAAAAATTCATGTTGTGCCTTATGTAAGGTGAGAGCCTGAGATCACTCCCAGAGACTGAGTTTGGCCTTGCTTGCCTTGCCATGCCTGTTCACTCCCTCAAAAAAAAAAGCCCGTTCCTAATCCACCAATAACAGGGCACCTGGAGGATCTTCTAGCAATCCGATCTCAACCCGCCTCCGATTTCAAACGAACTGCTTTGACCGACTGTAACTCTACACCATACCCTAAGCCATTATGATGCACCTTGCTAGTGTATCAGCTTCTTGCTCTTAGCAAGACACTCTTGTCTTCCCCTGCACCCGTCTAAAATCCCCCGTTTAACTAAGTTATGTCCCCAGGAAATCAATGTCTCTTCTTCTTTTTCTCAAATGGCTCCTTTTCCTGCCCCGGCTTCATTCAGTAAAAGGAACAGATGGATCGAGTCCTTCACACATGATATGTGTTTCACCAGAATTCCCATTTACGGGAGAAGGCCTTGTGATATTTGACTACTTCAGGCATTGTGGTAATGATAGATGAGACATCTTAGAGTTGCATCTAAGTGGATGCAACCTTCCTCTTTTGTTTTCTTCAATGAAAACCTGTCTATTTTTTGTGGATATCATGGTTTTGCCTGTTGAATTAAAATCTTAAAATGCAGTCACATCTTCCAAATAATCAACTTGCATATGAAGGCTTCATAATGTTCAGCATTTCTCTTCTTTCACCTAATTAGCTAGCAAAATTCTAAATTCTAAATCCTTAAAAAGCATTTTCTTGAAAAACATAACTGTTAAAAGGAAAAGAAAAACTTTTGCACTTGTGGCATCACTGGTTGCAGAAGAGCATTTTATAACATTCACAACGGAGGGACCACATGACTAATCTTCACTGGGAATTCATATGAACTTACAACATTGCACTATTGCTGAGATGTTGTGCTACTGACAATATTTATCCCCACTGCCATGGGTTTAGTTTTTCAACAAAAGAATGCAATGTGTGAATATAATCTCCATCTAATGCCTTAAACCGTTGAATGCATGCATTCATGCATACAGCAATCATATATCTTGTTCTATACCACAAATATCATTTGACCCTACCCCAACTCTTCTTCCTCTTCAGAAAAATATACCCCCCAAAGTCAACATCCCCTGTTCTGAAATAAAGCCCTTGTAGCACTCTGAGTGATCCGTGTGAACTATCCCTATGTGCATCTATAGACACTGTAAGCCTTTTAAAACAGAGATATATCCTACATACTGTAGATAAATTCTGAATTTGCAATCCATGTAATGAGTTCACATCTAAAGTAGAGAACCAAGCTACTCAGTAATGGAAATGAGGATCTGGATATAAGATGATAGAGGCATTCCTAGAATATTGGTAATAGTATTTGTAGGGCATGTGTGAATTTAATGATATATTGTAAGAATTAAAGAGGAAGGAGGATGGACTGGGGAGGGGAGGGGGGGGGGGAGACTGGGGTAGGAAGATATAGAGTTTACTTT
The DNA here is from genome assembly GCA_035222895.1 of Strongylocentrotus droebachiensis. NCBI lineage: Eukaryota > Metazoa > Echinodermata > Echinoidea > Camarodonta > Strongylocentrotidae > Strongylocentrotus > Strongylocentrotus droebachiensis. The sequence goes on from JAVYIG010000058.1 coordinate 677,471, forward strand.
GTACAAGTAGGAGTATAGAAAAAATAAAATTTTACATCAAAGCAACACTGTATTAAAGAACTTTAGGTATTTAGAAAGCAAAAAGTAGAAACGTTCACATCTTTACTTGATTTCATCATTTTCATTTTTAACTCAAATGCAAAGCTCAAAATAAGCCAAGGTGAAATCTATCACAGATAAGAATCAAAGCTACAATTAAACAATATATCCAACTTCTTACAACCTATTCCAGTCATTTAAAGTGCTAAAAGATATTTTGTCAGGTATGGTAAAAATTAAAAATCAACAACAAGCATTGAAAATGGACTTTACAGCATCAAATAGTTCATGGATATATAGTCAAGGAACTGTAGTAGAACCGACAGCATAGATTTCATTGAAAATTGAAATGAATGATTTTTTATAGAATGAATTTGTGTGAGAGATGGAGATATGATTTGGATATGATGAACTTGAGTCTTATGAAGGTTGACACTGCCCTATGGATGATGATCTTACCAAATGGTTTGAAATGAAATATATCCGAGTGAGGTCTGGGGCATGAACCTGGTCTCATGTTATGGTCTAATGACCTACAGATTAGAGGTGATGGGAACGGGTGGATTAGAGAGGGGTCACTGAGACATACAGGCAAAATAAAGAAAAGGAGAGGGAGATGGATGTAGGGAGGAGGAGGAGGGGGAGGGGGGGGGGGGGGGAGATAGTTAGATAGAGAGAAAGAGATCTAGAGAGAGATATAGAAAGAAGGGGATCAGAAAGAGTGTGCATGCACAGAAAGAAAGAGACAGAGAGAGAGAGAGAGAGAGAGAGATGCGGGCATGAGGAGGCAGAGAAGAAAATTGCGAAGGTCTAGATGGGAAAGGAGGAGAGAAGAATTTTACATAGATTTAGGGAAAATAAAATTATTATTAAAGAGGGAAGAAGGGCATAATGAATGGAAGGTAGAGATACAGACTGAGAGTGGATAAACAGGAAAGAAAAAGACATAGAGCGCAAGATGAGAATAAAAGAGATTGAGGAAAGGGAAAAGAGGGACCATGTACTGACTAGAGAGGATAGGGGATACAGAGATAGAGGAGATGAAAAGAAGGGAGGGGGGGGGGGGGGATTGCAACGACCTGCATCAGAGGTTCAATGACCAGGAAGTCAAGACTTGATGCTGATTAACATTGCGTGACATTGAGATGAAATGGATGCAGGAAGGGTGACATGATGAGAACAGACAGACACACTCACTACACATTCATACAAATTCTCTCTCTCTCTCTCTCTCTCTCTCTCTCTCTCTCTCACCCCCTTTCTCTCTCTCACACATCCCCTTTCTCTCTCTCTCTCTCTTTCTCACCCTCTCTCTTACCCCTCTCTTTCTCTCTCTCTCTCTATCTCTCTCATATCTTCTCTCATATTCTATGTGGCTCCTATACTACAAGTATGATAAACTTGCACGATGCCTAGCCTTGTAACTTATGGCCTGAATGAAATGAAAGTGAAATTCTGAATTATCTATAAGTCATCCATAAGATGCTATCACTGTGAAAAGGTAATTAAAAGAACATTATAATGCATGTAATGAGTCATAATCCATAGGAGTAACTAACAGAACAGAAGTTTGACATTAACACCTACATGATCACTTAAATTTCTGTTTTTTTGTTGTTGCTTGGTTACTATATTACCCAGCCCCCCCCCCCCCAAAAAAAAAAAAAAAAAAAGGAAAAGGGAACAATGCAAAGATTGAGAAATATGAGCATACTGGTTGACTTTACTTTTAAAAGCTTTATAACTGAGGAACCTATTTTTTTTAGTAATGAACACATGTTAAAAAAGTTATTGGGAATTATTTTCATAAACATAAAAGAGGTAACTAACGAGATATGACATTGACAATACCTTGCAAAAAATAATTTGATCATAAAAACAAAAGTGATATTTTGAATTCAGCATTAAAAATGTTCTGTGTGTCTGATAAAAAAGTAAAGAAACATTTATATTAAATAATTCAGAAAGTAGATCTTTCCAAAAAGCAAACCAACTGTTTAAAAATTCAACAAACCATTCCAGATACTGGTGTATTTTGTACGTTTCTCTGTGTGAAGACATTTAAACTAAATAATAAATGTATTTCTTTCAATGCTGAAGTCCCAGAGTCAGGGTTTCATTAATAATTCACCAACATGGAGCTGTTACCCACGGAGAATGAATTATTTAATAAACAAAATGAATACTTAAATGTAATGGCTTCCTGTGACAATTTATGCCACTACATTTGAGATTATTAAAGGGAAAGTCCACCCCAGGATTTTTTTTAGCTGACGATATAGACCTAATAATACCATGAAGAATGATACAAGTCTCATTAAAATCCATGATCACATAACGAAGATATATCGACTTTTTTATCGAAAATCAGCCGCCCCCCAAATGCAAATGCGTTACATGGGCAAAAAACGATCGCCAAAAAATAACCGATAGTATCGAAATTGTGACGTATGTTGCGAGCTGCCTTCTTATTTCGCAGACATTCATTTTCGCTCGCGGTACACTGTTATCGCACTGACACGACGAATCATGAATGAAAGTGAAAGCGAAAGTGAATGTCTCCGAAATAAGAAGGCAGCTCGCAACATACGTCACAATCGTTTCATGCCCATGTAACGCATTTGCATTTGGGGGGCGGCTGATTTTCGATAAAAAAGTCGATATATCTTCGTTATGTGATCATGGATTTTAATGAGACTTGTATCATTCTTCATGGTATTATTAGGTCTATATCGTCAGCTAAAGAAAATCCTGGGGTGGACTATCCCTTTAAAGTCTTCCTATAGAGTAAGAACAAAATCCTTACATTCTGTTCTTAGATCAGTGAACAGCCTTGGCCAATCCTCTAATTGAAAAATCTCCTTAATAAGTAAATATCTCACTTGGAGCAATTAATCAAAACTTAAATACAAACAAATATTTTCCCCTTTTTGTTGTTGTTGTTTTATCATTACATTATTTTAAAGAAGAGATAGCAAAGTATTTATGTGCATTATCAGTGGCGGATCCAGGGGGGGGGGGGCACAGGGGGCACGTGCCCCCCCGGCCAAAAAAAATATGTTAAAATCAGCCCTAAATTCGCCCCCCCCCCCCAAAAAAAAAAAAAAAAAAAAAAAAATTGCCAATGGCTGACCTAAAAAGGTGACCTTACCCCCCCCCCCTCCAACGGGGCAAAATGTCAAATTAAAAAATTTCGTGACCAAAAAAAAAAAAAAAAAAAAAAATCATCTCCCCCCCCCCCCCCCGCTTATTCAGCGGCTGGCTGAGTCGTTGCAATTTTTTGGCGGACTAAAAAATATGTTCTCTTTCCGACACGGTGCCCCCCCCCCGTGTGCCCCCCCGGCAAGAAATTCCTGGATCCGCGCCTGAATATCCAAATCAAATTTAAGAGTGTTGTCCTCTGCTTTTAGTAAGAAGAAATATATATTTGATGGTTTTCAAAGAAAATGAGTTCATTGAGAAGAACAGTATTTACATTATCTTAAGTCTATACCCGAGGTAAAATTAAACTAATCATACCATTTACAACTGCGCAACAAACACCCACATATACACACAAGCTCTGATACAGATGTAAATACATTTGTGTATATATGACACACACTCACACACAACAGTTGTATATTCCAGTTGTGTATTTGATATGCATGTATACAGGTACCACAGAGTCAGACACGCTCTGTCACACATTGACATGTACTGGAGTACACGTGGGAAAGGCCGTCATGTGTCGTTCCCATATCATGAATCTAAGATACACAAGTACCGACACCAGTCCCATTAACAAAGTCACCATCTTATTCAAAAGAAACCCGACATGAAAAACTACTAGGTGATTTGCTTTTTCTATGAAGGGATCCTTTTTCTTCAATTCCCTTTCAAGCAGCATTTCTTCAGGACCAAATTAGCTGTGCACATGTTTGTAAACATCAGCATTTCGTGATTCTCTTTATCTGTGTTTTAGTCGTCATGGCAACATAATTTGATGGCGCACGAATGATTGATTGACTAATTCAATGCAGCAATACAGGGTGTGTTTGACATGACAGCATGTGAACTGCAATGTATAGTAATCTTTTCTCTTCATGCATGAGACCTACACCATGGGAGGTTTCTATAGAAAGTTGAAAGAACCCTTACCCCTAAATGTCCTTCATGTCTTCTTATTTGATCAAGTATCATTAAGCAGACACAAAACAAACATCCAATTTAAACTACCACAATCACACTCTAGCTTTTTATTCCTTGTCAAAATTTCCTCCAAGGTGTTTGACTTCTATGAGAAATACAGAAAGCCAGAAAAAGATCTTGTAAGGATGGAAAACTAGAAGGCCTTCTCAAGCCATAGATTCTGCCTAACCCTTTGAATAACACCTAGAATACCTGGCTCAAACCTTGTCAAATATCAAATGAGACCGTCTTCAATGACTATTGAAGACAATGAAATCTAAGAAGGAATGAGGAAGAGGAAAAGTGTTGGCAAATTAAATGGATTATTGATTAAAAGGGAGAGATAATAGTATTAACAGGATCGAAATAATTAGATATCAAAGGATTAACTCTACTCAATAGAATGAGAACAGCATAGTAGTATAGAGAGAATGAGGAAACATCAAATGCTGCTAAAAATCATGTCAATGCCATTGATCTTACAAAACAAGGTGACACTCTTCACACTGTCTGAAGAACTGTCTTGCAAAGTGTGTGCGTTCAATTCACAATGAACCTGTTATTGGCCATGGGAATCCATCTTCTTCTCCTGACTGATAACAATTAACCGCATCTGTTTGCGATAAGAGCATCTTTAGCATAGCCAGGAGCTGCAGCAAGGCAAACTTTGCCTGACCCCTTCTTCACTTTCTTGTCAACATCGTGGCATTGGCCAAAGTATGGATCACACGTTATAAATAGCGCATCTCACTGATTCGGGTCAATACCTGAGCCTTGTGTAGCAGCCATCTTGGCTGACTTCTGGGACTGTTCTACATGCGTTTAGACTCAGTATGCTAATTAAGTCAAATGTCATTAATGCCCCTTTCCTTGAATTTAGATTCTTCTTTGCTATAAACAAACAAGTTGATCAGTCTGAGGATCATTATAAATGATTTAGAATGGAAATGTGTTTTCTGAACTCAGAACAAAGAATATAACCGGATGATGCACACTCTGCATTGTCAACATTATCTATTGTCTACTGGGAGGCAGACTAGTATCAACTCATGCACTTTTAAAATGAGTTAACATCCTTCTGTCTTTAAACAGATAATATATAGTATATACGCCTACTTCCAATTTTTTGCGTGCGAATGTCCTTTTTTTTCTTCTATAACTTTTTCTATTCACTGTAAACTACTTTTAAAAAAATATATCAACCTAACGCAATTTTAAATATCTTTGTGTGTCACCTATTGAAAATTACAAACACGACAATGATGTATTAAGTAGCTTGAACACACAATAGAGTATCGAGTTGATTTTCCAAAAATAGTTGCTTTTTTTTGTATGACTAACAAAAATGAAATGATAACAAATGGAAAAGGTTTACATAAAGATTAATGAAAATTAGGACTTATCCATACCTTTTTGTCATTGTTTTTAAATAAAAAGGAGGGGAAGAGCAAATTACCAGCAATATCGTTGTGTAACTACAATTTCCAGCAAAGAGAAAGAATGATGTTTTTTCCCCCACCGCCTCTAGGTATCAGCGCCTTTATAATTGAACTCCTGTATGCCATGGAATACCAAGGGCCAATTAGGGATGTATTTGTCCACCATATTGGCTAACTTGATCAACTGTGATTAAAGCACATAGGGTGACACTCACCTTGGCAACCAGAGACAACATGCATCTAGTGAGGTGGCAAAGGCACCCAACTGCCTGTACAGGATCAGCATGAACAACTCCAGCTGTCATGGTACAGGCTGGCTGGATGTGCCTAACTCTGGGACACTCAACTTTCACCTGCCTATCTGTACATATACAACTTATCAAGTACAACGATTTGTACATGGAAGAATAGTGTACATGTACCTTTGGAATGAATCTCCTGTGAAATAACTGAAAACTCATTCTATTGATGCGTCTATTGATCATTACCACAGTAAAGACTTACTCATATCAGTTTAACTGATTGAGGATTATGGAAATCTAATGAATATTTGCCCCTTTAGTTTTAAACCCCTTATCTTTTTAATTGGAAATTATCATTATTGTCACGCGTTTTGTCACATTTTAGACACAAGTCTTTATCATTTAGGATACCATTCGCTTCATTTTAACTGATTGATTATGGAAATCTAATGAATATTTGCCAATTTAGTTTTAACCTCTTATCTTTTTAATTGGTAATTATCATTTTTTTCACATTTCTTTATCATTTAGGATACTGTTTGCTTATTTTTATTGGGAAAATTATTAATGTTGTATGGCTATTACTATACAAGCTCTTTGCAGAAAGAAATATTCTCAGAATGTTAGACTACATTACATAATGTTAATACCATCCTTGAAATTCTGATTGGATTAAATTGGAAGAAAACACAGCTAAATTTGGCTGGTACATGCAACATCTAAACCACAAGCCTGCATATTGCACAGACATAATCCTTGCGAGATTTATGTGATTCATTTAGGAGGTAGATTAAAAAGGGGGAATACCATTAACTTTGATATCATCTTGTCATGGAATGCTGATAGTGAGATTAGACCCATTAATACCCCTACAGCTGACCAACTGACCAGCCAGACATACAACAAGCACACACCTTATGTAATCAAAGATTTCCATTCTATTCTTGTAGCTCATATAGCAGTGAATCCGTGCTCTTGTTTACTGTCCTACCCTCAATGAAAGGTGTTGTCTATATTCAGGTGAAATAGTGGCTCAGCTAAGCTTGGTGGGAATCCACCCTCTCCTGGGTTCTCATACTTGAGCCAAACAATAGAGCCACGCATCTTGTCATTGTTGGCGGATTTAGTAGGCAGCCATTGTTTGAGATTCTCCTGACTGGCACGGGACAAGAGGCTCTGGCCCCCCCTTCAAATAACCCTCAGTAGTAGCCCCCCTGACTCGGGTCATTAAATAGAAGAGAAAAGGCACTAGACCATGGGACCAAACGTACCTCTACAGTCCAAGTGAATGCCCCCTCTTTACTGCTGGATACGATTATCAGGACTATCTACCTGACACAAGACTGTAAAGGTACTTAAGTGCTGTCTGTCATATATATGCAAAGACAATGCATTGAATTTAGCTGCTGACTGCCCAGTGGATAATCTAGCTATCAATTCTGCCTAGCTATACAAATGCTATGTTTACCTGCTACATACATTTTTCTGCAGGCTGTATAGGCACCTCTTCTATTTTCAGGGTTGCAGCTATTTTCTCTTGGATAGTATACCAAAATGTATTCCATGGAAGACATACAAACAAAAGCATGAATAATTCACTCCAATGAGCTTGATGCACTGGATCAGGCTAAGAAACATTCTTGCTGGCTCAAAGACCACTGACACAGTATACAACATCTATCTAAACTCTACAGAAATGCATAGGATGGGGAACAGGGATGAGCAAGAAGAGGTCTTACGGTGTCTTATCAACCAGATGACAGAAGATATTCAAGAAGAGAATAGAAAGAAAAAGAAGAGGTTCAGGTTTCTAGGTATGGCTTACAAATCTGCATTGAAACTGTATCGCGGGTGATTTCCTAAGCAAGTCAAGGCATCCACATAGCGGGATACTAGCTGTCTCCAATCATTGGAGAGGTCTTCTAAGGGAATGGGTAAAAGAGGGATCATGAGGTGGGTCAAAAGACAAGGATGGAATCACTTTATAGTAGAAAAGATAGTAAAAAAAATAACAATACATAAATCTGAAAAAGGGAAGTTTTCATGCTGAGCGAAACCCTTGATATGAGTACCATCACTTATTGGACTAGATCTGAAATCCCCCCTCCTTTCACATCTCATGGGAGGGGGGCTAATTGTTCCCTCATTCTGGCACGCAACCCCTTTAGATTGAGGAGACCCAGTACCCCCACTCAACCCATCTGTATCCATTTTAAATCCAGTCCCCTATCTCTCACCAGGCATTCACTCCATTCACCTACTTCTTAAAGCTACCCTAGCTCTCCCACTCTCACAAGCTCATTCAACCAAACACTTTCCCACGCATCCTGGCTGTCTTTGATTGGATCCTTATCATCAATTCCTTTTTGACTTCCCCTTTTTATTAGTTATCATCAGATTATGGAGTTATGAGAAATGTTGGGGTATTTTGCTTTTTAATCCCAATCGCATAAAAGTACTCTTCTGTCATGGCTCTTTGATGAAGCTAAAGAAGGCACTTCTCAAAGACATGTCACCTTCATTTGGTATTTGTGCTTTGAATGCCTGTAATTATGAAGCCTGAGAAACTATCAAGTAAGCCATTGGAATCCAACCTAAAATCCTTCACACAAACCTTTGTATTTTCTACAATACAATGCTTAGGCTGATGATGTTGGTGTGGTTTAGATGTTCTAAGTTTCTAAAAAAATACCATGCTTTCTATATTGTTATGTCAACATAAAGGATATACAATGCAACAGTGACTTTTTAAAAGTTGACTGAGAGAGGATAAGAACATAGGAGTTAAAAGAGATAAAAGCTAATATACAAGCAATTCTTTTAAATATGAACATTTTAATGTTTGTCAAAATGGAGAACTCTTAATCTCTTTTCCATTTGTAATATAAAATTCACAGCTGAATATCGCTTTCTGGTAGTTATTATTATCTAAATATGTGCGAAATATAATATATATCATTCATTTCTGTGAATCGTGTATAAACCTATTTTATACTGGACAGATTCACATGCTGCACTTTGCTAAGTAAGCAGTACAATAGTCATTCAAAAGCTTGAATATGACCAATCCATTTTCAAATTGCTTGTAATTAGAATTAAACAAGAAATTCACTGTCACTCAATCCAAATGTAGGGATTCTCAAGAGTGAATGATATTCCCATAAATTTATGCAAGTAAATATCCATTGTAAACTGCTGGTAATACATCAATCTAACCTAGTACAGTACATATGCTACCCTCCTGTACAGGAATCTCAACCAAACCATCAAACACCATCACAATTAGATTCTGCCGGTTCAAATAAATCAATACATTCACAGGTATTCAAACGAGACAGATGGTACTGGATTCATTAAAACGCCGCATACAAAACAAGAAGCCTGCACTGGTGGTATAGGAAGCCTCATGAAAGGGGTGCCCATGTACTACCCCCAAAATAACAGGTAACAGTGTTTTGTAGTAGGAGCGGATTATTGTCACAAGCATTTTGGAGTCTGTCCAGTTTGAGATGCGACTTGGGGGGTTTCAGTTTTGTATTTGCTAGCTTGCAGATCTGAATGAGTCATTGTCAAGATTTTTATGGGGCGAAAAATTGAGGATTGTATAAGGTTGGTGAAAAAAAGGAGAGGGGAATGGCTGATGAGAAAGAAAAAAAATTGTCATACATGATGGAACTTTATTTGGATTTGTTTTTAAAGGAATAATCTGTTTTTAATGCCCAATTACTATGTACAAGAAGTATGGATTTATGGTATTGGTACATATAAGTACATATTAAACAAATTGCTTGGTGGCTGAAATACTATATAAAACAATAAAAAGAGAAAGAGAAACTCAAACCTGTTATAAAAAAAGGAGGAATGCAGTGTAACCATACATGTAAGAGAAAATCAATATCTGGTATTGATACATTATTACATATCTCTGCAGACCTGCCAACCTCTGGAGTTCAAAAACTGTATTCTTTAGTGTCAAAAGTTGTATTTTACTGACAAAAGTTGTATTCTTGAAAATAAACACGGATTGTTACATGGATCAATGCCTCTTTCTACCTACAGGAAGAATTTTTTGTATTGATCATTGGTTGAATATGCATTATTTTGTCACGACTGGTGTGTTCGATGAACCAATAAACATCCCCAAATTTCCGATGTGAGATGCTTGAAGGATACTTTACAGGACAGAATGGACATTTTGCCATTGAAAATGGCGGACGCACACACAAAATATTAATTAAAAAAAAAAAAAAAATATATATATATATATATATATAATTTTTTTTTTTTTTTTTTTTTTAAAATCGTATTTTATTAAGGAAAATCGTACTGTCGTATTTGCTTCTAAAAATTGTACTAAATACGACTAAATCGTACTGGTTGGCAGGTCTGTCTCTGATATCATGTTTCAGTGATTACTTTGGGATCTCTGATGACGCAGACAAATAAAGTCAGGTCTAATGATGAAACTACTTGAATTGATAAGAAAATCATCATTTTCATTGTGAAGAGAGGGAACCAATTAGCAATATTAAATGGAGCGGGCACAAAAATCCATTTCCAACTTGAATAAATGAGAAGAAGAACTTTGGCCTCAGTCAATGGGGCATGACACAAGCAGGAGACATGTTCTAACTTTACCTTGGTTACCAAAAGCTATTTTGATGAATCAATTAGACCCTGTGGTTCCCAAAGTCAACTGGAATCATGAGAAATTCCCATGCTTTGAGAAAAACACTCAGATTACTCACTCTCCATGACAATGAAAACCCAGTTTGGGGTAAAATGTGCCTTTTGTATGATTTCAATGAAATGAAATTTATAAATAAACATCACATGAGTTGGAATGGTTGAAATGTAGTGAAAGAACTACTTAGATCAGGGTGACTTCCTGTGTCATAAGAACAGAGAATTCAATCCATATTGGGAGATGTGGTGAAAGAGGTGCAAAGATAGTGTTATGAGGATTGTAATATCAACCATAACAACGACACTTGCCTGCTAATAAACTAACCACTAAGCTGGCATGGGGCATCACTTTAAAGCCCCCTTTATCTGCTTCTGAACTGTCAGAGCAATGTGTTAACTCAGAGCTCTATAACACAGCAACAAGAACAACAACAAACACAACATTTAAAAAAAGAAAGAAAGATCAGGAAAAGTATTAAAATAATTTTCTATAAAGGCAAATAACATTACAATCAAATACAAAATATTTGTCTATGACAAATCATAAACTCTGTATATACAACTTTTGCTGATATGAAGATTACAGGGCCTTTGTTTTTAATCAAACGCTTACCACGACATGCAAATTTCATTATCCACAACCTGCATATAAAACAGAATTAAGAAATTCAATCTTTGGCATGTAACCACAAATGCAATTTATTTCAAAAACCTGTTTGTATTTGATATTGTCTATAGTCTGCAATGGTTTATATATAACCATAATAGTAAGGAATCAGGCTTTTAGATTTAAAGGATATATTAGAGGGGTGAGGAAATTTTGTTATAATGTGAAAGATTGAGGAACATCAAATTTCTACAAATTAAATTTTTTAAATTTGAATATTTCAATCATGGTTATCTATACAAATCTTCAACGGGCACATCTGTCATGCACCTGACTATCAAGGCTTGTTTCTCCTTTAAACGGTTAACAGCCCAAAGAACTTGTAGACTGGATACAAACAAGTGTAAACCATGAACTACAATACTGTTTTTACCCCTCAATGATCTGATCAAATACACCAATCTGCAACCCAGGGGATCTTTCTTTCTACCCTCATTGATACCAAACCTCTATTAAACTCCAATTACACAAGCATTCACTAGTCTCGCCCTTTCACGCTCCCTGATTTCTAATTGTGACTTTGATAAAGGGGACAATATAACATGCTTTACTGGGGACCTTCTCAGAGTTCAGGACGTGGGAAAATTAACAAATTCCTTTAGTAAGCCGACCATTCACAACTGAAAGCAGAAAACAAATAAAGAGAAAACCGATCTATCTTACTTAAATTCATTAGCGGAGAAAGGAAAAGCAGAATGTGTTTCAATCTGTCTTATATGCAATGACATCTATATCAATTATAGATCATTCTCACAAAAGAGTACCTAAACTGATTTGAACATGCTTTCTCAAGAAGGGTATCACCTATGCAATACTGACATGTTATCACAATGATGGGAAAATTCTGCGCTAGAGCCCACTTAGGCCATATGTTAAGCAATACCTTTACACAGAAATAATGATGATTTAACAATAGGATGGGCCTTGTTGATTCCCATGGTAGGTTTCCACCACTATTAATAACACTACCTGACTAATCTCTAGCATCACTATCAAAACTCTTTTTCATCCTTTTCAGTTTCTATTTGAGCAGAAGAGAGAAGGGGGAAACAGGTGAATGGCGAGCATACAAACTTATTTGGATAAAGGGTTTTGAGAGTGCTAGTGAAGATTAGTGAAAGGATTAGTGAAAGGAATGGAAAAAAGAAGAAGCAGAGAAAACAGATTTTGTGAAGTGTGCCCAAGAATTCATCTCAAGCATGCATAGAACTTATTGCACAGTGAATCAGTGCATGAAAGACACAAGATATTTTTGGAACATGCTAAGGGTTGAAATTGCCTAACTCTATGCTTTGGTGATAGGATTGATGAATGGTTAAGCTCATGACTAACTGTGCAGCAGTTGGGCTTATCAGAATTTGTCTTCACTCGGGTACCGTAGATGTATTTCATTCAAAAAGGGAAATCACATCTCATAAAAAAGCTAGACAATATTCAAAAGATGTTAAATATAAGAACATTCAGTGTTATGAAATGCCACAATAAAACAAGCATTTATTTATCTATTTATCTATTTATTTATTTGGTATTATCTATGAGTGATAAGGATAGAGACATTTCCTGTAAACTTTTTTACAAATATATATGAGATGTACATTAGAAATTAAATAAGTAGGTATGAATTCTGATATCTCAACCTTAAAAATAACTGTCTCGTATTCTTCTGGTCTAAGACTTTATTTTAGAAGAATTCAAGAGGATTTAATGCTGCATGAACATGCATGACCAGCTTAGTCAAATTGTACACAAATGGGCTTAACGATTTCTTAGTAAACATAGCAAAGAAGCTCATCCATTTATTTCAATCCAAATGACATGCTAATCCCTCCAATATTTACAGCTTTCAAAGAGGTTTTGATCAAGAAAGAGAAATATTTACACAATAAATACCAATAAAGCTCTGAACGTAGTCCGTGCTAAAGTGTATTATTCACCTAAGAATACCTAGTTTTGTATGTTATAGATACATATATACTATATCAAAAATATGAGCTTCAAATATGAGCAAAAATAAATCATACTGAATGATTGAAAGTTGGTAGATATATCTTAAAGGAAAAGTTGAGTTTTGGTATAGAGGGCGCTACACAAACAAAATTTTTGTAAGATAATGAAAAACTGATTGTCAAATTTGAAAGAGCATACAATTTAAATGACAAAATCATCATTGTTTGATCAAAATGGGTTCAGAGATGGCTGAAATATCCATAAATATAATCATTTCTAGTATTTGTGGAGCCCCACAAATATTCCATAATTTTGAACCAGCCGTGGAAAAAAAGAGATAGGACCTTATACATTTTAATCCAGCCAATGCCAACGTATTGTTATTATTATTAAATCGTTAAATTAAAGGTCACCATATTTTTTTAAAGTGGTGCTAAATTTCTATCATCACTTTTCACACATTTTGGGGTCTAAAATTACCTTCATAGCAAGTTTAGGTCCTAAAATGGCACTAGAAATGTCATAAATAAGAATAAGAGCAATAACCATTTACTTTGAAGGCATTTGCCCTCTTAAACAAGAGCTCAAATGTCCCTTTAAAAAGTAAAGGAGTATTTAATTGTATCAATTGTATTGTGAGTTACTGGCCCTCAATACACACATAACTGAGAGGCTGTCCAACAATTCATAACATCTGAATACCCGCTATAATACTCTCCTTCTTACGCCTGTTTTCAATCTTGGCAAATTGTTAGAATATATTAAATAATAATAATAATAGCTAGTTCTTATATAGATTTGTGTCTTGTATCAATTTGCGCAAGGTAGCTTTTGGCAGTCTATAAATTATTTTATTTCAAATGCATTCATACATTTCATATCACCCCCAAATTATTCAAAATGGATTAATAGATTAGGTGAATCATATAACTACCTATATTTGTCAAATGAAAGTACACATCAACTCTGGTTCTAGTAACAGAGTTTAAAGTAATTCATATTCCAGAAATGCATGTAGTTACTTGCACGCTTACAAGTAGAGCAAATACTTTTACAAGGTATACTGGATTCTTCATTGGAGCTGTTTGTTGTTGACATCCCTCCCCCTCTCATTCCGTCTCTGTCTCTGTCTGTCCGTCTCTTTCTTTCTTTCTTTCTTTCTTTCTTTCTTTCTCTCTCTCTCTCTCTCTCTCTCATACCATCATTTTGTCTACTTCGTTGTCAACTCCTTCTTATGGTCATCGCTCTTTTTGCAAAGCTTCTGCTGAACTTTGGAATAAAATATCTTTTCATGTCAAAAACTCTCAGTCTGTCAACCAATTCAAAACTTGTCTTAAGACGCATCTATTCAAAACTGCTTTTGATGATTAAATTACTGTTTACGTTGATGTATATTTCATATGTAATTGTTTGTCTTTGTATTTTGTTTGTTAATTAGCGCTTAGAGTCTTCGGTGGAAAGCACTTTATAAACACTGTTTTTATTACTATTATGATTATTATGCATATATAAGGCTACTAGTACTTGAACCTTATGCAATCATATTAACTAGGGGGCAGATATATGTTTATGCATTTTTTTTAAACAGTCCTAGCAAAATGTGTATGCACCTACTTGATCTCTCCTGTGATAAAAAGTGTAGTTATTATTTTTAAACTATTGCAAATTTTGATTATGGATGATATCATTAACTGTGCATCCACCTCTAACATTGATTCTCCTTAATTTGAGGTAAACTGGATACTATGATAAAGGAAATATGATAGACAAAGATAATGACCGATAATGACAGATATTTTTAACAGAAAATCATACCAAAGTACTTTTACAATACCGAAAAATACAATATGGGATTATGGGTAATCATATTTGAATAAATTCTCCAATATCTAATTCTCCATGCTTGAGTGATAGATTACGATCATGAACAATCATATGGAAAAGTGACCATCTGCTCAAGACATTTGTAGCTCTATTTCAAGGTTGTTATAGCGTTGATTGACACATGTTCTTCCAATTGATAGGCAAAACATTAACCTGTCTTATGACAGAGGTTGAAGTCTTCAACAAATGATGTCACAATGAAATAAGCTTAATCACTGAATAGTCATTCATTGGATCATGAATGCCCTACATCTAGAACATAGCCAGCCAGCGAGCCAATTCCATGTTAATTGGATGAGAGCATAGAAACGGGGATGGTCGGAGGAGATCAGATGATGCAAATTTAGGTTTTCTAAATGTTGACAGATGTAGATATCATTGGCAGGATACCACAAATAACGGAGTGACAGTTTGTTATGAATCTCTACTCACATTCCATACCTGATAGAAGAGGTCTCAATGTGCCTAGTTATTCCCCTTTCGGCAAGCTCGGAAATGAGATGATTGGCTTTTGATCTATGAAACCTCCTCGGTAATTCATACTGGTTACACGCTAAAGATATTCACAGCCGAATACATGTTGTAGTTTATCACTCAAATGTTTCATATCAAAACTTCTCTGCTTTGCTGTGATAGACCATTTTTAATTAAATGGAAGACTAAAAAATGGGATGTATACAAACTTGATATTTTGATTAGACAGTATGGAAAAACAAACAAACATACAATAAACAAACAAACAAACACAAAGAATCAAGTCTCTTCAAGAATAAACGACCAAAGTATTGATATAAAGGAGACTAATTATGTCTTACAAAAAAACCCAAAGGATTTAATATTACCTAGAAGTAGTGAGATGTCAAGGCAATGCAATAAATATTTAATTGCATCTTTAAAAATGCAAAACTCTTCACCTCTGTATGTAGTGAACATCATCACATCTTCCACAGAGAGATGATGTTTTCTATCTAGACTGTGGTATAGATCAAAGAAAGTAAAGCTTTTCTCACCAATGGACATACTGAGCATCTACTACATGTAGCCTTGTTACGTCATGACATATCTTCAAATGATTGCATAAAATCTTTTAATTTTTGTTTGTATTACCAGGCAGGGATACAATTATTTAAGACCCTCTTTCTGACATGTGTATTTTAGCTGATGCAGGGCTCTCAATATGCAGCCTATGGTTTCCAGGAGCAAAAGAAAAGGAAAGATCATTCACAACATAATGCAAAATTGTGACAGTGCTTCTTTGTCTGTGTGTCTAAATCTGTTCTTCTCTTATCAACATGCAAATTTATAGACTCACTCTAAACAAGATAATTATCAGAGCCCCATTACGAGGATCCCTTGAGAGAAACAGAGTAAGGCAGTCAGAGACAAGTGTAGCATTATGAGATGTTCACACTGGCAAACAAAAAATCTTTTCAGAGAAACACTATGTTTAATATTTTTTATTCATTAGATGAACGTGTATGTAAATATTGGTTCATTCATTAGAAGAACCGGTATGTAAATATTCATGAATCACAATGTATAATTTCTTGGACTAATGACATAATCACAATGATAAAAATCTTCCTAAAGAAGCACCAGGCTTCACATTTGTACGTCATATTGGATATGTTACCTTACAATGTTGAAATTAAAGAAGCAAACACATTGCTTAAATGTTTATAATTCCCCCATTACTTTTCCCTCTACCACCTTTCTATCTCTTTCTTCTCTTAAAATGATGAAAAAATGAATGTCACACTATCGGCATACAGATGAAGTCTATAATAAAGTTGAGGTAGTCTATTCAAAAGTTGTCTTTCATATCTGAAAGTAATTCAAACTATACTATATATCTCGTAAAGCTGAACAAAAATTCTTGTTTTGAATTATTTTCATCATTACAACTCATAATCCTAAACAGGAAGTATTCTCACTTTTATCCATGACATCACACCAAGCTAAAGCTTGCCAAGAGGACACACACTTTATCCAGGACAAGGTTGACTTGTATGTGATTTAAAAAAACATAAAGCTAGTACCACGTCCAAGCCTTCTTGTGTAAGGTATTGATTTTGTTTCTTGTAGCAGGCTCTCGTTGCAACCCTGATCAAGAGCTTCTCATATCTCATCTGAACCTAGCCCAACCTGGACACAAGAAGCTTTTTGGCAAATAGCCATTTATCATCTACCATTAGACAGCAAGCTTCATGAATAATGCATCGCTCATTAACATTTCACTTAGACACCATTCATAATTAATGAACATACATCAGCAAGTTCTTGACGTGTGTTACTGGCCCGCTCGGCTAAAGAACACACGCACCTCAGGCTGGGGGTGAAAGGTGCCACAACACAATTTGGAGAAAGGTGACAGATTTAGGAATAAAACACAACTGGAATTAGAAATGTCTCCCTCACACCATAGTTTTCCTGCTAATGTTCATTAATCTGTGATAACTACTTAGTATATCCAAGTCTACTACTGTATTTGTAAAAAAGCAAACAATGGCAAAGTATCACCAAATTAGTTCAAAATAAGTGTGTGAGAGAAAGAGAGAGAGAGAGAGAGAGAAGCTGTAGAAAATAGCACAAACAAAGTCTTCACTGATGATTAGGCATCCTGGCAAAGCAAACTCAAGCAATTCTGCAACTACTGTGACACTGTTTTGCCCGCGATGTAAACTACCATAAACCTGCCATTTATCATATTACTAAGAAATTGAGTGACTTTCAATTGCTTCATAGTTCCTTCGATAATGAATTAGTAGCTATTATGTAACATTCAACCATGACCCATGCACCTGCCTCTCTCACACCAATGACATGGTCATTGATCAATTGATCTCATTACTACGAATTGGACAACACATATTACATAATGAGTCATTTGCACTTTCAAGATCAATTCTACAAATCCATTTCCGCAGGATTCTCGCAGCACTCTGTAAAATATTTTTATTACCGCTAGAAGACAAAAATCCAGGGACCATTTTGAGTGTGTGCGTGAGGAGGTATATATCGGAGTGATTGAATTCTTAAGTGGCGACTGCTTCATTTGTGATATGAGCATTTGGTAACAATCACAAGTAATCATCAACAGAAGATCACCACGTTACTTAATCCACAAGAGTTGAATTTCTATGAATTAAAAAAATAAGACTTTTATTCATTCCTGATCTCTTATTCACTTTCTAACTTCATTTTTGGGGGGAGAGCTAATAAATTGCTGTAGGCTTTCTGAGATATCTCCTAAATAAAGAATACTTCACTTGCAAAAAGAAGAAAGGCATGTCCTCTTCAGTCTAAACAAAATGGAAGTCTAAATTTCCCATTTTTAATCATTAGATTTTAAAAGACTTTCTATTCTAAATTAATGAAATGTCTATAACTGAACAAGCTAATATTTTTTGCAATAATAGAAAAGCTCACATACCACGAGAAGGCATTTTCTTACTACAATTTTCCAATGGAATATTTTATATTTGCAATTATGGCAACAAATATTCCTTCTTTTTGTTTGGTGAGTGTAAATGATTTTCTATTAATTTTTTGTCTTGTGTGAAACGTCTCCTCCTCGTGGTGCAGTGTCAATTTGAGGATTGTGAAAGGAGAACTGTGGCCAGCCTGAGGGCAGTCAACAGGAGATGGGAGCGCTGGGTCAGGCTTGATTGTAAATGTCAACAGAAGACTACCTGAGCCAACGCTTCTCCAATCAGCCATTTACTCACCTTATTACCTCACCTACCTAGCCTAGGCGCGGGCCTATTTGGCTAAGGTGAGTTCACATTAACCACACAAAGTATGTTGAGGATCATATCATGCCTGCACATGAAGAGGTTTGTTTACATTGCCATGAGAAATGCATGGCGTGAATTTTGAGGTGAATACCAATATGAAACTGACCCGACTATGTTCCATCTTAAGTTTCTTTTGCAAATGAAAGGATAAATGATAAAACAGCACTTAATCTCAAACTGCACAACTGTCCTATAGCAGTAGTCCCATACAATTTGAATGTTGTCAGAGCCACATGCTCTATCAAAAATATATTAGGCTCATGTACTCTTCAATGAACTTGTCATTTCACATTCCGTTTTAGAACATCACTCATTTTTCATCTATTATGCTGCCACAAGTTCACTTTCATCACAAATCTCTCAAAGATCAAGCTATTCATGCATTTTGCTGATCACTCTCTAACTCAGCAGAAGACACAGTGCCTGAAAAAGAATAATCCAAACCAGAAACTTCTCATAAAGTGAATTATCTATCTGCACAGGAAAGCCTCTATAGCCAAACTAAATCCACTTCTTTACAAAGATACAAAGTATTGACACAAAACAAATATGAAAAAGATGGACTTGAAGTAAACTATATTTGAGTCACTCTATATAACTCCATAGGAGATTTACTACAATGCTATTGCAGCAATTGCTCCATGATAAATTTCCTAGACAAACCTTAGTTTGAACTTTAACCCAAGCTTAAACACTACATCTAACGCTAACCCCAACCCTAGACCTAACTTAATTCATAATTGCAACCCAAACTCTTACCCAAATTTTTCACTAAAATCAATGCCTGAAGCAATTGTTGCCTTTAGAAGCATATGTTGGGGACAGGGACTGAGGAGTCAAGAAATCTTTGACTTACCCACAAGATTGAAACCATAGGCAGCATAGGCAGCAGCAGTGCCAGCTACAGCCCCTGCTCTTGCTCCAGCCATTGCTGCAGCGGCTATCCCTTTCCTGGGTCTACCAATCCTCTGACTGGTCTTCTTCACTGCACCCGGGGATTGCTTGGTCCGCATGCCACGTCCCACCCCAGATCGAGATTTGCCAGCTGGTGATGTATCTGGAAGAAACAAATATGGTTGAAAATAATCATGGTATTTCATTACATAAATTCAGATCTCAAACAAAATTGGTTCATGGGATAGTATTCTAATCAACATCAACAAGGAGTTCCTTGGTCTTTTCTTGACCAATGAAAAAGGAGATTTTTTCCTCCCAACAGTAAGAATGTGTGCACTCTACAGTATTACCGGACATGGTGGCTCAATGGTTAGAGCGTCCGCCTCATGAACGGGAGGTCGTGGGTTCGATCCTCGGTCGAGTCATACCAAAGACTTATAACAATGGGACCTTCTGCCTTCTAGCTAGGCGCTCAGCATATTAGAATGGAGAAGGGTAATAGTAACATGTTATGTTATGCAGGGCCCGCTGGGAGAACAGTTTTATAACTGAAGTGGCTACCCTGGGTAAATAAAACGTTATTATTATTATTATTATTATTATTAAAAAAAAGAAGAAGACATTTTTGTCAAAAACCCAACTGCAACTTCAGTTTAAGTATTGAAAATATAAGCAGTAATACTTGTATGTATCTATTCTCAATACAGAGAATGAACACGAATCTGTTACATACAGAATCACAGCACACTGGTCATCTTTTAATTGTAGTAACAAGATTTCTCATAAACTCTGCTTCAAGATTGAATAAATGGAATGAAAAGGTTAATTCTTCATATTTCCTCATATTTTGCCTCCAGGCAAGTCATCATATTTCACAAGTACTTACAACAACTATGCAAGTAATTTTTGTCTTCACTACTACAATAAATGCAGGGAAGTAGGCATACAGTATTAACCTTTTATTAGTGCTTTGAAATACAAATATTATGCAACAAGGACACTTTTACTCTTATCAATTATGATGTGCTTTCATCTCTGTACTCTACTCTCTTTCATTAGGATGAATGGTAGGAGTATTTGATGGACTGATAATAATGATGAATTTGTGAAGTTGACTAAGACTCTTTTCACACTTGTTTTGCTTATCCCATACTACCCTTTACCCTGGACTAACTTGTTTGGCTTTCACACACGCTGTTTTAGTCCCATACTAAGCGCCTATCCCAAGATAAGAAAGTTCACACTGTTCTCATTGCAATGTGTTCTGCTTGGCAGCGGAATTGCAGACTTAGCAACGCAATTGCGGAGTTAGCAACGCAATTGCGGAGTTAGCCCTGCTTTTTTGCAGGGCTAACTGGCATCTAGCACCACCTATAGTCTGGGGCTAAGCAAAATTATACCAGTGCGAAAAGAATATCTCAATGAGGTCTTAAATGAAATACTATCAGAAACAGCCATGTCTGTAGCCCTAATAGACAAGATACCAAATGCTATGACATATTATCCTTGGTGACAACATTAATAATATCAACATTTATATTACACATTCATACTGCGCCTACTGCTACATATATCTATATGTACATGTATCTCGGTGCCATGGTGCGGCTGTCCTTGTCTCTATTATGCAAAGCTATTGTCCTTGCAGCTGATAAAGAGGTAGGGACAACGGCACCAGTCATACATGAATACGTCATTCAAAGTAATAACATGAAATTACATTGATTTGACATTTCTGTTTCAATTTCCTTCCCTCATCAATCTGTGACATCAGACAACAATACGATGATAAGCACTGACATTTCAGTTCCCATTTTTGTCCCATCAAAGTGTGCTATATTAAAAATGAATCTATAAAATCAAATACATGATACAGCAATTATTTCCAATGTCTGGACAAAAATTACACATCTACATTCGGGTAACTGTTGTTAATGAGATATTTTTCATGCATATTTACATATGGATTATGAAAAAAAAATATCCAGTTACTTTCCTCTCCTATGTACTGCAAAAAAAAAAAATGCTCAAAATGTATGATTTATATTTATTTGCTCAAATCTATTATATAATTTGAAATATTCTGTATCAAATGATAAAGTACAGAAATTCAATGATTGTGAGAAAGATGTCCGATTCGACCTTAATAACCTTTCCTATTAAAGGTATTACAAAGTTTTGGGAAATTTTGAAAAATGGGTGGATAGAGATTCTTTACAATTTTGATATATTTGGATGCCCCTGTGGATGTATTAAAAACACCAGAAGTTTTAGCACCTAAAACACTTCTGCTTTCGAGAAAAATTGAATATAGTGATTTACCGGTGCTCCCGGTAAATTTTGATAAATTTCAAATAGCTCCTACGGCCGTACAATGGTAGCTGCGACCATGAAAATCTCAGAGTATGTAGTTGTGGTATATAATTTCTGAACGAGAATAGCTAATCGGTCGATTTTAGTCAATAAACATTGTTTTATAGCTTAATTAATGTCTTGACCTTGAGAGGGAGCTATTCAACATAACGTGTTTATTATTTACAACTTTAGAGTTGATTTCGACCTCGACAACGATCACTGAATATTGTAGGATCGTATTATGCTTCCAATATCATGACCCCATACCAAAACTTTGTATTACCTTTAAGAATAGAAAGACATCACTGATACCCCACTATGTGGTACAGCTAGCCCTCATCTTATCATTTCAACTTGATCCATTTTGCTAAAAATATACTCAGTATGCATCATTTACTAGTACGTGATACACACACTTTGCTATCTAGGTAAGATATGGAGTTGTTGTTCTATTCAAGAAGGGAGACCCTTTGACTTTACAACCTGTACACTGTACCAGGAGGGGTATGTCTGCCGAAGACAAGAATGTTCACTTTCTGAACTTGTACTATTCCAAAATATTAGATAGCTCTTGCAGATATAAAGGTGTGATTGGTCCACAGCATCACATGAGCGAGGAATGTAAGTAGCATATTCACCCCCGATCATTTTTCAATGTTATATTGACCACTTGGTCTAATGAGTAAAATTTTGCGTCATACCGTATTCAAGCAACCCTGCTCACTAGCCCGTACTGATTGTTTGCATTGTCTTCACCACACATTTGACACAAAAAGTTGGGCGGCGTCAAGGAAAAATAGCAAGGCAAGAGATCACAACCCCTGAAGTTCATAAAATAATGTTAATAAGGTGAATTGTGTAACTTTAGCTAAGTTTACTCTCTAGTCTAACATATATAACTAATGAAAATCAAGGAGTGCCTGTGAGAGGAAGCCTGTGAGATGTCATACGCCATATCCATTATACAACAAAGTGTAATCAAGGCTATCTAATATAACAGATATTAATTGGTAGATTGTGTAACATAACATTTTTGGACCGCAAAGGACTTCAGTTTTTGTTCAGCGCTGTGCGATACTTGAAACATAACCCCTTGGGGAAAAGTATAACACCACCCCTCCCCCCCCCCCCCCTCTATCCTAAGGCGGTCCTAAAATATGTTATATTATACACTCTACCAGTTAATATCTGTATACTATAAATAGGTTTTATCTTTCTTTTGACAATGATTTATCACCTCTACATCTACCCCGGGTGACTGGCCATAACAGGCGCGCTCATCTGGTATACAAGGGTACAGCTGAGAGAAGTGGAATACTCTCCCAATATTTGAATCAAGTAGCACACATTGAAAGTGTTTATTTCGCACAGACCAAAGAAGTGATGTCCTATAAAACCAGAACCTTTTGTGACATGAAAATTTCACATATTGCAAATGACATCTATTTCTGTAATTTAATAGTTTTGTAACATGGGAATTTAACGAATCAGAACCACTTGCAAATTTGCAAACAACAAATGCACACTAAAGTTTCAGGTTTTACAATAGTTGTCCACCCAATGTAAATTAAAATGTGAAATAAACCTGTTCTGTTTTCAAATGAGAAAATTAGCAACTAATGTTAGTGTTGTTTGGCATACAAAAACAAATATGTTACATACGTCATACATTTCCCCACTGCTATCAATGAAAACTGATCATACCTCAATTCATCCAGTAGTAAAAACATGTAATTCCAATAAAAATAAAATCTCATTCGAAAACAAATATGAATGCGCTGACGCTGACTCAGAGCTCTTGAGCCCCTCGTTACTACGATAAAGAGTTGCCTCGCATAGCCATCCTTCAATAAAACATATTAAGACACACATTAGTACTGTTGAATGACATAGATTAGGAAGATGCAGATTGAGGAGCCTGAATTCACAGAAACTCTCAAGTGTTATGAATGACATAAGAGAATTTTCATCATCCGCCGAACCAGAGGTGTAAAGGAAAGAGACACACATAGGATGATAAAGAGAGAAAAGGAAGGAGGGAGAGGGAGAGGGAGAGGGAGGGGAGGAGGGAGGGAGGGAGGGAGAGAGAGAGAGGAAGAGAGGAAGAGAGAGGGGGGAGAGACAGAGAGGGAGGGAGAGACGGAGGGGAGGGAAGAGAGAGAATAGGAGGGAGAGAGGGAGGGAGAGATGAAGGGAGGTCAGGAGGAACAGGGAGAGAGAGGGGAAGAGAGAGAAAGGGAGAGAGTGACAGATGAACAAATATAAACATGCAATGGGGAAACTAAAATGTTACACAACAGAATGTACAAAGGGATGGACAAGTAAATGATGGAGAGAGAGTTAGTGAAATGAATGAAATGTAAGAGAAAGATGAGTATGAATGGAAGTGAAAGGTATTGAGAAGGATGAACAAATGAGAAATAGAGGCAAAGAAACAAAAGAAAGATAGAGAGTGGATGAGAGAGAGAGACAAAAAAATAGATGGAAAGAGAAAGAACGAAAGATACATAACAGGTCGTTGGATCTACTGCAATAAAAAATGAAGAGGTAAGAAGTACGAAATCAACCATTGCACAGGCAAATCAATAATAGCGGGTTTTTGCGGAAAACTCAGAAAAGCTACAATTTACGAGGATAAGCAACAATTTCACTATCCTGCAAGTACGTAAAAAACAAATTCCCTGAAAGTCCAATTTGATCTTATTGCTCTAACTAACCAAGGCAGTGATAAAATGCAATTCTGTAGAGGGCACTGGCCATCGCGGGCGATTTTCACCTCCATTGAGAGGATATGATGGTTCTAAGAAACGAGCGGGGGCAGGGGTCTGAAAAAACTAAAACCACAGAATGAACTGGGCAGGATGTAGGTCACGTGAAATGACGTTCAGCTAGTCTTATTTTCCAAGGAAGCGCACCGACTTCTAAAGTAGAAGAGATCCAATCGTTCTTTTCAGGAGAACTGTCAATATAAGATACTTCCATTACTAGATTAATTCACATCCTATTTTTATATTGCATTGCTATTAAATATCTGAGTAATAAATATGTCACTGCTAATGGTTCCAATATCATTCCAGTGATAAATGGCAGCATCCGGTAGAAACATGTTTCATACACCACATTACGGATTGCATTTTCTGTCCTTTTAATCATTTCTTTATGGCTCCATGACGAACACTATACATTTTGAGAGTTAATTCTCTCTATCTCTCTCTCTCTTTCTCTCAATGTCACATGCTTCCAAATATTAGTGGATACTACATTTTCAGTACTGTTTTGTAGCATTCATTAAAAACAGTATACACCTACATTTGTATGATTTTTTCATTTCATAACTATTCTTCTTTCTCATTTAATATCTATGCAATAGTCACAGATTTTTTTTGCATTTTTTTAATTCACTCTCTTTTCCTCCATCTCTGCCTTCTTTGCACTTATTTTCTATCATTTTATAACCTTTCTAAAGGAGATAATATCCTCTCATCTCTCTCTCTCTCTCTCTCTCTTTCTCTTTCTGTCTCTCCTCCGGAGCCTTCCTTTCAAGCTGGTATCACCCCATGAAAAGCTGGTAGATCATTGGAGAATGTGGGGCATTCCAACGACGTGAACTCCACAGACCCTGGCCGCCTGCAACCGCATAGCTCAGCTCCCGCCAAAAAAAGGAAAAGAATAGATAGGAAAAAGGAGGCAGAAATATTTCCCATTATGATTTAAGGGATGTTTGGATGAAGAGGACTGCACACCAAGCTCACTACCCTGGATGCACTCCTCAAATTGTGTGGGCCAGAAATCCTCGTCATTTCTGCATCATATTTTTTCTCTGCGCGACTTGGCATCTTTTCTCCCTCCCCCCTCTCACCATGGTAGTCATAACATAGAGGTGTTGGCTATCAAATATCATTAAACTCTACCTTGTGATGATTACACCCTACTGATGATGCTGACAATCTTTTCTTATTTTATCTGATTGCTTTGTACAATCCAAGCTGCCAAGCAAGAACGATTTCTGGCTACCTAAAGACATCTAACCTCAAAAATCTTTGCAATCCAATTCAGATGCACAAATATTTAATACTTTAATGAACTGAATAAATATATGTAAATTTACCATTGCTGAAGTTTAAACACATTTTATCCACCTGAATTTTACTTTTCATATATTAACACAGGTAGAATTCCTGCAGTAATACTTTGAAAAGGCCATTATCATTGCACTTGGTGATAGGGTTTATTATATTTGATACAATGACAGAGTTTTAAAGCATGTACATGGTAAAGAGGTTCACATCTACTCATGATTACCTGGGGGGTGTTTCATTAAGAGCTGGTAAAGTTACGCATGACTTTACGAACGACTTGTATATGAAGTGCCAGAGAGGATGCCCAAAGTTTTTTCTGATATTTCCAATAACCTCAATTAAATTATGGCAAAAAATATACTTTGCATTAAAAATGTTTGTTATAATAAGAATGTTAATCTACATCTGCACAGTTCAACTTAATAAATAATAATCAAGAATGATTGAGCATCCCATTTGGCTTTTCATATACAAGTCGCTTGTAAAGTCATGCGTAACTTTACGAACAGCTTTATGAAACACCCCCCTTGTTAGTTAAACCAAACATGAATAGTTTTACTCTAAAAAAACCCTCTTCATTAATGTTATATCAAATCCAAATTGAACATATCAATTATCAGTGGTTAAATGTGCACCGATATCAGTTGTAATATTAATTTGGTAAAAGAAGTTTCCTTTACTAAAATTAATCATAAAACAATTTTCAGAATACCATCCCTGATTATTGTCTTGAATGGATATCCAAAATTACGCACATTTAGCTGACACACCCATCAATTACAATCATACTCTTTTTCAGACGTTTTCCACTCAACACGGATCCATTCAATTACCGGTAATAACTTTATCCACCATAAAATAATAATAGGATTTTTTATTAATGTTTTCCCAATTTCTCAGTATTCGCCTACGCATTCTCTGGGCCATTCAATTAATAACTTTATCCACTATAAAATAATACCCACATTTTTGATAAATGTTTTCCTAATTTCTCAGTATCCACCCACACATTCTCTGGGCCATTAGGTAGTTCACTTGTTTAACTGATGGACAGGGTACCTATTTAATTCATTCATTTGCAAGTTTGGCAACTTCTGATACATGAATTCATGCTGCAGTCTGCAATACATGTATTCATACAAACAACTTCGCCCCTTATTCATGAAAAAGCTATTGACAAAAGATAACACAAAGCTGTGTAACCATTGTTACATTCTACATGAAGTACATGATTTTCATGATCGCAAAGACTGTAACCTTGGCTACACCATGAATGCTTCTTAAACAATATCCAAAATGATCAAGTACTAGCATCTACTCACCCTCAAGCTTTCCATGACCTACACTTAAACGCTATTATCATTCGTCTTCTGCCGAGCAGAGGATAAAACTTCATTTTCCTGCAATTAGCGAGAAGGCTCCTCCTGTAGGCTTGCCATTGTATATTAATTACTGCCGATATAGAGGCAATAAATTGGATCCTTTGTTTCACCAGTTTTTTTAATTTCGAAGAACCTTTCTTGTGACTGTAAATGAAATCATTTTCACTCTAATTTTTTTCAAAGTCATCAGTATATAACAACTTGTATACTAATTACATGACAGGGAAATTGGATGAAGTAGATCTAAAATCATTTTCATTGATAGCATGTTTTCATACATACATGCAATTTTTTTTAAATCAGCCGCAGCAGTGCGTTAATAAGGCTATTCACAGTATCTTGTGTAAACCGTACGTTATTATAAGGAGTACTTTACTTACCATCGCCCTCTATGGACTGACTGGGCGAGGCTTCGTCTACGATGAGGAGACCATCGTTACTATTCTCATCCTGGGGTACTGGGGTTAAAGACAAGGAACGGGCGTGGTTGCTCTCACTTCCAACAGATACCTGTAACGAGACGATGGAATAAATGGAATATTAAATAGAAATTTACATGAGGTACAGAAGGCAAGGTTGATTTTGCTTACCCTACACATACAGAATAGAAAATGCCCAAATTGTTAAACTCATTTAGTTTGTGAGCTTCTCTACGGTACAAGCTTTAAAATAGGAGTTTGTGGGTTAACCCCCCCCCCCTTTTTTTTATAAGGTTGCGATAAAATGAAAATCCAACTCAATTTCCTCAGTATTTAGAGGGGAAAAAATGAGAACTTTCATGAAGTTTGAATTCAAAGTCTGAATCTTCATTCATGTATAAAATGCTTGATTCAAATTCAGACCACATTTCCAATGCTGATGACACGATTTGAGTGCAACATTGATGATGGGAGAATAATGAGCCTGATTTTCCACCTGGGAGTTGAAATGGTGACTGGGTAAGCTAAGATGGAGGGATGCAGGCAGAGTAGCGGCACTAATACGACCATTAGCACAAATGAAACATGAATGAGCCTTTGATAAACGAGACATGTTCAGTCATCTGAAGTCAATTATTGGAACGATGTTTCTCTAGTTCATTGTCTGCGTTTTCTTTCTCATTTAATAGCTCCACACACACTCTGGATTCAACAAATTATGGCACAAGTACCCCCCCCCCCCCCGAACAAACATGGACATACTGTATATGATAGATGAAAGACGGAAGAGTAAAATTCATTGTCATGTATTATTTGTTAATAGGTCACAACTACAATTGATTGTAAGAAAGTCAAAATCATAATAACCTACAGTATAACTGTATCCCATTCCAATTAGAAATGCAGAGCATATTTTCAATCTTTCTTCGGCTTTTACGATCTTGATATATCGAAAATTTAGAGAAATACAATGAGAGAGAGACAGAGAGTGAGAGAGAGAGAGGTGGAGAATGAAAAAACATGTATATAATGTCAATCAATAGTTTTTAAAGTTCTTGTACAACAATTTTTTTTTTCTTTCGTCAAATGATTGATTGCCTCAAACCTTCCACCAATCAAATCTCAGGAATGCAGCGAGACAGTCCCACTAAATCAATTACATGTTTGCAACCCATGCGTATCACTGCAGGTACGCCAAGAACGAAAGAGGAAGACGGAGGGAGCGCGTGAGAGGAGCAGAGCACCAAGGACGTACTTGAATGCTCAGAGGCGCGCCAGTTCGTGACAAGCATTCACGATTTGATGTGGTAATAAACATAGCGGAGTTGA
Organism: Strongylocentrotus droebachiensis; assembly: GCA_035222895.1. NCBI lineage: Eukaryota > Metazoa > Echinodermata > Echinoidea > Camarodonta > Strongylocentrotidae > Strongylocentrotus > Strongylocentrotus droebachiensis. The sequence goes on from JAVYIG010000058.1 coordinate 706,803, forward strand.
CTCTTGACGCAAGATGGATGAGAACGGAAGAGCCTGAGTAAGAGGTTGGCAGGGAGGGAGAGGAAGACAGAGAGAGCCATCATTCAGCCTTGATTGCCAGGGTAAACAGAATGTGAGACGACAACATTCAAGACCCTTCTCCAGACAGAAACGATAAAAGTAAATCATCTGCTACACCCTGTTTGAAGAGAGAAAAATGATGGTTGGGAGAGAAGCGCCGCAAGCTTTGCTCCTTTCCTCTTCCTCTCTCCATTCTTCCATTTCTTTAGGAATTTAATATACTGTACAGATTAATAAATTGAAAAACACATCTAGTGAAAATTATAAGGAAACCCCCACAGTCTGACAATAAGCATTCTAAATTTCATTTCTCCTCTAGGACGGAAGCATGATTCCAAGAAAGGGAACATCCATTGCACCATTACCCATCAACGGAAGTCAGGTTTATTACCCGTTAGCTAGCCCTTCCATGAAATATTGATATATAAGGATGATAGGTACCAAATTGTGTTAACCAATCCCTCAGAGTGTTTCTATTTCACAAAGATTTATGCTTTAAGAGATACCTTACTGCCACCTATAACCCGGATCTACTTCGAATGTACATATACAATAGTTATGTGCCTGCTGGACTCGGATAAGATATCCTGTTTTCAGCTTTGAATTATGTCATTTAGGAGAAAGGCATAACACTTTACACCGACTCCAAAAGGGAATATTCGCAATTTGTTGTGTGCGGGCAAGCACTGAATCCAATGACCGGGGTAATAGTATATTTGTAAAGCGCTTAGAAACATTTGTATTAAGCGCTATATGAAAATTAAATATTATTATTATTAATAGAGTAGACATTTTTCAGGGAAAATGGTGGTATCATGAGAATCAACATATGACACTACATTACAATAAGTAGGTGAAAGGACAGGGAAAGTAACGGACACTTTGTGACCCATTGGGCAAAAGAGCAGATTGGAATGAAAGAATGAAAAGATAGTAAATGAAAAATCGAAATGGATGGAATATACAAGAAGCGAGTTTTGATAATGAATGAATTGCGAATTGTTTCTTATTCCCTATCCCCCCCCCAAAAAAAAAAATTGTTATTCATGACAAGTAAAAGTCCTAGACGTCTTTAAAATCATTGGATCCTGTTGTTCTACCTTTAACTTTGCAGCCATCTGGCAGGCACGATGATGTGAGCCTGGATGACATGGAATCTTAGAAACCAATCTCATGCATCACAGGCTTGCTCAAAGTACGTATCTACGGCAACAGAAACATGAAAGCCTTCGCTCCAGACAAACATTACCAACTAAGAAGACATTGGAATACATCTTCTTGTTTGCTCATGATGGAGATGAATTATCCCTCCCTCCATGCTTACTTTGTGCAATTAATTTTCTCTCAAACCAAGGTTGGGTGACGTCTTTTCCAGAAGAGCTCTACAGTATGGGCTTTTGAAATGAATAACCCAATGTATGCATACTCATTTATCTAAAATGTAGGTTTAAGATGTTCAAGAATTAAGTTTAGTGGAGGCCATAGCTTGCAAGACCAATACATATTTGGATAGCGTGATCTAATGAAAGACAAAATTTTAAAAATTGTGCAAATACAGCACAAATTTAAAATCTTTTGGTCAATGGTTCTTCAAATTTGAATCGCTTTTTTCTTAGACATTTTATTGTTTCTGATCAACAACAAAAAATCTTAACGCAAATACAGTACATTCTTTACAAGGACCAGTTTCTTCTTGTCTATCACCTTTCAATTGAAAAATTTATAATTTTACTAGTTTTTTTAATTTTTTTCCCTCAAGTTTTGACATTTCAACATGTCTAACTGCCTAAATATTCTTATCTGGTATACCCTGTCTCTCATTTCTTATCTCTGAACTACTCATCTCCTATAACATCTTCTCCTATCATCTTCACTGTTTCTTTCCCTAAAGGCAAGAGTGCAATTCCCTTGGATTCTTCTCCCATTCAACATCGCCACAAAACCCTTTCAAAATGGCCCTGACGGCGGTCGGTATAAGGAGCTCATGAAGTCGACTATTCAAGATATGACAGTTAGCAGGGCCCTATGATGAGGTATGAAGGGTAGTCAGTCTGCTAGATTTTCAGCTGTTTTCCCAACCGGGTATTATGAGCCGACTGCCTTCATGTGCACCTGGGTACTGTACAAACACTGCATTGTGACGACAGAGAGGCTAAGAGCGCCAGACTTTTATGACGGGGCTACTTTCCTGCACCACCAAGTATCACATGCAGCCTCTTCAAAACATAATGCACATATTTTCAATCCATTCAAACATATCCATCACTGAAATTTCCAATTTTGCAAAAGCCAGGAACTACAAATACATTTGGAGAAACACATTAGACATTCTGGATTCTTAGAGAGCTATGACAATAGTGAATATTGCTGTGTGTGTTCTTCTATATCAATTATTGATTTCCATCTTCTAAATTCAATAAACATCCACCTAGATTATTCTATTCTTGTATCATCTCAATCCCTCGTTTGTATTTCAAAAATAAAAATCAATTTATTATAATTCAAACTTTTCTTTCTTTTGGTAACACTTTACATATCATTGTTCTGAGAAATGTTGAAATCTATTTCATTGAAATACTTTCATTGGATGAGACACACACACACAAAGAAAAATAAATAAAACAAAACAAAGAAAAAACACAAAAATGAATAAATAAATACCGTAGATAAACAAAAAAGACCCCCCCCCCCACAAGAGATTGATAGTATTTTCCCTATAGGTATAGACAAACATTTCAACTTTCTCATGTGAATGATCCCAAATAATACGGGAATGCGTATCGTATGGTATAAAAAAAAGCTGAGTCAGGTTTTCGTGACAACTTTTGGTTTCATGATTAATGCATATTTGCACAAACAACGCTTAGAAGAGAAACGTTGATTACCATGCCAATTAACTGCCCTGCCCAACCAGACAATCTTTTAAAAAATGTATGCGACAGTGAGGTGATCCTCTTCAAATATTAACCAAGAAATAATCACAAATGTCTCCCTCATGATTTATAACCCCGTCATATACTGGGTAAATACACCAGGGACTGCCATTCCCCTTCCCCCCAAAAAATAAAGAAAAGAGAAAAGGTGCTAATATTATTATTAAAGGCTCAGTGGTAGAACAGTTAGTCCAAGGTCTAAAACTGAGTTGAAACCTAGTGCCTTTTATTATGTATGATATATTATTATACGTTATATTAGAACTTATAGCTTGCCCCCCCCCCTTGTTGCTTATAGATTTGCTTTCTTAGAAGTCAGGTTAACTAAAATCCTCATTTACATTTTGAAAATATAATGTACATTGCCAGGACTCAAAACAAAAACAAAACAAAACAAAACGAAATTCTAAAACAAAATAATAAACAAACAAACAACAACAAACAAACGACAACAAAAATAACATTTCAAAGTTATTCCTAAAAAAAATCCAAAAAGGGCAGGATTCTGCCAAAAGATGTTCCAAGAAGACAGAGAGCCTTCATCTGAAAAGGCACCCTGAATGCCCATGTCAGCTATACCTGTCCAGCATGAGTAATACATACTTTATATGAGCAAGTCTTCATTACATGTGGTTACCTGCAAATCAATTCCCCTGACTGGATTTCCAGTCCATTAGCTGTGCCTTTTATTCAGACCACTGTAAGTCAGTCAGTGAGTATGAACCAGCAGGTGCTACTAGCTAGCTGTCCCGGCCCGCACAGGACACTCAAAAACTCTCTAAAGATCTAAGAAGCTCCTCTTTGTAACCCATTGGATGAGATGTGATTTTGGTAGAACTCGTATTTTGCACAGACTCCAGTCTGAGTTATGTATGATTTGGTATTCAGTGGATTAAACATCAGCATGGATAACCAGACCTAATCTTGAATTACGCATAAACTAATTAACGTATATGAATATTCATATAAAACTTTATAATAAAAAAACAATGTCAGTTAGAATGTCAGTTAAGAGCCAGAAGGGCGTTGATACACAGAATCACATTCCTGTTTCATTGCAGATATACGACTCTAAAACCACAATGATCAACATATTCAGGGAAGTGAAATAAGTTGTTGGTCTATTATCTGTCCGGTGTCACTTTTGTTGATTTGTTTAGGGTACACTAAACCTTTTTGCTCTCGAGAGACGATATATAATATAGCCTTATCCGTTAGTAATCTACAGACATGAAAACGAGTTCTCTGAAAATACTTCAGGGAGTCTTGATGTGAGCCTATCTTTACTCAACATTTCATTCACGTTTTCACTGGTTAATATCCCCTGAATGGAGGGATAGAAAAAAGGCTTTCACTGTGAATCTCATCATCATTACATGCTCTTGGCAATCTGCAAAGGAGATAAATAAGCAACACAGGGGGAAGAGACAAGATACTTTCATGAAGAAACAGGAAATGCTGCAAATTATTTAATGAAGTGGGGTTAAGAAATACGATTTAAACATGCATATATATAAAATTGGATTAATCCTGAGATTTTTTCCTCTTAGTCTAATTGTTCAAAGGGAGCATTGCAGGAGTCTAGTACTGTTAGTAAATTAAAATAATAAGTTGTAAGTTTTCTTATTTCTTTTTGTAATAATGAAGATATATTAATAGCAGCAATGTATCATTAGAACTCCTCTTGTAATGCACTTACATTTCAAAGATGACTAGAGAATAATTTGTTGCTTACTCTTAAAAATATTACTACCTATTTTGTTTTTTTAAGTACCATATATGACCATATCTGACTGCAGTATGATTGGCATTTTTAGCGATTTTCTGAAAGGTACATGTATTTCACCTAAACATTCTCACACAAATAATACATGTAGCTAAGAATGAAGCTTGTTGTACAAATCTCTCTTCAAGGTTATGCTTTATAGGGGTTTCAAGATAAGTTAGCCAAACAATACATATGATTTCATTGTTCTTAATCAACAAAAGAAGGGAGAGGATATTTTTGATTAGCTATGATGCATGGCTTCATCAAGCAAATGTTATTTGTGGAGCGATGATGTATTATTGATATTCTCCCACCCACCTGTGCGCCTGCTAAAGTATACATCTGGTAAGGACGTGAGAACATCCTCATTGTGTACCGTATCTAGGCAACAGCACAACGCTTCTACTTGGTGAGATTATGTCTGGCGTCACAGTGTACAGTATTATAATTTATATGGTCTATTCCTAGTTAAAGTGCAAGAACAAAAGTACATCTGCAACGCTTCTACTTGGTGAGATTATGTCTGGCGTCACAGTGTACAGTATTATAATTTATATGGTCTATTCCTAGTTAAAGTGCAAGAACAAAAGTACATCTGCAATGCTTCAATTATGCATGCACGCACATGGATATAATGGTATAGAGGAAGTAAATTGAGATGGGTATAGAGAATGTCAGATTTGGTATGAATTCAAATGATTCTCACTTTTCATCTTCTAAAGTAATTTGAAAATTGATTCATCATCTATGGAGACATGAGTGTTAACTGAAGTCCATTCTTCAGAAAGTATACACACAAGTTTTCATATTACATCCCCCCCCTCCACAATAGCTTTGTGGAAATGTGAGACTTGATCAAAAGGCAATCTTCTATTTTTCCCATTTATAAATCGAGTCTACAGAATGAAACCATCAGTATCAAAAGCAGTACAGAGCAGTTCAAAGCAAAAGCTCAAGATATCCATATCAGGAAGAAAATTTTGTCAGAAAAAAGAATTAAATGGGGCTATATTGCTCTATACTCTCACTTATTTCTCACTAATTTACTTTAAAAATCAGAGTTCCCCCTTTAAACAATACTCTTCACAGTTAAATACATCTACATATGTCCCTCAATCATGATCAACAAAGATTCATTGTTAGAAATGATAAAGCTCCCATCTGCTCCTCAAATCTACATGTAACATCAATGCTACATGATACCAAGTAGGAGAAACATGTCTTCTACTCATCAACAGCTCCAGTATAAATGCAATATGGATGTCCCACACGCATCATCACCCACCTATAAAAGCCTCATTTTCACCCCACCCTTCTACTCAATGAGCCATAGAAAGTTCAAGATCATTCAGATGAATGAGAATGAGAATGTGTGAATCTCAAAATCTCTCTAACACCAAATCTAATCCTTCATAATGGAAATGGCTGTGTCATATTGGTCTGGAATGAAGGATACATTTAATGTACTGGTAATGTTAAAAAGTAAGGCTAAAATTATAAAGGTCAGAAGGGTAGAACAAACTTGAAGAACCATATTTTCCCATATCCAGAATTACCAATAAGGGTAGAACGGTCTGATTTTTGCAGGAATCAAATTTCTGTCATGCACTTATGTAGGATATAACAATGTCCAAACAATTTCCAAATAGTTTTCTGTTAAAACTATTTGCAATAAATCAACATAGCTATAAGACTTGTTTTGGATGTATCTAAATAGCCAGCAAGATGTGTGAATGGAAGAATGGATACAAATGCCTTGACACAACTTGGAGCCCATTTGGATTTATGGAATTTCACAATTATGAATGATTTGGTTTCGTTTATACCCTACTGCTTAGAAAGCATGTGAATGCTTGTATGTAAGCAATCAGAGGATTGATGGCTTAAAGTCCACTCTAAGGGACTTGGTAATAAGGAGTACTGCCTTACCAAAGGGCACTAGCTGATCCACTTGGTTTTGAATCCAGGACCTCCCTGGTTACAAGACTACTGATCTACTACTGCACCTCCATTTCTTTTTCAATACATTCTAATTTCTGAAAAATCAAATGAACTGAGCCATAGAGACAGAGCATCTAAAAGAAAGAGAACAATTTTTTTTTTTTTTTAAAGTGAATTCAAAGTTAAGTTCATCACAAAATCTGACTACCAGTATTTCTCATAATTGGTACTAGAAGCCTCCTACTCAGAAATCTTTGATGCAGCTTAGTTACTCATCTTCCTATAGATTTGTTTCCTTTTACTCTTCTTGACTAAAGTGCATATATTATCTACTGAGAGCCAGAAGGGCATCAATGTTAATCTTTCAGCAGAGTTACGCCCTTCCCGCTCTCAGCTAATGATGTAAGGGCAAGGACGTACAGGCCATCCAGTGAATGGGACAGGACTCGGTATGGATAGTTTCTAGAGAATACTACCAGGTGAAACCAGAGGCAGGTTCTACTAGCTAGCCCTTTGGCAGATTAATTATCGCATGTCTTTTATCTCTGCAGCTCAGTCAGTCCAGGTATATCTCTGCTAGATTGGGTGCAGGGTGGGAGGCAGGGCAAGCAGGGCGGACGGGCCTGGGAAAGGATACCAATCCCCAAATTAACAAAATCACATCTCTGATTGAGTACGCTCTCCGGCTTCACACGCTGGAACCAAACGACGGTGACGATGATGACCGACCGGCACACAGATCCGCACGCACGCACACGCACGTTCAGCATGCATAATCCTTGGTTTACATTTGTGTGGAACGTTTCGTGCGCTGAATAATCAATTGGATTATGTATGCTCAACAAACTTGGAAATTGCATCGGGGCATGACTGGATTGATGGGGGAAGGGGGAGGGGGGTCAGGACGGGCGGGATGCAATCTGAACTAGGTGACGCATGAAGTCTTACTCCATGAAATAAATGCACAGTTGTGACAAAGTAAGAGCTTACCCAGCTTCACAGGTTTCTTAATAATACTCTTAACATCTCCACTCAATCAAAGAAATATCACCATAGCAATCGATCAATGGGTATGAATGGAAGGACAGAGGGGGGGGGGGGGGGGGGCCAGGGAAGGTATTTTGTAGTAAAAAAAAGATGAATGAACATTAATCAGAGGAACAGAAACCATCACTCAGTCATGGATGACTCAGCTCGAGTCTGGCAGACACCCTGGACCATTGCCTACCTGGCCTGCTTGCCTGCCCGCCTGCCTGCCATACTCTACAGAAAGATCAATGATACGTGCGACACCCATTTAAAAAACAGGGTAGTGGAGAAGAAGAAAAAAAATTCCCCAGGGCAGCGGGATGGGGATGAGAAGGAATGAATAGAGCTCAAGTCAATTTAATCACTTACTCCATATGATGGGACATGAATGAAAGTAGGATGAAAGCCAGTGGCTTGCTCAAATGGTTTGCTATTAACATGCCCAAGGAAAAGAAAAACAATTTGCAATTGAAATCCTCTGATTGTTATGCACTCATTGTGAATTCTTCCTGTACAGCACTTCTTTTTGTTCTATGATTGTTGAAAATTCAGAGTGAAAAATAATCTTATTTTCAAACAAAAATTACAGGAAAATACACATGTTCCCTTTTTTTAATTGTTATAGTCTTCCAGGACACAAAAGGTTTGGAAATTTCTATATTGAGTACACTTCAAAAAAATATAAAAATAAAATATATCTATTTTGTTTTCAGTTTTCAGTCTGCAACATCTAGGGGTCAATTCAATGGTCTTGAAGTTTTCATAAACAACATATTGAGGGTGTTAGCAAATGAAACAAGATCGATGGAACAGAAATTGTAGAAAAACCTCAAGAATGGTGTAGACTTTTCATCGAAAGGGAGGTCTTTAAAAACCCTTCTCCAAATTTCCATGACACATTATCGGGCTTGACGCTCTAGCTTCTGTCAGTGAATTTGGTGTCAAGCATTAATTATATGCAGTGAGTCATTGTATCCCAATCTAGCCCAGACAAAATCTAAAATGGCTTCATTCACAGACCGGCCGGGGTCCACCTTTTCAGACATGCTCAATTGACGACAAAGCATGATTTACCCTCAAATTTTCCTCCCTCCCTACCTCCCATGCTTGTCTCTCCTCCATAGCCGCCTTCTGCCTTTTTCCTGTGTGATTCTTCTCAAAATGCACCTTCCTTTGTTGTCTGGAATATTCTTTTCGTTTTTCACCTAATTCTCAACCTTAATTTGCCTTTTTATCAAAAGTAACCCTTACTCTTTCTCCCACCCCCTCCCAATGTATTCTAGCATTCTTCATTCTACCACTGCTAACATGGTCATCTCACAAATAACAACTAAACTGATAAAACATACCGTAAACTATATTCTCACCTCTTTCCACAGTTTACAATTCTAAAATCAATAATATGAGATGTATTGGCACATGTTGAGTTTCATTTTATACATACCTGGGAATCCAGGCACTCAATCATATCATAACACTGGAAACAACATGAACATTCTGTTTACAGCATAGCACAGTTAACAAGATATTATATAAGGATAAAAATCTGACATAATGACTTTGATCAAGAGTGAACTAGCACGCGCCATTCACATGAGATGGTTTAATTAGAGCCTAAATTACAGGTCCTTTTTCAGGCTGGGCTGATTAAAAATCTCTACCATACGCTCCCAGGGCAGCGCCAATCTCCTTTCATTTGCCACTTTAATTTGCAGCCCTCTACAAAATGAGCACCTCTAGAAGATTTTCGCAAAACAAGTAAGCGGTTATTGTTGTTGTTTGCCACATCTGGTAGTGGATGTGGTAATCTTAAGTTAGTGATTAAGTTACCGAGATGGGACGGAAGAGAAACGGTTCTTGATGTTCCTCTTTACATTGGGTTAATGATTCATGATGCACAAGGGGCAGTTGGAAGTAGGTAAAATGAGTGGGAGAAATTGATGAGGAATAGACGAACGGGAAAGGAGAAGGTTATAAATTCATCACATGATATATGGCTAAAACATTTGTTCATTATCATCCATCACCGGGGCCGTTTTGAGTCAACAAAGCTGAGAAAGATGCAGTGTTAAAATAAAGAAGTCTAGGTTATAAACGAAAGGCATAAAATACAGCAAAATAAGCTCACTTAATAGAACTTACGACACCGATCCGTGGCTTGGAAAACCTGAAAGCTTTTAGACCACACTTATTGGGCCTATAAAGGTGTCATGCCTTCGCTATGGTTTTATAACTAGATGAATATTGATGTAAGATTTGCCATTAACAGGAGTTAATCATTGATCTAAGCTCCAAAGTTCTAAAGAGCGTACATTCTAAACCAAAAGTACCCTTGATGGAAGAGAGTAAAAGATACCCAGGTGAGAGCTGGTTAGAGCCTGCAAAAAAGGTACAAAATATATTTTTGAGATCTACATGTCAGATCTTTATCAGCACTTTGTATCACTTCTTACACTTTTCATTGACAACATTTGGAACAAAATTCATGTCTAAAAATGACAACATATCCTCAAATATAAAATTGAAACATTTCCTGCAATGTTTAGGAAATTGCACTTGTCTGTGCCAATTTTCATCAATTTGGGCCAAATGGTGCGTCTCCTTTAACATATATGTTGCAGTACATAAACAGCAACATATAGCAGTGATACAAAATACCAGCATATATTGCTGAGATATAATCTACATACTGATTATTTTCTGATTTTTCTCAATATTTATAAAGCTTTGACGACCATTATATTTTCATATTAAAGGATAGTATAATATTTTTGGTGGTGGTTGAAATATACCGTTTGAATTTCTCTATGACTAAAACATTGTAATTTTCATACAAGGATTCATTTTAACCAGATAGATACAAATTGCTTATATAACATTTCTTTGTAACCCTTTTCCCCATCCAATTCACAGCACTGAGCAACTGCAAATTTACCAAGTCTAATAAGTGACACCTGCCTGGTCTAAGCTTGACCACAGACAAGTAGACATAATATAGTGCTCTACAAAATTTGGGAACATGACACCCAAGTTCCATCTTATCGCAGTAAATTTTGTGTTAAAAGATTGGATGAAATGAATCTTTCACACCTTGGAAGATCAAAAATAGCAGCAAGGTCATTTGTAAATTGATACTAAATATTCAAATTGCAGAATCTCATATTGTATTGATTGAATCGGGACAGATGGAAGGAGATAATCATCATTGGGAAGGAAAAAACAACTTTAAAGTGAGGGATACATATGATGAGCACACTCCTGCAGGTTTTTCAAAGATATATCTGAAAATAGCAAATAAAATCTAAGAAACAATAAATTGTAGTGCTTGCTTTTGCTCGTAGAAAATTTGCTCTAGAAACAAATAATATATTTCATCAATTAACTCATATACCAGTAATGCTTAGGTTTAAGGTAAAAATATGTTATGTTGCTGTTTCAAATGACCAGAAAGCATGTAACTTATAGGAAATTGTGTACTTGTGTTGTCAACCAAGCCAAGATCGATCAAGAATCCCTGCAGTTTCAGTCTCTGGTCTGCTGCGGGGGCGGTTCCGAGATCATTCCAATAATACCGTATCTCGCTAAAAATTCCCAGCCAAATTTCAAATACATTTCGAGTGTTGATGCAATGTATTCCTAATATCATTTATTATATTATTCACCTTGACATATCATTTGTATAAATGTACTTAATTGAGAGCTAGGGGTAGTTGCAGGATTAAAAGTCCAGATAAAAACACTACCGGTAATTTTTACTGGAAAGAAAGTAATTTTCAGACATTTCCTATAGAGATTAAAATTAAAAAAATGTTTTGTAGTTATGTTTACACAAAAAAAAACCTTGGTCAACAGTCACATTGAATGGCTTTTTTGAACTAAGTCCTTTACAACATGTGCCAATTCTCAATATACATGTATTTTACACCAAAAGTGACCAGTAATTCAAATGGCACTATAATAGTTATTTTATGATTACCCCCAAATTGATCTAAATTAGTTTACTTTAATTATTGGTAGGCTTGAACCTGTTGTCAAAATGTCATTTTGGGTAACACAGAATTGCCCCCACAAGTAATCTGTTTTCTCTTTATGACCTGAAAGGATTGGAGAACATCAGTTCCATTCAAAACACAGCTGATTGAGACTTCTATACCAGCAGAGTCAAAGCGCTTGCTTCGATGGATGCCAGCTCTTCTTCCTAACTCTAGCAGCCGCATCCAAGCCAGAAATAATACCAGCAAACATTAAATCAGCAACTCTCTTATCCCTACTCTGCCAGGTTTGGGATCTTGCCAAGTTCCAATTACCCTGCCTCACCGTCTGACTCAAGGGGGCACTATACCCTATTTGACGATGGTTATCTACAATACCTATCTCATTGGAGGAGCTCTGTAACTTTATATCTATAGTAGAAGTGAGCTAGCTGATTCTATGCCAAGATAAATGCATGCACCAGAGAGAGGGAAAACAAAGGGGATAGTGGGGTGATTGGGTGGTAAGAGAGAAAGAGATGGAGATAGCGAGAGGGATACAGTGGGCACTGGGCAGGGATGAACACAAAAAAGAGAGAAAGAGCAAGAGAGAGAGAGAGAGAGAGAGAGAGAGAGAGAGAGAGAGAGAGAGAGGGGGGGGGGGAGGGGCAGGGTGGAGAACGCAAAAGAGTTCAAAATGAAAAAGGCGATGTCAAGACAGAAATTACATAGAAGATGACAATATATGAACGGATAAGAGATGAAGATAGAAATATACGGGTATCCAGAATAAGAAAAACAATACAGACGGAGAACAAGAAAAGGAAACATGTGGAGACAGACAGAATAAGAAAAGACACAGGGGTATGATGACATGCTTAATAAGTTTTGATGACACTATGATGTGATATATCTGACCTTCAATTCACCCTGATAGCTTCCTGTGTCATATGAAGAGGATTGACCCTATTCCCTTGGGGTGGGGTGGGAGGTAGTCAGCAAGCAACCAGGGTGGGGTGGGGCGGGGGTGGGGCGGGGGTGGGGCAAGGTAGGGGCATTGGGGTTCATAGGATAATCACAGCATGATGGATGAAGGAAGAAGGCTTCCTGGACCACTGGTATTACAGAAATAAATTGGGAGCCGACCATTTGGCAACCATGATAACAGCAACGATGAAAGCACAGTCAAAATGTAAACAACAAAATAGTATTAGTAATCAACAAATCATTACAAAAATTGTATTAATTTTGTTTTTATAATAATGATTAGAACTGTTTAAATGTGCCAGCAGTTCAAAAATTAGATGTATGTTTAACAATTTAACAACAGAGTGCTCACTTATTTCTGGGTAACCTATATCCCATCTAACTGTATTTGTGATGTTTCGCATAAATATGCTGGTCCATTATTCATACAAAATAAAAAAGTGAAGCCTGATAGAGAAACAATCGAGGGAAACCCAACAAATTTTTGACAAATTGTATTTCTAACTGCTTACTGTATCCCCTTTACATGTGTTCTTGAGTTTTGTTTTTCTTTCCATTTCCGTGTACCTTTGTACCATTCTCTTTCCATACTTCATGAAATAAATTTTATTAGGAGAAAGAAAGAGAGAAAACTAATGTTTCAAATATCTTTTCTAATAACATCAACAGAAATCAATATAGGGGTAGGATGTAAAAAAATAAATTGAATGGTTTCACGAATCACGGAAGCCTGTCCTGTGCATGAGTGAGTTATACCTGGCCTGGTTGGGATGGGGCAATGGTCTGGTCTGACAAGCCTTGCAGCTTTGTTGACATAATGCAGCCATCATGTCAAGTTGGAATGCCTTCTCAGGAAGTAAGAGAGGGCGGGGTGGGGTAGGTACCATGCCAAACCAAGATGGCTCAACCTCTCCTATCATATCACACTCATTAAATCCAAAATATCCCTCCATTCTCTCTCTTAATGGTTGCTTTATTTGTTTGTCTCCATTACGTGTTTCAATTAACAGTACTTTCCAACTCAGACGTTATAAATGAACTATGATGAGGTAATACTTAAATCATATTTTACTACCCAATTGAATATCATCCCATTCTCAGCTTTCTTAACTTTATCTTCCTATAGTCCTTGTACAATATATCATCAACACTTTCTCTTTTAGCATATCACTCCCACCATACTGGTAGTATTTCTGCTGTCATCTGCCTCTCTCCAGCTTGCAAGTTCACAGGGGTGCTATTACTCTCTGCTCATCATAGCCACCCAAACTCTCACTTTTTGAACCTACACATCCCCCCGTCTCCACCACAGAATTGTCCCTTGCCCCATTCTTAACATCCTTGCTCATCTTATGATACCCTTCTTCTTATGTATGCTTCTAATTCATGTGTTAAAATACTGTCATTTCTTTTTTGTGTTCTCTCTCTATTCCTTCCTCTCCTTCTTTCTCTCCTTCTTTCTCTCTCTCTCATTTCTGTTTCTCTATCTCACCCATCCCCTTCTCTCTCCTTACCTGCCTTTTTTATCCTCTCCAACCCTCTATCCTCCACTCTATCTTCTTCTTTCTATCTTCATCGATCTATCTGTCGATCCATGGCTCTCATTAGACATCACAAACCATGATCATGAGCAACTCTCCTTAGACATTATCTGCCTTTCATCTTAGACGGGAGGAATTCCCAGTGGCCCGGCACGGGATTCCTCCTCAAAGCTTAATTCGCTGCCAGGAAAGAGTCCCCGGCGGGTCGGAACGCCGAAGATGCCGTCACATTCACCGGTGTCATCTGTTCAGGATGTCAAAGTTGTAAGCAGAGGGCAGCGCAGGGGCGACGGGCCAGAAAGGGGCTTACTTACCAGGATTTGCTTAACGACGCCGCTAAACATCAAATATCTCAGAAAAATGACAAACTATCAAGGATTTGCTAAACGGCACTGCTAAATAGCTCAGACATTGTACAACTCTTGTGACGAAAACTGAGTAAAAAATAAATGATTTTCTTAGTACCAGATCAAACAATTTGTGCACTTTTTTCTTTTTTTATCTAACAGTTCATTTTTTTGCAATTGAAAACTAATCATGGATACACATTTTCATTGAAAAATCTCTAGAAATTGAAAAGCTCTAGAAATTGAAAAGCTCATGCGATGATCAATTTAAAGAAACCTCCAACAACAGTAGAAATTAACAAAAACAAACAAAACAAACAAATAAACAAACCAACACACTCTCAGACAACCAAAAGTGAAAATGCACACCAGAAGAAGGATGGTAGAGGGTGTAGATGATGAAGATTTTAGCGTGGAGTTTGGATGAGTAATGGTCTATTATCTAGAGGAATCCATGCCCAGTGGGTGGGTTTCTCAGAAGTAAAGTCTAAACGGAAAGCGTCTGTCTTCATCTCCCGATTGGATGTGGCAAAAAGACAAACCACATAACTTAATCTATAATGGTAAATAGTGCACGGTGATTGAAGATAAACTTCCAATCATTACATTTCTAATAATAGGCTTCTTATAATAAATGCATCTATAATGGTAAATTTGGAATGGGGATTGAAGATAAACTTCCAATCATTATTTTTCTAATGATTTTTGGCTTCTTATAATTGATGCATCTAAAAGTGATGAGACCATTGAACATTGAAAATAAAATGACATATTCAGATTGTATCCAGTGTACTATTATTGTATAGAATAGTAGTTTAAAAAGAAGAGAAGGAAAAATTAATATCACAACTAAATTACGATCAATTACATGAATACAAATGGCAACATTAACACAAATCAAATCATGTTGTTTAGGCATATTATGATCATACTGATAACGCATAAGCAGTTTGTGATGTACACAATGTACATAAGACCATGACATAGGAGACAGTCTGGCCCCTAGTAGCATTGAAGAGGAAGAGAGAGAGAGGTTGAAAGGGAATACTCTAAAGGTTATCGTCCTGCTAACATGATAGACCAGCAGCTCAGCGCTAGCTGCTAGCTGTCTTGATTGTAATCTCTGATCTTCTAATAGCTAACATGCTCACACTCTAACGACCAAGATGTCACCTTAATTGCATGCAAATTAAGATCAAGGTCATTGCCTTCTACGAGGAGTTAGCGACCAATGCTAACTGGAAACGTCGCTTGTCAATTGTCTGATGCAGCTTCATGGGGAATCACGGAGTTGACTGAATAGTGTTTCTGGTTATAATTTCTTTCATTACAAAAGCTTCGGAAAACAGCAAGGTACATCATAGAAAAACAATTGGGTGACCATGCATTCAATATAGATAAGGATTAACTTCCAGTCATATAGCATGAGGTGAGATGTACAAATACATGGCATCTGCATCGCCAAAACATCTCCCTAATATATATTCCCTATTTTAAACTAGTAAATAGTCCTAGGATAACTTAATTGAACACGATTTCAAACATCCATATGAAAATTAGGCATTCACTTGCAGATTCACTTATACATTATAGATAGCATCATGCTGCTCTCTCACACAAAACAGTATTTAAAAAAGCAACAAAACAAAGATAGGGTGAATGGTTTAGCATTCTAAGTTTCAGCACTGATACTGAAATCAAACTCACTCTGTATTTGACTGATTTAATTTGTATGTATTAGACATGGTTGATTATTCCCGACAATCACCATACTCGGT
Source organism: Strongylocentrotus droebachiensis (assembly GCA_035222895.1). Classification (NCBI taxonomy): domain Eukaryota; kingdom Metazoa; phylum Echinodermata; class Echinoidea; order Camarodonta; family Strongylocentrotidae; genus Strongylocentrotus; species Strongylocentrotus droebachiensis. The sequence goes on from JAVYIG010000058.1 coordinate 723,158, forward strand.
CAGCTGGACCAGAGCTCTCATAATTGCATGACTAATACCACTAGCTTCACCCCCATACCAATCAATCCAACCAACAAGCTGATACTCATTTAAAACCAAACTACTTCTGACTCCAGGCTAAAAGGCAAACAATGATCTTGACACCCCTTCCAAAACAAAACCAAATGTGATAAAATTGAATCAATTACCAAAAAGTATCACAGGTTTAGTTGATTTCAATAGTTTTTCTACTCATTCTAACAATGATTTCCATCTCACATCTACACTAAATTGTCCTATTTGTTTATACAAGCAGACTGGCGAAAAGTCAGTCACTTGTAGGTGCTTCTAATTCACTCATACAGCATTGGTTAAGAGCTCATATGAAGCAACAGACAATAAATCAGAGAGTTATTATTGAATGGCTGACCACACTGAAGCATATTTTAGATCAGTGGAGCCACTATTAGCACCATCCTTGGTGCTGGGGTCTACTTAACATCATTCATAGCCATTTCATGGTTGAGTTTTCATAGAACATTTCAAGGGAAAAATTAAATACAATGAGGTATAAAAGTGACAGTCCTCATCTTTCTCAGAATTATGATAACCCTTTGATCTCATTAGCACACACAAGTCATATCTAATTAATATACAAGGACACAATATTAACCTGTGATGAAATGTCATGCCTCATGGGCCAGGTTAATTACTGAATGGTAGATTCACCACCACTACCACCAACCTTGACTGTATTTGCTAATGAATAGTGTTTCAATAATCCCAAATTATACAAGCTCTTCAGTTTATATATATATATATATGAGGATTGACACTAACATAGAAAAAGGTAATATAAGAGAGAGAGAGAGAGAGAGAGAGAGAGAGAGAGAGAGAGAGAGAGAGAGAGAGAGAGAGAGAGAGACAGAGAGAGAGACAGAGAGAGAGAGAGACAGAGAGACAGGAGAGAGACAGAGACAGAGACAGAGGGGGAGACAGAGAGAGAGTGAGCGAGTGAGTGAATGAGAGTGGGAGAATCAAAGGTGATGGTGATTAGAAATGAAAGTTAGAAATGAAAGTTAGAAATGAAAGTTAGAAATAGGAATAAAGGGGGAAAAGGAAAAGACGATGTAAGCTGGAAATACAAAGACAAATTTAATTTAATTTTGGTTCTCTTTACTTACCACACTGACTGGACTAGGAGCAGCAGAATCCACACTCAGTATAGAATCATCTCCATCAAGAGACAGGTTAGCAGTGTCAGATATGACCTCGGTTTTGACCTTCTTCCCACCTTCCTTCTAGAAACGGAAGGGAAAAAAAGACAAAAATAGACATAAAGATTGAGGCATTGATGGGGTTCATTTGGAGAGTGAAAGAAAGAGGGAAGGAGGGAGATGAGAGAGAGTGAGGGAAAGGGTGACAGGAGAGAGCTAGATATGAAAAGAGAATGATTGAGGAACACGGAACAAAGAGAAAATTGTAAAATTGTATTTCGGTAACAAACCTTAAAAGTCTTGGTCAACTAGGCAAGTTTTTTTAAGGAATACTAGCAATTTTGCATGTCACAAAGCAATATTTAATTTTTCAATTGTTTGATATCTAATTGCAATTTGCATATTTGCATGAAGACTTACCACACTTTCTCCATCTTTATCTCTCTTGCGTTTTCTTTCTTTGCCTTGAGGTCTGTCATCTGGGCTCTTCCTCTCCGTTTGCTTCATCCGAACTGGAATAGAATTAAAAAAAACTACATTATAGGAAGTGGTTCGCAAAGTCATTCTGTATTCATTACACACTGAATTGTGGTATTCACTGAAATAAGCTTAACATGGCCCTCAAATAAAGCGTGAGAGCCCGTAGTCAGATGATAGGCTAATAGGCACATTCAAATATATTCATATCAAGAAAATTAATAGGTGACCATCTTAATCTAAATCTGAATCTAACTTACACTTCATTTCAATGTCCTCATCATCAAGAAGGAGTGAGACAACTTCTTTGGGTTTGAGTTGCTCCAACTTGAAGTGGCCACCAGATATCACCATCCTCTGGATCTGAAATAATAAAATGTTTACAAAAACATTTGTTTGATAGTCCAATAGTCTGTATTCTAACCCCTTTTCATGACTTTGCAGTTATTCTATTCACAACCCAACTCTAAGCAGGTGACTCTTTTATTAATCAATACAGGAAATCTGTTTGCCTGTATTGCACATAAGACCGTATCAAATTAAAGCAGAAGTAAACATTAATAAACTTTTGATGCTTTCAATATGGTGTACTTTTGAAATATCAAATGGTCACCCAAAGTAAATCCATATATCCATACAAGAGAAAAGTAGAGCACATAAGAGAGAGAGAGAGAGAGAGAGATAGAGAGAAAGAGACAGAGAGAGAGAGATACAGACAGAGAGGGGGAGAGATAGAGAGAGACAGAGACACAGACAGGAAGAAAAATTGAGTGCCATGTGTTTTCATTTGATATCAACATCTGAAACAAACTGACATAACTAAGCATGTCCTCTGCCTAATCAGAGCATTATTTATAGCAAAATGACATTTGCAGGGAAGGCAGCCTGAACTCACAGTTAGCAACAAGTTGATACCGCTACGCAACAAAATATTTTTTTACACCTCTAGCTGATTATCACATCAGCTTTGGCATTCTAAAATTGGAAGGCTGATCCAAATCAAAACGGGAGACCCTCCCACTTAACACTCCCGCCCAGTCCCACATGTGAACCAGCTTTTAATCAATTGGATTTCCTCTCATCCCCGTTCATCGCCAGCCCCAGACTCGACCCCAAAAATGCATAAAAGCGGACAAATCTGAGGCTCGCACCACGACGCTGTCATCGGTAATCTACAGTGACGCGTTCCCCCATCGCACCATTCTGGAACCCATCCATGAGTTTGCTATTTTTTACTCAATCATATTTACCTTCTGACTGGCATGCTTTGAGTTTGTAACCAAGCCAAGTTGAAAGTGTGTGATTAAAAACATCATGACTGTGTCATTCCTGTTCACTATAGAGCCCCTTTGGATAAGGTCAATACACTTTTTATTGTCTTCCAATACATTACTAGGTTTTGAATCACCAAACTTACTACTATTAAAGGCCAGCTACACACCTCACTACTTTTAATACTGCCAAATCATTATTTAGAAATATAGCTTCAGAAGGCATTAGATTTCTAAAAAATTTGGCAAGCAATCAATACAAATTTAACAGAATTGTTAACAAGTTTTGGGGGCTTATGACCGTGACTTAAAAAAAAAAATAAGACTCCCTACCGCATAGCATATTATTTTTTTTTTCAACAAGATTTAACATGCAGGGCAGTAAACAAGAGCTCATTTTCTTAATTTTGTTAATAAACATTAAAGTGACTATTTACTTAAAGATATATTATGTTCAGTCACTTTTCTTCATGGGCTCTATATAATATCATATCAGGGCCTACCCCCTCACTTTGCCATAATCCTAAGTCCTAACTTCTAGTTCACACTGTCAATTCAGGATTTACAATGATGAAATAAAAACATCACTCCTAATTTGAGTATGATCCCATGTAGAATCCACACATTGTGAGAGGTAAACCCATGATGTATCTATGAAGAGACAGGATAATGTCTGTGGTCACTCCACATGACTATCAGCGTGTTTCCACAGAAAAAAAGTGGAACCCGGATTATCTTTTCCGGATTGAAATACCGTGTCACGGCGACACGGTATTAAACCAATCTGTTTCCACAGAGCGCAGCATTCCGATTCGCCCCGATTCCGTGTTCCAAGTCAGGAAAATGCCGTGTCAATCGGAAGTCAAGATTCAACCTTTGACCTCGATCGTGGATTCAGATCTACACAGGATTCCACGCTATTCTATTGTGACGTACATTTTTCATTGTTACGTACAGCGCGTATATAAACATATTATTGTACGCGTATTTCAGAGTATATTTCAACCAATCACGCTGCAGCGGTGATTGGGGCTTCGCGCGCTCTGATGCTCCGCCAGACACGGTTTGTCGCTGTGTGTTTCCACAGAGATTTTACAGGTAGTTCTTTGGGGTCGACACGTCAAGATCCACCTCCCAGAGGTGGATCTGATAATCCGCATCTCGGTCGACTCGACCCGACACGCTTGTGTTTCCACAGGAAAACTGACCCGGTATGACACGGTATGACACGGTATGACACGGAAAATACCGTGTCAATGTTTTCTGTGGAAACACGCTGAATGAGAGCATAACAAAGCAGTGACAAGGGAACCCTAGGAGTCAGGGGACTGGTCAACATGGAATTCACCTTCAGTGCTATTCTCTATTTAACTCCCTGACTACTGAACTCCTTCTTTTTAATAGACCTCATACAAGAATCACCTGCATATGGTGGAAAACGGGTTAACCCTGATGCTTGTAGGCTTTAAAGGGAGCTAATTTTCTATCATTCATCCTCAAGTTCAGAATAAATCTAGAGAAGCTTACCGTGCATATGTCAAAAAGCAAGTTGTAAGACAAACCCTCCTTGAATCATGTCTCTAATCCCCTTTCACTATCCCTTCACTCAGTTTATCAACCTAAAAGACATTTTTTTCTTCAGTACACTTTCCAAAATCCTGTGTATTTTTTACACTCACCTTCCTTAAATTTTTAGAATTATTTAGAATTATTAAAAATCTAGAAAAGGATAATGTTTACCTCATTTACAAAATCTGCCCCCTCTACAAGTTATTTTTCTATGGATAAAGCGTATTTACAAGAATTCATGAATTTCTTTCCTATTTCAAAAATTGCTTATTGATAGTGGGTAGTCTCTTCATTCACAGGAAAGGAAGCGAGAAGTGACAGATGACAAATGATGAGATCTCATCTCATAGCGGCCAGCCATTCTTGATCTCTAGTCAACCAGTGAAGAGTGGATGTATCACAGTAGGAGGTTAGTTTTTAAAGCTAATCATTCCAGCACTCCTCCAGGCATCAGCATGTTTACCAGGCTCAAAAGCTCGGTCATTGATGAAGTCCAACATCCATCCCGTTTCTTTTTCACCTTTCTCCTATCGCCCTGCCTGCGGTCCTTTCCAACGGTCAAATTGCTACCGCTTCTTTGATCTCTAGCTATCCCGGCTCGCGTCATCGACCTGGTCGGCTTCTGGTGACCTCTGAACTTGTGTTGTTTCAGAAAACAATGTGACTTCTCTTCTCCAGAGTGGAGGATTACCAATCTTCTGCCATACTGCCACTCATCTACGACACATCTCAACAAAATATTCTCAAGATGATGGCTCCACTCCCAAATCAACACCTTCTCTACAACACATTTTTTTCCTTGACCCCTATAGCGAAGAAGTGATTGTCATTTATAGGTACATTCTAGAATTATTTTTTTAAGTAAATAGATAAACTATAATTGGTAAGACAGTAAGGAAGGCAGCCTGGGGACATCTCTTGCCTCTTGTTTCGCTTTCCATTTTCTCCTAGAATTTCATAACATTTCTTGAAAGTGCTTTGCCACTTCCTCACTTACTTGTGACTTCAAGTGGATACCCTCTGAGCCATTCCTTTAAAGGAATTGTTAGACTTTCTAATCTGCTTAGCAGGATTGACAAATCACTACAAAACTAACCATTAAGATGGTAGAAATGTATTCATTTATTTTTGCAAAATATACAAAGCACTACATACAAAGAGAAGGACAGTATATCTCTAGGGGGATGGCGGGATGCACTGGATTGTATAATAAAAATGAAGACATTAAAATACTTGAGACTGAAAGCATGATAACTTCCTAACTTTAAAACATAAATATACTACATATTGTCCACAAAAACAGACAAAACCAATTAGATGATTCATTTGGATAGCAATGAGAAAGCTTGATAGCTAAGTGTTGGAGTAAGGCTCATTCTACAGATTTCCGTTGACTGTTAGCCACAAGCCAAGCTGACCTGTCATAATTGCCATCTACTCTAAAAACCATCATTAATCACAAGATATTTAGGTCATCCTTGATTCAGCACATAACTGATCAAAGTTTTGAACAGGCACGACAAGTTTAACCTAATACGGACATAGTGCGTAAGCTCTTCTAATAATAAATAAAAAGAGGGAATTCCTCATCGTGGAGATGGCGCCCATGTAAATTGCTGGAGAGACATCACGTTTAACAGAAAGTGCTAATGCTATGCTCTGTATCTCATTCTTCAAATGATTCTCCCTTTCCAAACTGAGATCTATATTTCTTGAAGACCATCTTCATCATTTATTATGATCCATTCCAATGATTCCATACAACTACATGTAGGTACTGCATGAATTGACCTAGTTTGATGGATAACATCTTTCATTCTCACTGCCAGTATCTCCCATTTCCTTTCTTTCCATTGTTTTAATTAATGACAACAACTTTATTTATTTTAAATTATTTTCCATTGACCAGGCCCTGGAAAATAGAGTTAAACATATATGATTCCTATACAGAAAAGAAAAAAAAGACTACTTCTATAAAAACATTTAGGATCGCAAAAGTGGACCATAGGCACACTGTAAACTAGGAGAAAAGAGGGTAATTTGTTACCTTTACCTTAGCAAATTGAGAACTAATTCAATTATGGAATGCCTGTAACATATCAGTGATAGTTTCTTTCTTGATCTCACAGTGGTATCCCACTATGTAGTCCAAGCTGAGCTAATTGCAAGCACAACACTCTCAAACAGCCAATTGGATTTCGGTTTCAATTTCGTGTCAGCTTTCATGCTGCGCTGTTTTCTGCACCACAGGGTAGGGAGTCCCCCATAACAACATGTAGGCTAGGCTGTGAGTGAGGGCATGTATAAACTGGGACAAGTCAAAGGGGCTCACCACGAAATATCATTTTTCTGAAAGCTCTCTGAGCCATTTAAAGCTAAATGACAAAACATATTTTTCTTCCTTGACTTCTTCTTATGCAGATTGCATGATTCATCGTTCGAAAGATTTTCAGATTTTGTCTACGTTTTTCATTTTAACATTTCTGGAATTATTTTAAGCTTGCTCAAGCACCATGTAACAAACTCTGACAATGCAACATCTAACATGAAAAGGTGAAATGATATTCTCATACCACCCCCCCCCCCAATTAATTATCACTTTTACCCCTTTATTATTACCATTTATTCATTCCACAATAGTTGTAAGAATAGGCATATGACTGATGGCCTGGTTGATACAATAAACTGATCAAGTAATGGATAAGGAGCATGATAGATCAAGCTACAAACAATTAATAAAATACACTGTAGACAGAAGAATTATTACATGAATATTATGAAATATCGGCATGGATTGATGAAAATATCCAGGTGTTGATTACAAGGAAAGTTTTTAATAGCTCAAATGCTTTCCATCAAACGATTAGGCCACCCAGTGAAAGCCTACCTTTATCATCAGGGGTCCTACAATCAGGTATGACCAAGTTCACAAGTAATTAAATCAGTTCCTCCACATGAGCTCCTATTTACTTTTAAATGGCCATTGTCAAGTAAAAGGAACAGAGTACAATTCAATTGAGCTCAAATATCAATTAAACAGTTGAGAATCAGTCCTCTAGTTTGCATTTTTAATTGTGTATATTCTCTTTTTAAAACCTAACTTTTCAAAATTCCTAATCATTCTTTTCTTCCCTTCATAGCTTTAAAAAAAAATTAAGTTGATTGAATGAAATAACCACCACACTTCAAGCAATGTAAAAACATTGTCATCTGCATGATGATACAGTTTTTATCCAAAAGTTATTTCAGTTAAGAATGTTCTCTCTCCCCCTCCCTTCCTCCCTTCCTCTCTCGCTTTACCCCCTAAATGAAACACACTTCAAATGTAGAAAATCAGCAACTGTACTACTGCTATCAAACCAGCGGGACCAGCTTAATTCCAACAATGTTACTACACACCTTTAACACAAAAGGTCCCTGTACTTACTAACAGGCAAGGCTAAGCTACACACAGGGACGCATCTGCCAACAATTACAGCTATCATACAGACCAGATAATTAAGAGTTATATTCACCCGGCTTCATCGTCGATACTAATCCCATTTAGTAAATGAGATAGATTTAAGCAGCTAATGTATGCATTATCAATTGGACAGGGGGACAATTGCATTACAGGCTCAAACCTGTACATGTTGGTGCAACACTATCATAAGCTGAGGCTTGGTGATTCAAGCAGATAACACAGGGCTTATAAAGTGAGGCCGGCACGAGTTGTGATATCCCCCCCCCCTACATTTGCATTTTATCTTAATAATTTTATTCAAAATGTACAGAAGAGGACGAAGGGATGAAAAGAGAAAGCAAATACTATTAAAGACCTGCCAATTTGTCAGTAAATAGTTCTTTATCATGGCTCTACATTCAGGGATGATAGTGAGCACTAAAAAAAAAAAGTTTTTTTGTTTTCCCCTCAACCACGCCCCCCTTGAGTAAAAAAAAAAAAGAAGAGGATTCGCAGGGGAAAATGGCATCTAACAACCTTCCCCCCTTTCGAGTAAGAAAATTTTGAAAAAAAAAAAGGGCAAAATAAGGAAGAATAGAGAAAATAAGAAGGGAATCGGGAAAAAATCAGGGAAAAATCAACAAAAAAATCAGGAAACCGATTTAAATCAGGTTTTTATCAGGCCTGTACATTATGTCAAGACACTAGAATAATTTTTCAGAAAAATTCTCACTAACTTATCAATATATATGTTTTTTTCTTCAAATGAGGAAGTCAACATGTAGTATAACAATGCATCTTTATTCATAGGTGAAAATGGGTCAAATTGACCGATCCCATCATGGGGTTCCAAGCAGGTTCCAAGTTTGGCAAGCCCCAAATCACTTGCTGAGTAAGACAACAATGTCCCCAAGCATGAGAGTAGAGAAAGAGAACTTTAAGAGTCTACCGCAGCAGATCAAACAAGAAATGTCTACAATCTGGAGATGGTATAATTGAATCTCCCAGTGGGAGTACACAAGTCTCTATGACTTTCACTTTTCCTCCTCTGCGGCCAGTCCGCCTTGCGATTCTTTCCTTCTTTTTCCTCCGCTTGAAATTGAAATGTGCTAACAGCAATGTTATGATAGCGGAAATAGTTATGGAAATATGACTAGCTGATTGGTAGACAGCATCAAGAGACAGGGGATAATGGAGGACTAGGAATGAAGAAGGGTTGGCTGGATTTGATAGGAATCTTTCTTGTGATGATGGACAAAGTCTCTGATGATGTCTCAGCACTTAAATTCAAAGAATGCTCAACTGTAGCAACTTATATTCATATTTTATTACAAGGTAATCCATCATGTTTCCCCAAGTGAAAATTCCAATGAATTTTACATTACATCTTGTTAAAAAACACATAAAACAAACCATCTTGCTTCAAGCTGCAAATACTGGTATGCTGTTCATTAATTATAGACAATGGTGAATTGTGAAAGCCTAAACACAAACGACTCCATCTGCTATGCACTGCTATATTTTGAAAATACATTTTTTTAAATATACTGCTGAAACTGGATTCATACAATAAGTGCTTCAGAAATTATGATTTTTAAAATTGGGAATTACTCAATTGTAGTTTGAAGGTAAAAAGAAGTTTTACCTACAGGATCCCTGTGATATCCTACTAGTAAAAGTAGAATATCTCTATCTCTGACTAGCTGTCTTGGTTTTCTTGTTCATATCGTCTATCTAATCTTCCAGGTACCTGTTTTCCATCTTCATCTTGTCTTCTCTCACCATGCCTCCTCTTCCTCCTTCACTTATCTATCCCTCTTCTTCTCTACCACCATAAAACCTTTTTTATCTGCATCCCTCATGATCGTTTCTCTTTATTCTTGATGGGGATGTAGATCATTAACTATGAATGTTATTAAGAGTGTTTCGATACTCCCATGCCTCTCACTACATCACTTTGTAATGATCAACTGATCTCAAGTTTGGCATATCTTGGCAATGCTCTGGTTGCTTATTCTACTCTTGGGAGTGATTCCCAATCCACCCTGTTGCAGCTTTCCTCTCGATATTTGCTCAGTTGACTTTCCTATCAAAGAATAATTTTAAAACAAAGAGCAAAATGCATGTTTGTAGGTGCACACCTACGCAATTACGCATGTTTCACTTTTTCATAAACCGTTCACATAGAGAATATCCTTTGGGCTTAAAAACAAATATCTCTACATAATTAATATCAATATATTTGTAGGCCATCAGATAAAGTTTACCTGATTCAAAACTACAAGCTATGTACATCCCTACCCCCCCCCCCCATCCCCCAACAAAAACTGTCCCTTTTAATAGAAATCTGAATGTTAACCTAATTCTACCAAATCAGTGTTATGTCATGGATAATGAGGTGAGATAGTAAACCTATGGATTCCAGCTGTCCATTTCATTGGCGTGAATGGTGCAAGCATGTATATGGGAGGAACTTAAAGAAGACCCCCGTCCCTTGGAAAGCATCTCACCACTTCACCAAACCAAACAACATCCCCAAGAACCTCTTCATATAACTGGGGGAATTTACAACCCTCTCCAAACCAAACAGGCGAAGTCATCCTGCCAGTCCCGATGAAATATATGGACTTCATCCGCGCCATTAATGAAGCCCCAAATTACAGGCCAGATTCCCTCTTGCCAACGTATTTAATGAGCCGTTTATCCAGGCCAGCCTGCCCTGTCCTACCCTGCCCTACCATCCAGGCACGTCAAGATGGGACCGACGTGACATTGACTGGTAGTAAGTTAGTTGTCTCATTTTCGAGTGAAAAATATACAACACTGTAAGTTTGAAATAATATCCACCATGCGCTAAATCTGTTAGACTTTTCCCCTCCGCAGGGTGAAAAAAAGGGGCGCTGCCCATAAAGGAAGAGTATGTAGGGCATTTTAACGTACATTAATTCATTTCTATTCAACCATTTTATTATCTATCTACTGGATTTTCCTGCTGTACTCCTTATTTACCAATGTTGAATATTTATTGATGGAACTCTTTTAGTACAAGTTATGGAGGTAACATACAATAGCACCTGAACAAAAAGTACTCATACTTTCCTAGACACAGAAAAAACTACATTTATGAACAAAAAGGAGCTCCCATGAACCCCTAAAATACAATTTGTACACTGAGAGGATTAAGCCAAGACTAGAGTTCTACAACTAATTATCTAATTCAGGGATCTAATGCAATTTTACTCCATCACCATCCTGTATCAAAGGAGAGATTGCGAGAGTGACAATCACAATAAAGAGAAGCGTGACATCGCTTGTATAAAAGTCTATTAACGAATATATGCGTGACGCCATGAAAGTATGAGGCATGCCGTTGCGTGGTAGGCAAACACAGCCTTCAATATAATATGGTTCAAACAAAGGTGACTTCTCTCAATATCTTTGAAAAATCAATAATTCATGTAATTGACAATAAATATTTGATATCATCTGAGACACAAGTCACCTCATTATGCTAGTCTCTTTCTTACATGAATGCCTTGAATGTTGATTATACACAGATAACGACATTGATTAATTATGTTGAAAATGTAATTAGCATTATTTGCATAAGGTTCAATGATAGAGGTCAATAACAAGATGCCAAGTGAATTTCATTAACAGCAAAAGCCTCTTTTTATTTTTGTTTTCTCTTAGGTCTGAGCTCTGCACAGGTTATTAAGTATAATATGATAATAACGACTCAAAAATACTGATTTTTTAATTTTTTTATTTGTCTATAAAATATTAGTTCTTCGATTGTCTATATATGCAGAATAAATTCATAATTTTATCAAACATTCCTGATTTTGTTTATTGTTTGTAGTATTTTAGTAGTATAAAAGCCTAATTAATTAATTAATATATATAATTTTTTTTAAATTGCATATCTTCCTCTTTCTGAAATGGTGTTCAGAAGATTTTTCTCAAAACAAGAGCCCACTTTATGCAAATACTCACAATGCTTATATAGAGATAAATGATTTCAATGTGTATCAGCAATTTTGATTGGCTAAGTTACGTCCAGAGGTGGCAGTATTTCTAACAGATCACAGTAGGCTAAGAATTTAGTTACTGGTATGAACCAGGGCTGCACACTAACCTTATCTGTAAGGTGCTCAGATTGACATTTGAGTGTCTGCACGAAGGAGCCCCATTAAAAAAAAGTTGGAATGTGGGAGGGGAAGGGGGGGGGGGGGGGGTGGCCATACTAATTAAGATCATTTCTTGAATTTTTTGTTTACAGAATAACCACAAAAGCTCATACAGCTGTAAGAATATAGCAGTCTAAAACCAATAATTAGAAAAAACTGTAAGGTAAAGTAAAACTGAGTGTTGCATGCATATTGCTAAGTCAATGTCTCAAAGTAGGATTAAACAGCCAGATGTCGTACAAAATTGTACATATACTTTTATTCTAGATTTATTATAATTATTCTACTGAAAAGGGTGGCAATAAATATCAAGACCGTCATAGATCATAAAATGATTAAAGAAAAAGGATAAAGTAAAAAAGGAAAGCAGGAAAAGAAACCTATTCATATGGACAAATTGAAGAAACAATTGAAACTAATACCACAAAAAATTGACATCACCATAGCATAGGAACATGGACAAATGAAAAAGGAGAGGTGCAAAAGACATTTCTTTGATACAAAAGAGTGTTCTAGTTGTGAAAGAAAGAGGGAAGCATTGTAAAAGAAAAGCTACTACACCAGACAGATGGTCATCACATCTGGACCATTGCCTACTCATGCTTGTTTTCAAAACATCACACCCATAATAACGAGCCTCATTCATACAACCAATTTAACACATCAAGGCTCATTCATAAATATAGTAAAAAATAAACAAGAAATCTGCCATTTCTGAAAATTTGACTATATTAAATGCTGCAATTTCATATTCACTCATTTAGGTGGTGTAATGAAGGCCACACAGACAATTCCCTCTGTCTCTGTCTCTCTCTCCCCCTCTCTCTCTATATTTATCTCTCTGTCCGTCTCTCTGTCACTCTCTATATGTATCTCTCTGTCTGTCTCTCTAATGTCATTAAATTTCAGTCAATGCTATAATCTCATTCAAAAAGGAAAATGCTCAATTAGAAAGTTAATATGCATTTGTAAATACATGTAACAGTCGGGCCCAATCATTTTAAGTCTCTTATAAAATAATTCAAACTGATGGGAGTCCGACATAACTTAACAATATTGAACAACAACCCTATATTGACATAAATTTCTTTTTTAAAAAGCCCCCAAAACATGCTTAATGCATCTTCCTGTCACAGCCTTTCTAAGCAAATAATGAATATATCTGCTTCTTTGATATCAAAATGTATCATTCCTAGCACTAACTTTGAAAAATTTGCTTGTGGCCACATCTCTTTTATAATTTCTGATAGATCTTACGGTGTTTTACAGAATTAAATTGCTCATCACTCTCTTGTATTTTTCCTGTTCTTATTCAAAGTCATGTTACAAGATATTCTGGACTCTAGACACTTCGGAGGTATATTCTTAACGCTTTATATAAATCTATCTCTTTGATTTCTGATGCATCCTACCGACTGAATATAACCTAGTCATGGATCATTGGGTTCCTACACCCTAGCCTTAAGCATTTAAGTGGTCATGCCTCAGTGCTATTCCACTGTCCTCTATGCAATGACCTCGACTCAGTATTAATAGGGCTTAATGATAGGCACACTACATGAACAGGGCTGGTCCTATTAATTGATGACAGTTACCCTGGTCTAGGCTTACTCATCATGTCATTCTTGCATCAAGTCAATACACCAAGACAGGTAAAGTATGGGGCAGTTGGGTTGGTGCTTCATATCCTGCGTAAAAAAACAGGGAAAAAAATACACGGGGGGCTCAGGGCGATTAGCCCCCTGAATGCCCAAAAGAGCCCCACCCCCCCCCCCAAATTGCATAGAGTTCAATGCAAAACAAAAGAGTGTTATTTTGATGCAAGCAAGCTTGAAAAGTAGCCCCCGAAAAAAGGCCGCTTGTTTTCAAAGAACAAAGTGCTGTTGTACAGTTGCTGAAAATAGAATCTCTATTCCATGTGGAGCTGATATTGTCAAGTAATAACAAAAATAGAAGTTTAATAGCGAGCCCATGCTTAGATGAACATGACCAAAAGGAAAGCTATGAATTCAGAGAAAAGGGGAGGAGAATCAACAAACAAGTTTTGCATGAAGTTTTCCATTATAATCGATAATGAATTTACTTCCCAATAATATTGCAACATTGGACAAACCACTCAATGAGAAGGGGCATGTGAAAAAGATGCATTTGCCACAGCTACATGTAAGTTTATACAAAATAAGGCAAAAGGCATGTCCAATTCATACGTCATCAATTTATCTAACGACATAATAAGCATAGGCATAAATGCAAAACTATAAATGCATGTAACTTAAAGGGACTTGGAAACATTGTTCAGATTAGAGAAAATGGTGCTAGTTACTTCAATGCTAGATGTACAATTTAAGGTAATCTGAAATTTTGAGTGAAAACAGACCATTATTAATGATAAAAATTTGGAAAAACTGATCTATTTGATTCCTTAATTCCCCCAAATATATTATTATAACATAATTAAATTTTAGGTGAATTTAAATCGTAACATCGCAATGAATTGGCTCTATATACCATTCCAAACATTCAAGTGTTGAAAGATTTTCAAAAGCATGTTTTATGTCTTATTTTCATGGAAAAACGGTTGGGAAAATTTACTGTTAGAGGGTGTCGCACAGTGATGCCTTAAAAGAAAAACATAAATATCTTTGTGGTTTGAGAATTTTTTTCAGGATTTTTTAGCACGTTAGAGGGTTAGTACAGAAGAAGGAATATAATAGGTAATATTTTATAAAAAATTATTAATTTTTTACATTAACCTTCAACAATGTTACTGGTTCACTATAAGAGGTGATGTTCGGAAATTAACAGGGGTTAAATATCTGCACATGAAGGTATCAGCGTCTCTGAGGATAACATCCTAAGCCAAAGATTAATGAAGAGTTTCCTTATAGCAGACTCTAAAGGCCTGTCTTCACTATCTCGAGATTGCCAAATATCCAGCTAATTGAACTATACCGATCGCAAACTATCCAGCTAATTTGCGTCTTCATCAGACCGAAGTAGCAATTAGAAGGATATTTGGTCACGATTGTCATCCCAAGATATCTTGGGATAGTTTGCAAAATATCCCACTATTTGGCAAAATATCCAGCTATTTGTCTTGTGCGTCTTCACTAGACCGAAGATTCGCAATACACGCTAACACTGAGCAAAATATCTCGAGCTAATTTCTCAAGGTTGAGTTTCAAGTTTCGAGGTCGAATCTCGAGATAGTGAAGACGCGATTTGTTACTTCGGGATTATTTCCCAAATCAGAAATAGCGGGCTTTTTGGCAAACTCGAGATGATGAAGACGCGCCTTAAGACCCTTGACGTCCATGTGAGTCTACAGCCAAGAGGTTTATACAGGTGTCATCCATAGGCGTACAGGAAATAAAGGCCACTCTCTTCTAAAATAGCCCTCCCTCAATTGCCAACACTAAATTAACTCGGATGACAATGACCCTTAATTAACACCCGTAACAATGTTCATCCAGGGCTTGAATTTTACTGTCTCTAATAAGCCAGTGACAACTCTCTACTGACCGACCGAGGCAATGAACCTCATTAGGAAAGAACGCATTTCCCTATAGAATTATCTCAACAACTAACTAATTCTAGAATCAAGCGTGCTATTGTGCACTTGAACGGATGTAATAAAGATATCCTTGATGGGGATACAGAAGCTAAAGTGCTATTTCAGTAGGGTAATGAAATATCTCTTAATTACTGATGTGTAGTATACTGCAATCTGAGGTTGAAATTACTAGTGTAAATAGTGATAGCTATCCTATAAGCAAAATTATTTTGTATTCAAATGAAACTTTCTCCCTTTTAACCAGAACAGTGCCCGTCTATTTATCACAATTTTCTAATTCATTTAATTCTAATGCATAGATAGTTCTAATGTATAGATGGTCATTACAATTTTTAAATGTACATAAGTTTTGAAGAAAATAAATTCCCCTAACTTTATAATAATTTTTTTCTCCTTCAAAGTCATACACCAGGTATATACATGTACATCGTAACATCATTCCTTAATCTCACAAACATAATAGAGGAGGTGTGCAAACACATGTATGACTGGACAACAACTGACCGCAGTATAGGTCAGTTTTTGTGTAATTTGGTAGCAGATGGTCAACTGGCTGTTGACCACATCGTTAAAACCCAATGCTTGTCTTGTACAAACTACTGCAATTAAAGTAATTAAACATCACACTCATATGGATCAGTTGCAACCAATCAATTTATCACTAACAGTATAGCATGTCTAATGCAAGTTGTACCTGATAATAAGCTGGTATACAATGATATTTATAGACCATGCTAATATTTTTTTTAATACCAGTTGATATTATAGCCATGCACACCAAGCTCATATAACTCTGTTTAAATAAGTACACACACCCACTATATTATCACATGTGGTAAAGTCAAATATGGTGTTGACTTGTGTTCTTTGAACATGAAGAGATGAGGAAAATTCTAGAAAAAATTGGGATGGAGAGGCTCTGGATTTATAAACAATATTTTCTGCACTGCATTATAAAAATAGTGCTGAACAAGCAGGTAGTATTGACTCCCATTAACATAAAGCAATATATGGCCTGCGACAACCATTTAAAAAAAATATATAAAGAGTTAAAGAACTATTTTTTCCTTTTTCGTTATGGCACATGAAAGATGTCAAATGTACTATACAGTACATCTATGCCCTGCCTAGGCTTTCCCACTGTTTGCAATCAAAGCTTTTTGTTGCAAAAGACCAGGGCCCGTATTCAATTCAATACTTAAGTACAAAATTTAAGTAAAACTTAGTATTTGGCTTAGATAAAATACTTAGCCAATTATGGTATTCAATTCGCACTTTTGGCTAAGTATTTTACTCTAAATCTAAGCTAACTCCATACCAGACTTAAGCCAATTATTTGGAGGCCTTGATTGGCAGGCATATGGTTTTCTTACACAGTATTATAAACTGCGCACAATTATATCAGCTCGCATTTATTGCAATGCATCAATCGCGCATTACTTTTAATTGACCGTGTGACGTCACAATGCTTATCAGTAAGTATTTCACTTAGATTTTGTCTTACGTAAGTATAAGTCTAAAATGCGATTTGAAATACGAGATAAGTAAATTACTTAACTTAGCCATTTACTAAGTATTGAATTGAATACCAGCCCTGGGCCCTGTCTTTTAAAGAATTGATATTAATCGCTACTTCTTTGTGAATTTCTCTTCTAATATCATACTTCTATGTCAGCATGTGATCTCAGTGAAATAGAAATTCACCCAGGAAACTTTGAAGTAGTCTGTTAAAGGTAATACAAAGTTTTGGTATGGGGTCATGAATTTGGTTCAAATGAACATATTGGAAGCATATACGATCCTACAATATTCAGTGATCTTTGTCCCTGTCGAAATCGACTCTAAAATATGAAATTGTAAATAATAAACACTTTATGTTGAATAGCTATTATAGATATTAATTAAGCTATAAAACAATGTTTATCGACTAAAATCGACCGATTAGCTATTCTCGTTCGGAAATTATATACCATAACTACATACTCTGAGATTTTCATGGTCGCAGCTACCATTGTACGGCCGTAGGAGCTATTTGAAATTTATAAAAATTTACCGGGAGCACCGGTAAATCTTTATATTCAATTTTTCTCGAAAGCAGAAGTGTTTTAGGGGCTAACATTTCTGGTGTTTTTAATACATCCACAGGGGCATCCAAGTATATCAAAATTGTAAAGAATCACTATCCACCCATCATCCAGAATTTCCCAAAACTTTGTAATACCTTTAACATTTTGTATAATATATAACTCTGGAAAGTGCAATATTCAAATATTATTTCATGAACAATATGGAATAAAAATTGATGTGAATAACAATTTCAGCACCTTCTGACTAAAATCAATGCTTCACACAATCACATATTCTCTCTTTCTCTCTCTTTCTCTGTATATTCATACTCAATCATTGCATCATTTTCAAGGTTAGGAAGTGGATATAAATTGTTACCATGTCATCATTTTGAATAACTCTTATATGTACTCAACTACATCAAGATTATTTTAGCAGTATTTCTACACATACAAGAATCATTAACTAATGATTCTTACACAAATATATGCATACAAATATCACTAATAATTGATGATATTGAACACAATGTTACTTACTGCCTTTGATGCAATAAGTGAGTCTCAGAATATCTTTCATCTGATCGATAAGAATTTAGAAAGAATGTCCATCTGTCCTCTTGCTCTTTCACTCTTAAAAAGAGTTTAAAGAGGAAAGAGCAAGGTATTCAAAACAGCTTTCTTGCCACAGAACATTAGACATTGGTAAATATCCGTACAATTTCATAGACCTTTCTATAGGTTTGAAATTTAGGAGGATTCATCATTCACATGATAGTTTTCATGCATTAATGGATGAGCGACGATCTCCTTTAATGTGTATCCTTGAACAAGTAGAGCAAGGAACAGACTACAGCACATGACAGCCAATGAGAGTTGAAATACCATGTAAATATCGGTGTGTGTAGTCTAAGGAATAATAAATCTAAAACCACCAGATGGTAACCAAACTTCTTGCCTGAACCATGTTTTATATTCAACGTAATTTATCAAATTTAGAATTATTAGATTTGTTTTATTGACAAAAGATACTGGATACTCAATGTGACAAAGCGTGATAGCGTGTGAAAGAAGTAATGAATGTCAATGCAAATATTAATCCGAGTATCAATTATTTCATCCACGATTCTGATCTCTCTTTGGTTTACATGAAATTTTGTTTTCATTGTTGATTTACTATCAACATGAGTGATCTCACAAATGACAAGTATATACGCAAGTAGCAAGTAACAATAAGACAGAACATGCTACCATGGGCTCCACACAAACGGGAGCCTGGTTCACACAAACACCCTCAATGTGTCTTTATCACCCTGTAGAAAAAAGTTTGAATGGAACCCTGGTACTACTAACTGGATCAATGTGATAGGTATGAAAGATGTCAAAGATTCTGGGAAACTAGAGACTACAGTATGAATTAAACCATCGCAAATTTGGCAGGTGGTTCAGGCTTGCGAAAAAGTTTCAACGCCACAAAACACTTGAATCACAACTGATGCATTTTGATGCTATTACTAAAAGTTTCTGCCTTGAAAATGGGTGTCATACAATATTTGCAACAGGTTTATGTCAAAAAAGGTCCTGGATTTATCTAGTAGTCAATAAATAGACTGGCAACATTATGTAGTAGTGGACTATCCACTGTGCTACACATATGCGCCACGATAAAAAGACTCATAATTCTTACCTCGCTCTTCTCCCTGGCTCTCTCCAGTATATGCTCCTCTATAGTACCCTTACAGATGAGCCGATAGACTGTGACCTGCTTGGTCTGGCCCAGCCGATGGGCCCGGTCCATGGCCTGCTGGTCTACCGTTGGGTTCCAGTCACTGTCATAGAAGATCACTGTGTCTGCAGCAGTCAGGTTGATACCTAGACCACCAGCACGAGTACTCAGTAAGAACACAAAGATGTCAGATCTAGAGAATATAAAGGATGTATAAAATGCGTTTGGTTAGTATTGTGAATATCATCCATTTAGCTATGATCAATGAAATCGAAATTGTATTGTGCGATATGTTACTATGGACTTTTAATTTCAAATAATACCATAAATCAAAATTAAGATGCTAGATTAATTGCAGTGAAAAATGAGAGACATGTAGCTCTGTAAAGCTCTGGTGAAAGATAACCCACAAATACATCTCATTCACCCCATCTACATTTGTTTTAATACCAAAATGGAGCTCCAATGAAACAAAAATTTATTTGAATGCTGATTATTATCATACAGAATCTACTCATTGGTAGTACTAACAATGAACCAGGACACACTGTAGATGGGCAAATCTAATTACAACCAGACCCTCCGCATGCATGGGACATTCACAAATTTCCCAGATGGTTACAATTTGCATAAGATTCTCACATTGCAAAATAACAAAATCACGACTGGCACAATATTGAATTTTTGCAAATTGCAAAAAAAATTCTTCCGGTCACAGAACCTACCTTGACTGAAAGCCAGCCACCATGTCCCTGCGATCTGAGATCTTAGATGAGCCATCCAACCTCATGTAGGTGTGCTTGCGATGCCATAAGAATTCCTGACGTGAAGAGACAGAGAGAGAAATTAAAATATTTTTAATGTAATGAGACAAAGAGGCCGTGAAAGATCTCAAGCCATTTGCTTGGTTTCCAACGTGTTCATATTTGACAGTCAACTACGGGAGAAAAAAGCTAAATTTCATACAAATATAATTATATATATTAGTGCTGTAGTCAAACGTTTAACCATCCGATATCTGACCGTCCATGGCACTATCCGTTTTCAATTGGACGGTTTTGTTTTCCAGTTTTGTTTTGTTTTTTGTTTTTTTAATTGGAAAATCGAAATGAATCACAAGTTTTGCCTACATTACAGTCATTATAAGTCAGCCCTGACTGTTGAATGTTGAATTGCAGAGCAACAATCTACACGATAACAATCAATTGCAAGATTGTAGAATTGAGAAGTTGACTTGTAAAACTAAGTTCCCAGCCTTGAAATACATGCACAATACTTCACTGATGCCATTTAAATCCCAAATCCTGACCTCTGCAATATCACAATTGTGAGCTATAAACATGAATACACATGCATATTAGCTTCATAAACAAAGTGTAACCGAGTCATTGTTCCAAAGCATGCCCGACAGTAAAGTCTCAGTTTTTGCTCCGTGATTTTGTTTCTAATTGTGTTAAATTTTTTGTAAATATTGTGATTTCTTTTTATTTTCCAATTAAAACACAAATTAAAAAATTTAAAATTAAAACATTAAAAATAAAAAAATAAATAAGTCGTTTAGCCGAAAACCGTCCGGTTTTGACTAGCGGTTAAACGGAATTGGAAATATCTGTGATGTTACAACACTAACATATATGTACAGATGCTAACTTTGAAATATATTCTTGGTTCAAGCCAAAACTACAGATTTATAAAAAACAATGACACATTGATTTTGGGATGTTAGCTCCTCATACTGAATATATCCTTAATCTACTCAACCATATATTATCAGCTGGACATATGAGACATCACATGTCTGTGACAAGTTAGGTTACAACAGCTATAGTTAAGATGGGGTTGTCTTACCTCCAAGATGTCGATCATCCTTGTCATCTGAGAGTAGATCAAGACACGATGACCTTGATCCTTTAACTGAGACAAGAGGTCATCTAGCACATGCATCTTCCCTGAGTCTGTCACCAAGTAGTCTTTGTCTAAAAAGGAAGACAAAATTAATCATACATAATCATTAGATCATCAGTAAATATTAGATCTTGGTAACTAATCCTTTTCTACATACTGCGGGGGAATAGGCATCACTAATTAGAATCCACTTTTAGCACCTCAAGTGCACAATTTTGCCTATTTCCATATTTTATATGACAGAATAAAAACACATTGAAAAGTGGGAGACCTGAAAGCTTTTACCATCTTATTGTGTTCAAGGAGAATTTTGCCACTTGTAACAATGTTTTTTAAGTGTATTTAAAAAGAAGTATGTATCATGTTCTTTTCCTCTGACATCTATTTGACAATCCTCATTAGCAAAATAACATTAAGATATGCATGGTGATGTAGATATACAGTAGGCTTGCGAGTGCACCCGCAAGCCTACTGTATATCTACATCACCATGCAAGCCGACACTTAAAAGCAGCATCCAACATTAAGATAATAATGAATATGTGTATTTCAAAACACTTCAATCAGGGAAAGTCCACCCTGATAAAAACTTTGTTTTAATACAAAGAGAAAAATGAGAACAGATAAGTGAAGGTTTGAGAAAAATCGGACAATAAATAAGTTAGTTTTGGATAATTTAAATCCATAACTTTTCATGAAATACTTCAAATCTGTGAGTCAATATGGCAACACGGTCTCTAAATATGATGTCACCCCCTCACACTTAATCCTTTGTTGAATGCAAGAAATATCATTAAATTCCATTTTGATCAAAAGATATATTTTCTTCATGCCTATCTCGATCATATATCGTGGATAACATGTTCTTTCATGCACCCCCATATATTAAAAATAGGTCTACTTTTCCATTAACATTTAGAGAAATTGATATTTTGGGTCATTCAGATCAGTGGTTAATTGTGAGGGGATGACATCAAAATATCTGAACACATGGCCAATCTTTCTCAAACTTTCACTGAATTGCTTCTATTCAAACCAATTTAATATCAGGGTGGACTTCCTTTAAGTTAGCATTAATCAGATGTCAATCAAAATTTGGAGGACTTTACATTATGGCTTAAGGATCATTTAACAAATGTTAAATCTGAGATACACGGCCCTACGTGTTATCAGTGTCTGTGATATGGTGTAATATTGAAGGCCTAAAAAAATTGCGCTTCAAAACGATCAAGAAGTGCCTCAAAAAAGGAAAAATCTTTGAGTGACCGGTTTTACCATACTCGTTTTCCCCAATAGACTAGTATTATGAAAAGCGTTTGGCAAACGGTTTTCAAAATTTGTAATTTCAATCATAAATATCTTGATAATCAGACAGGCGATGGGCTTGTAAAAGTCATGGGCTTCCTGACTGACCAAAAGGTTTATAATTATCATTCCAGCATGAGCTTAATCCAGAATTGTGTTTCAGAATCTGACACAAAGTTACCGGATCCCTTTAAAAGTAGTTTGAATAACACATTTAAACTTTCTTACACTATCAAACATTGCCTAGGTGAGCAATTACATGTATCTACCTGGTATCTGTATCTTAGTGTATCCATAGTGTGGTTTGAGAGCAGAGAGACCCCCTACAGCAGGCGGTCTGAGTAGATTGGACCTCCTCTCCTGGTAGATCTCGGGTGAACCATACTGGATACATTGCATTGCTTCTACGCTATCACCATGCCTCAGTCTAGAGAGTTGGTAGGTTTCACGACGATCCTTGCAGTAGAAGTTCACAGGTGCAGCATTTACCTGCAATAATAGTATTCATCATGCAAAATGTTGATGAAATCAGTCTTTCATAAAATTGTATTTCATCCTGCACAAACCAACTGAAAGACATTGCCGTTTTTTACAAACCATCAACCCTTTAAAAAATCTAAAACTTAGTTGAGTCATTTGACATTTCTCTTTTAACTTTCATCCAGATTTTGTTTCCCCTATTTATCTTCACACTCTTCAGCAAGACTGAAGTTAAATATTTCTGTCCTTTATTCACACTTAACATTTCTTACTATTGTGCAAACTCATTTCTTCCAGACAAATTAGACCTTATCCCTAGACATTACTCAAGATGTTTAGGAATGAATGAAAGAAGTAGAACCTCACCTTTGGTATAGTATTGAAGAGGAAGGCAGGCATGTCTGTCCTTTGCAATCTTCTGACAGTAACAGGTCTCATACGAGGAGCGATCAGAGAGCTGACCTGTTTGAAAGCAGGACTCTCACTGCCCTGGCTGGAGGGACTCTGTACAAGAAAAAAACATGGTTCAAAAATAAGAATTTGAATTGATTTTGATTTGATTTGATGTATTCATTATCATCCATAGCATAACCAAGACAAAAACAAAACGAATTGCAAATGTAATTTTGTAATAAAAAATTAAAAGCAAATATCTGGATCATTGCATTATTTCACTCTATTCATTCATGGACGATAATAAACCAACAACCGTAGATTTTTTATTAAATTCTTGGTCATAGGATAAAGAAGAAAATAAGACTTCATAAATATTAAAATATGAAACATCTCAGCAACTTTCCAGAATATTGTAATTGGTAGGATCTATATGAAGAAAGTACTTCATTAGAAGTCATTGTTCTACTTCGTTAAATGTATTGATGTTTAAAACAGTATGATAAGACAGATCCGAACTAGGACCCACCTTTCCTGATCCAGCAAAGGTGAATCCTGGTGACTTGGCCCCACTGGGAGAGGCATGTGAGGTGCTCTTGTGCCTGAGGGGGGACAACACCCCCGATGAAGATGAGGATGATTGGGGTGATGATAGCACCGCCGCGGGGGCGGGGGTCTGGGTCTGGCTAGTCCTGGTCCGAACCCTCTTGTGCCATCCCGTCTCTGGCATGTGATGGAAGAGATGGGTGTTGTGAGATGACAGGGTGGTGGTCCATGAAGTGAACAGCAGCTCCTGCATGATAGGGCTGCAGGATCGGCTGGCTTGACTGGTTGCACAGAGAGGTCGCACAAGGAGAAGTCTGCAACAACACATAAGAAAAAGGGCATTTACATTGGTATAAATGCCATACTATTACAAAGAGACAAAGCCAGACTAAATGTCACCAAAAAAAATGTTAAGGTTCTTTGAAGTCCAAGTAACATTTTAACACTCCCTCAAACAAAAGCAGATGAAGGGTGAGGAGACCAGGAAGGAAGTGATGATGGACAAAGATCCTGAATGGAAAATTAAAACCAAGGAGGTCATAATACAACATGCTAAAACTATTCTTTTAAATACAGTATATATCATCTCACAGACTGAACAGCTAACTACAGATAGCAACGTTCAATTCAATTCATAGGGAAACAAAGTCACATTAAAAAATTAAGAAAAAATAGATTTCAAGCATGAAATCCCTTGTTATTATGTATACAATTTTTGTTAAAGGCATTGTTTAACAATGTTAAATCTGAGATGCATGGCCCTACGTGTTATCAGTGTCTCTGATAAGCCCTAAGTGCCTCAAAAAAGTAAAAACCTTTGAGTGATCGGTTTTACCATACTCATTTTCCCAAATAGACTGTAGTATTATAAAATCCGTTAGGAAAAAAAAAAAAAAAAATTCGATTTCCAATCATAAATATCTGGATAATCAGACAGGCGATCGATCGGCTTGTAAAAGTCATGGGATTCCTGACTGACCTAAAGGTTTATAATTATGATTGCAGCATGAGCTAAATCCAGGATTTTGTTTCAGAATCTGAGGCAATGTTACAAAGTCACTTTAAGCTCTTCTAAAATTTGTTATCAATATAAACAAATCCAATACTTTCAGTGCGATGCCATATAGATTGCTTTATTACCTCCTATTGCTATTAACTGTCTCTTTCCAGATACCATCGAGGTAGACCCTGTAGGCGGCCTTCATGACTAGGAAAAGCAGGAGCCAGTTAGCCTTGAGTCCACTCTTGAGGGACTGGAGCTGAGCTGGTGTGGTCTCCACAAAGCAGGAGAAAGAGAAGGCTGATCCACAGGAGGAGGAGCTGTGGCTGGAGCTGTGGCTGGAGCGGGGCTCACCAAACAGAGAATAGTGGATGTTCTCTGCTGTGAATATTGAAAGCATGTGGTACAGAACCCTGTAATATAAAGTTAAAGATGAAAAGGTGTGAGTCGCTCAAAAAATGCCAACTGCAGTGAAATCAACATACATATTCTTCAAATACCTTGAGCCATCTTGACAGAAAAGCAGAAGGGGTTAAGTGTATATGAGCACTTTATTGCCATCTCTACATAAATACTTATAAAAAACTTATGGTCATAACATACATACATTTTGCAAGAGGCTAACAATTCAGATTATCTCCTGCTCAAGCTCTACTTATATGCAATATTGACAATAATTCATTATTTCCGTCTCAAAAACATTTGCAAAGAGCTTGTTCTAAACCTACTTGCTAATCTAGATACACAAATGTCTCTTCTTTTCACACTTAATGCACATTGTTCATTCCATGGTTCTATTGCATTCAAAATTAGGATATTCACAAACCAATAGCATACATCTTGTTAATTATAAATCATCGTTGAATTTCATCAAGTCAGTTTGTTTCTATCTGGATACACCAGAGCTTCATGCGTTTAACTCACTTGTTTCTCAGAGGCTGGTTTTGGATGATATCTTGCAGCAGTAACCTTGGTAGTGTAACCTCATCAAGATGAGTGTGGAATGGAGAACTGGTGTCCCTTCTCTCAAACAGCTCAGGATGATTGCACACCTAGGATAATGCAGAGTAAGAGATAACAATCTCATAACAATCACAATAATTGCCCAAGTGGTGGCCTTCAAGCCAGGAGGTCAAGAGAACCAATAACCTCGGGAAAGGCATCGACTCTCCATTATCTACTCCCGAGGATATGATTTTTAAGCGTTTTGTCCCAATGTGACTGCTTATCAACTTGTCTTACAAAACTCAAAAGTATAAACATCAACATTTAACATTAAGCATACAACTAGTATTTTTTTTTAAATCTGTTCATTTATACGCTAACTCTAGCTCACGATCACTGGAAATCCATTAATTAGTTCTCACAGTTAATATGTTAATAAAATTAAACTCATATTCCCCAAAAGAAAATTATAAAAAAAGAATATAGAACTTGAGAGTGAGATAAAAAATATACTCTAGTCTGTACAACAAACCCTTCTTGACAAGAAACAACTTCAGGTTTGTCTCTGGTAAAACAATCTTTATAGTATACCTAGCTTAATTAGTAAGTGCTAAACTCTTTAACATGGTACCGATGAGCAAAGTAACTACTGACCCTCCTAAACTGCATGAAAAGGTTCATAAGATCATTGGTATATGAGGTGGTAGGATAGTGAGTTATCAACAAGCCTTTGAAAGAGATGCTGTACAACAAACTCATATGAGCTAGAAACCAATTCTAGTTTGACCACAATTGTATTTATGTCTGTTCGACTAAATGAGAAATATTATAATCTTGAAAAGATAGTTTGACTAGCATAATATACAGACCTTCCTAAACTGCATGACCAGGTTCATGAGATTATTGGTCTGTGTCTGTGCAGTGGTAGCGTAGTGAGATTTGAACAAGTCTTCAATGGAGATCTTGTTCTTGATGGCTCGGTAGAAGAGACGTTGACGAGTGCTCAGCTGACAGTACATCAGAATCTCAATCTAATAACGGATAATACAAAGTACAGAAATGAAACAAAATTTGTGTTAATATTTGGTACATTACTCTTAAAATCA
Source organism: Strongylocentrotus droebachiensis (assembly GCA_035222895.1). NCBI lineage: Eukaryota > Metazoa > Echinodermata > Echinoidea > Camarodonta > Strongylocentrotidae > Strongylocentrotus > Strongylocentrotus droebachiensis. Next base: position 750,348 of record JAVYIG010000058.1, read on the forward strand.
CCAATGATGAAAAATGAATGAACTCTTCAAAATTTAAAGACAGCACTAAGCCCTTTTGAACTTCTTCATCATGGTTCTAGATTTAGTCTTGTGGAATTTATGAAATTCAAATTTTGCATATGTTATTTAATCTTCATTCTCCATTGTCACATACAATGTTCTACTTACTTATGTACTTACTTTGGACTCATTCTACATAATCTCCAATCACTACCACCATCAAATAAATAATTTTCAGTCACAAATACTTTGTGATTATAAACTTAAGATATTGTTCGATCCATTCAACATATCATCTGTTGAGAACCAGAAGGGCGTTGACTGTTTAAGACTGTGAGTTGATACCCTTCTGGCTCCCAACCAAACTAATACCCATGGTATTGACTTCTGGATATGAATGCCTCATACCTTGTCTGAGAGCTCATTCTCGACATCCTTCTTGACTCTCCTCAGCATGAATGGTTTCAGGATCATGTGCAATCTTGATAGTTGCTCTGAAGAGATGAAAAAAGAACAGATGTCCATGAATTTACAATGCAATTATATCACTCTCACAAGTAATCCTTATCCTTTCAACAAAAAAGTAGTAGACAAGTTATTCAAATACATAGCAACTGTTTGAAATCTCAACACATCATGCAAACATCAGGAATTATACGAAAAACATTAAGAAATGATAACTCTTTATATAAGGTACAATGTAGATTCCTTTCTGAATTGTTATGTGATTCATGGTTAAATTTACAGTGGGTGGGAAAGATGATCAAGCTTGATAGATAATTAATTTGGAATATCTTTAATAATGTCTATTCATATGAAAGGCAAGTATGAGCTTCCCTACTTCATGGCAGGGCCATCCTATGTCATGATAGTACTTCTCAAACTCATTTGGACGTACCTTCATCAAATCCAGACTGTTTCTCTGCATGACTCTCTATGTCCTTAGAGAACCAATCATTGAACTCTTCATGGCTATCAAACAGAGTTGGCATGATGAAATGAAGCAAGGCCCATAACTGTGAAAGAAAATAAAATAAAAACATAATTAAAACTAGATGGAACTTCAACTGCGCGCAGTCGAAATGATGCCTCCGTCATAGACCACTTTACAAACCAAAACAGAAGAAATTTTTCAATTTGAAGTTTAATTGTAATCCATTAACAGGTTCTCAGAATATCGTGATTACAAGCAATTTCTCATGTACATATATGACCCTTTGATCTTTGACCTCATGACCCTAAAATCTACTCAGTTCATTGGCTCTGCAAGATGTCCAGAGTTAAATAGTAATCCATCTGTCAGTTCTAATGAGAATGCGTTCACAAGCTATTTTTGCATACATAATAAGCCGCATGACCTTTGACCTTGACCTCACGACCCCAAAATCTAATCAGTTCATCGGCTCTGCAAGTAACATACATGACCTAAGTTTGGCAGGAATCCATCAATCGGTTCTTTAGATAACGCGATCACAAGCTATTTTTGCATACATAATGAGCCCTGTGACCTTTGACCTTTGACCTCGTGACCCCAAAATCTAATCAGTTCATTGGCTCTGTAAGATACATACATGACCAAAGTTTGGCAGGAATCCATCAATCGGTTCTTCAGATAACGCGATCACGAGCTGTTTTTGCATACATAATGAGTCCTGTGACCTTTGACCTTTGACCTCTTGACCCCAAAATCTAATCAGTTCACCGGCTTTGTAAGATACATACATGACCAAAGTTTGGCAGGAATCCATCAATCGGTTCTTCAGATAAGGCGATCACGAAAACGGGACGTACGGACGGACGGACGGACGTACGGACGGACGGACAACCCGAAAACATAATGCCTCCGGCTACTTCGTAACGGAGGCATAACAACTACTCATACCCTGAAGAAAATTAATAGATGGAATATTTTCTTTTAAAATATTAAATACTGAGAGACTTGCCCCAATAAGCATATAAAGGTTAGGGTTAGGGTCAGGTTTAGGATTATGGTAAGGGCAAGAGTTAGGTTTAGATTTATGGTTATGATTAGAATCAGGGTTAGAGTTGCTTGTGGGAAGAGATATTGTGCAGTTGTTCCAAAGAAGAAAAATCACCCTTCTTTTTTACAAATCTATGATATACCATTTACAGATCAAATGTCCAATTTGAAGTTGTCAAAATACAAGCATTCGTACCTCTGCCATGCTGTTCTGGATGGGTGTACCGGTGAGTAGTAGCCTGTTCCTACAGTTAAACCCTAGCAGTAGTCTCCAGCGAACACTAGAGCTGCTCTTGATGGCTTGGGCCTCATCAAGGATCATGTAATGCCACTTGATGCGTTGGAAATACCTGATGTCCTGTACAACCAGCTGATAACTGGTCACTAAGATGTGGAACTCTGCTTGTTCCGTGTGGAGTACAGAAGAGCTTTGACCCCAGAACTTGCGGAGAGTCTTGCGGTCTTGAGGATTCCCCCAGTAGGGCAATACCTGCAAGAAATAAGAACAAAGGATGAATACAAAAGTAAGAGCACAAAACCAAAGCAAGTCCAGAAATTTACTGAGTAGCGGTCTAGGTAATACCCCTATCCTGCAACTGAACTCATTTTCTATCTCCTTCAATATTTCTTTTCTATCTTTACATCTAATACAAATATTTTTCATAAAATTTCACTAAAATTGTACAATTTGCAATACATCCATTTCTATAATGCAGTTCAAGACAACAGAGATATGCCCCCCCCCCCCCCAACCCAAAAAATCCCAGCTGATCATCTGATTTGGGGAGCTGCATAGCAACACTTATCTCTATTTCCTACTGGGTGAAATCCTGTTAAGGTATGTGTGCTTTTAACCTACCCTGAACTTTGGCACGAATCTAGCGCACTCTTGTGTCCAGTTGTGTAGAGTAGATGCTGGTGCAACCACTAGAAATGGACCCCAGATACCTTGGCTCTGTGGAAAACAATCATGGATAATCTTATTAGTTATAACAATTTATTCAAAAATCATTTACAACGTCATGCTTAAAAGAGCACTTGCACAAAAATTCACAGAATTTCATCTGGTTTAATCGAAGTCATACAGACATATATACTTTTGCCAGACAATCATTTTCACACAATTGCTTTCTACTCTTTTCACATGTATAAACATCTCCACATTGCTACATGGACTATCATCAAGTACTGATATCAAATTATCATTAGCAGCATACATAATTTGCTACAATTTTGATGAAAATCATCCACAAAAGGATGGACCATGATAAGAGACTATCAACATTACAATTTCAACTCAACAAAATTGATTGTGAAGGAAATTCTATGAAAGAAAACCCCCCAAAAGCGCAATACTTTGTAATAGACAGACTATAACACAAAGACATAACAAAGGCCAAGACAGAACAATGCTTTTCCAGTATTAAGCTCTAAGAGGTCATGTTATGACAAGACATATATAAAGCTGTTGCTACTGAATCTCATAGAGTAACATACCTCAGCTAGATGAGCTAGAAAGGCAATACTCTGTACTGTCTTTCCCAGACCCATCTCATCAGCTAGAATGCCATTAATACCACAGTCATACAGGTTTATTAGCCAATTCATCCCTTTGAGCTGATAAGACTTCAGGGTCCCCCGGAACATGGAGGGTTGTGGATGCTGTTCCGTGTCCATAGATGTAGTTGACAAACTAAAAGCTAAAGTGAGAAAGGGGTACAGTCTTGCAAATAAATAGCCTTGTTTACCCTCAATCATTACCCTTAGAAAAATATACAGTACTAGCTTTCAATACAGGATAATGTTTCACAAATATTTTATTAAGTAAACAAAATTTCTTATAAAAACTTGGTGCCATAAAGGAACTAATGAGGCTAGGCAACCAGCAAACTGACATGAAATATTTGTATAATATGGACTGGCCTTGAGGGAGATACAACATATATTTCCCAAACTAGACTCATATTGCCCAAGTCAAAGACCAGGGCAATATGGGTCTTGTGAGGGCAATATATGTGGTATCTCCCGAAAGTTAAGCCAGTCAATATTGTTATTGTTATCCAAATCAGACATCTAGAGCAAATACATAAATCAACCATGACAATCTCATAGAACTGAAAAAAAATTGTCAAACCAGCACTGTGCATCCAGTGCTTGACAAAATTTTCGATACACTACAAACAGTGTACCTAATTCGGTGTGATTATTACGTCACAATAGAGTGCCCGTAAAGTGCACAGGTACTCGTACGCATAATAGATGCCCAATGAAAAAATATGGCACGGTGAATATTAGACATTATTTCCTGCTTTTTTAACACGTAAAGTCCATAGGCTTTTCATGAGAGGGTAATATGGTCTCCTATTTACTGAGTAGCTCTTTTAGGATTACAACAAGTGTAATATGATTTTGTAAAACCACTGCTCAGATGTCTGATACGGATAATAATGTGCCCTAGTTTTGATGCCATGCCATTCAGTTTGAAGACTTGAAAGCCTGAATGGACCTATTTTGTGTACAATTCATGCAATTCAATAAAAGGATCAACCTTTTTACTTCATCATATATGATTTGATTTTATGATTGTCTATGAGCTTTTATCTAATAAGTAACCCTTTAATTTAAAATAAAGACATTAATATCAAATGATGTTATTTGTTCTTACCCGAGTCTTGCTGTGGCAAATGTAATTCAGTATCAAAATCATTCTTGGAGTTCTCAAATGAGTTGTATGCGTGGGTCACATTCAATAAGGCACGTTGCTTCATCGTCTCAGTATCTGCCACAAGAAAATACCCATACAAAATGTCTTAATTTGAAATAACCAACATTATATCATTTTTGTGGTGTGTGTATACATACAAAATTTTAAAAGTCATCATACATCATTCCTAATAGATCATTGCCCGATTTTTTCTCAATGTTTATACAGGTTTGTGTGGATAATATTCACTTCACTAAAATCTACATCTCTAGTCCAATGATTTAGAAAAACAACATGATGTAATTTGAATGAAACCTAATGTTATCCATCATCAAAACTACTGATAGCTTGACTATGGAAATAACAAGAATATTCCTTCACATCTCAATTAATTCTTGTCTCTTGTCCTGCACTGAGCAAATATTCCATACTTAAAAATTTGCCCCTTACTGAAATTTCACAAATAATTAGGGCATATTTTGGAGTAGTTACATACAGAAGCTTAATCAAGAGTCTTATTTTACAAGTATAGAACTATTATATATCTAATCCTAAAGTGTATTCTCCTAATCACCGATCCCCCTCCACACACACACACACACACACACAAATGTTACAGAATGGCTGAAATTAAATTTCCATAATCTAAATGTTATTTGTGACATAGAGCTACAGAATTATTTTGTAATACATTGACAGCACAGTCTGTAACATTGATGGCTTTACCATAATCATCTGTTTCTATATCCACAAGTAGGCCCTGTTTGACAGTACGCAGTCGTTTAGGTGTCTTTTCATCCAGCATGTTGAGTATACGATTCCTTTCCTCATCTCCCTGGCCCGTCAGCTTACGGCTCATGAAATGAGCATAAAGTTCGGTCTGGGTGATCAGGAAGTTCAGTTTACGCTGCGTTCTCTTTGCCTAGGAGGGGGAAGGAAAGATCATAAATACAGCTCAATCAAAGTCATGAAAGTAATAGTTAATTATATTCAATAGGAACATTATGTAAGATAGTAAATCAATGAAAAGGTCTCATTTTCTTGTTTACTGCTTTTAAAATCCAGTGATTTTCACAATTAAAGTGACTTGGTAACATTGTTGAAGGTTGATGAAAAAATTGCTTAATTTTTGTATAAAATGTTACTTACTATATTCCTTCTACTGTACTAACCCTCTGACATGCAAAAAATCCTGAAAAAAATTCTCAAACCACAAAGATATCTATGGTTTTCTTTGAAGGAGTCGATGTATGACACCCTCTAATAGTGATTAACAGTAAATTCTCCCAACCATTTTTGAATTTTCCCAACTGTTTTTCCATGAAAAAACCAACATAAAACAGGCTATAAAAAATCTGTCAACACTTAAATGTCTGGAATGAAATGTAGAGCCATTTTATTGCTTTGTGACGATTTCCATTCACCTAAAATGTAATTAAATTGTAATAATATAGAAGGGAGAATTAAGGAATCGATCAGATCAGTTTTTCTCAATTAGTACCATGAATAATGGTCCGTTTTCACTCAAATGTTCAAATTATCTTTAATTGTACATCTAGCATTGAAGTCACTACCTTAGCACCACTATCTCTCATCTGAACAATGTTACCAAGTCCCTTTAAGAACCAGTTTCTGACAAATTAAACCAATTATAACGAGCTTGGAAACTTAGATAAATGACAGTGGGAAAAGCATGTTTTACATTTCCTGACATTTCATATATCTCCTGAACCTTATGAAACTCCAGGGAAATACAATACACAATATTAAAAAGTAACTCACCTCTCTGAACTCATCGTCAATCCTTCTCTGTTCCTGGGCTTCTTTCTCTGCCTTCCTGCGGTGTTCTTTCTCCACCTTCTCATAGTGCTTCCAGAATGCCATCATCTCACGGGTAAGACGTCTTGCCCTGTAAGGTGTCTCCTTGCACACCCTCTGTGACTGGATGGCAGCTCGGCGTAGCTCCTTCTGGCACCCCTGCGCCATCTTCCGACAGTTTGTGAGTATGTTGTTGTGCACTGAAGCACGATGTTTGTGAGCCTGTGTATGTAGGAGTAAATTCATGATCAGTAATTAGCTGAATGGTTTCTGATATTCAGGTGAATAAAATTCTCCCTCCAATGATCAATTTTCACTGATGCAGTGTGTTCAATAACATATCTAGAGAACAGGTATGAGGAAATGTTCTCTTTTTAGAAATACGGTAAATTGTAAAATTTCTAGTTCAAAATAAAACAAGAGCTGCTCGAAAAGGTAATCCCAGAGTTGCCAGTAAGTGCTTTGATGAATATCTACCTCATAACTTTCTACTCCTTCACAAAATTTCCTCACACTTTCACTGATCTCTTCCTCCATTATCTTCTTTTATTGTAGTCAACTTAATACCAGGAAGGACTTACTTTTAAAACAGGACATGCTAAAAATGCACTAAAAGAAAAAAACTACAACTGTAAACCAGAATCTTTCTACCATTGGTAAGTTCTGCCTTTTTTCTCGACGGGAAACTTGGAAAATGCTAAAAAATTAATGCTTGTTATCATAGTTGTTAATCAATTACTCTGCGGCAAGAAAGCATCGCATATTTTCTCCATTACTTGCATATTTATTGAGTTTTAAGTATCAGGTATTACGGTATAACAATGATTCCATGAAAAGTGTTATGTTACAATGCGAGACTTCATACCTTGGGGATATCTCTCTTTGCAATGGCCAGCCATATTCTCTTCCTTCGGGCATCAACGTCCTTGATCGAGGTGAACTTTCTATTAGCATCCTGAAACACAGCTACTGAGCCATCATAGTCTGAGACACACTCCTGCATCATCTAGACAACAAAACCACACTCCCTTTGTTACACTCACATTAATCATACACCTACAGCTAAAAGAATCATAATACACTACATAATATAAACAAACAATAGCTACACATAAGACTTCAGAAGTAGGAATAAAAATAGAATCATAACCTCACTATGTAGGACATTTCAGGGGAGGGTAATGGTGTGGATCTTTGTGTACAGGTCTACATAAGTTCTAAAATGAAGAACATGGTTTTATGAGCATTGGCAATCATTAGTATCAAATTAGTGCTTACCCACACCATTTGATACAATGTTAAAAATGACATTTTCAATCCTGAGACAAATCAATGAATCATGGCCGTATATCTAACAAGGTTTAGCAACCTTTTTTTCGCATACAATCCGATTCTAATATCTTACCTGAGGCTCACCCTGATCCTCACTTAGTTCTTTCCTATCTCTCTCTCGCTTGAGTTTTTCTGAACGTAAATAAAAAAGAACTCGCTGTTAAGATTAATAGATTATCAGATATATATATTCTAAGCTAATAGCAGTGAGCTAAGCACAGAGAGTATACCGGTATCACGTAACTCAGGAGGAGTTAATTGACTTCTATTCTCATGACCAGCAATTGCCAAAACATGGATAAAGTGGTAACAGATGTTGAATGATTCAATTAAATGTAATTCAAGTGGGAAAGTAAGGTACGCTCTATCCATTTTTTCTAATAGATGTAAATCTGACATAAGTGTTCAGTAAGCATGGATTTCGTTATTACTTTCCCACTTGACCATTTTCTCAAAAACAAGCCTACACTAGCATTTCAAATAGTAAAAACTGAATCCTTTCAATTATTATACTTAACATACAAAGTGAACAATATAGTCTCATTCATATTACGCAGTAAACTCCTGCACTTTTTTAACGTGTAAAATTAATCAACAGTGGGGATAGAAAACTATATAGTTGGACACATCCAAGGTTCTACACATACTCGCTCATTCGCATGCTATAAGATAGGGAACTATAAAACCCATTACTCTTCTACCACTATATTCAGATACGGCAGTGCGATTTTCCACAGCATATACAAGCAAGGCTTAACTCTAAATACTTGTTAACAACTGCTCTGAGAAAAATTAATGTCTCACCTTTGAGTTTACTACTGCTAGAAGTTTTCTTAGCTTTCTTGGGACCAACGATTGTCCTCTGATGGTCCAGGAATTTGTCGTAATTGGACAGAAGTCCTGCACTGTAGTACTGATATTGCTGAAGCTAAAGATAGCAAAAAGTAAAATTATACATATATGTTGAGGTAAACTTGTCAAATAAGAAGCAGACAAACGGCGGTATCCTCAAAAAATATCAAAACAAAATAAACAAATTCTCAACAAATTCTCATTAAAAACATTTCTTCTTTGAACACTTAAATCAAAATTTCATCAAGCAGTCACCTACATTCCATAAAGATTACAAAATCAATTCCTAAAGAATGATTCATATATCACTTTGGATTCTTATTTCATTTGAATTTTGCTGACATCAAACAACATTACATTTTGTCAGACCATGTGAAATTTCCTTCAAACTTACTTCGCTTTCTATATAGACCTGGTTTTTACACTGTCTCCCAAATTTATGTAGTCTCAGCATTTCCCGTAGGTCATTTTTTGAGAGAGATTTGTCTTCCTCTTCCTCATCCTCAAGATCGGATGAATCACTCAGCAGGATGGCCTGAAATGATGAAAATAATAAATTATTATAAATATAATTCAAAGAATCTTGCAACATACTTGGTCGATATATGGTCAAATGATGCAGGATAGATTGCCTATCATTGCAGTCAAAGGTGATAACTACCATACATGCCATAATCATTTTCACTGCCGTTGCAAGACAAACACACTAGGAATCTTGTGAAAGTGAAAGTTTTGTGAAATATCAATAGTTTATGGTGACTGCTTATTGTTAACTATGCCATTTTCCAGCACCACATCAGCTCATTAAGATGGTAGCCCAGATATAGGCCTCAGTGCAGATAGTTTGTCCAACTGTCCTTCCAGATTATTCTTCCTGTTCAAAAGCATTAGATATACATGTATGTTCATATTTTGAAATTACTTCTCTACATGAACACCTTTATATCAACAGATACAAAGCTTTTGTTGTTGTTGATACCAATACAAATGAATATGTACCCAAAGCCTCTACCTGTATCTGGCTTTATGATTACAGGTACATCACTATTTTAAAATGAAATGAAATTTGTAAAATATTATTCAAATAAGGTTATTGCTATTAATTATTAACTTGAAAGAAAGTCTGAGATACAAATATAATAGGCAAATTAATGAGATGCACAACCATTCTTTTAGGGTAGGAAAACACAACAATTTTCACAGGTTTTGCATCAGAGTAGCTAATATTTGAATCACCAAATTTGAAGATAAAACAATCATACCTTGAGCCACCTCCTATTCTTCTTCACTTTCCCAAAGTTGAAAAACTTCCTCTTGTCTGCTCTTCTCTCTGTCAAATACAAAGCGAATGCAAGAGGATGACAGATGATTGATGTCATAAGTTCTTTCATTAATTCCTGATCACATTCCTGCCATCCATGTATGCCTGTAATTGACGCCTTTCCACTAATCAATAACTGTACAATTGTTACGTATCAACTATAGACTCATTATTTCTGAGAAATTTACTTCAAATGGTTCTGGTAGATGAGAAAATTATCAAGCAAAGAGTAGCAAGAGCTGACAATATTGTCCTTTTTAAACAAGCTTCAAAATATTTAGTGTAAAGATTAGTGTACAGAACAAAACAACTGGATTGGTGTATTGCAAAACATGCTATTAATATGTTTACATATATTTTTCACAAATAATTGCTTTTCAAACTCGGCATAAAGCCATGAATTCAGTACTAAGAAAAAAAAACTTGAACAAAACATCAGACAAATATATAACTATATAAGAGTTGAGTTCTGGTTTGGTACAAAATTTGGTAAAGAGCACTCTTTCAATTTGGTATAAAATAAACTTCCCATTTGAAACCACCGTTACAGTTTACTTTGCCCCCCCCCCCTCCCCTCCTCCATGACACAAAATGAAAATTGAAATGTAAATAATTTTTTTATTGTTTATTCATAATTTGTTTTTCACTGCTGTAAATTTTACAAATGAATTTACAAATAGGAAGTAATCATAAGCAGATGGAATAATTATTTAATTTACAATGCAAAATAAAATCAATTATCATCCCCTATCGTAAAATAAAAATAATTGTTTAATTGCTGTAAGTTCAGCAGATTTGCTTTCTGAAGCACTTTTCAGGGCGATATGAACAAACAGTTGAATAAGACCTCACCTGCTTTGGCTACTGTATCACTGTTTACAGTATCTTGATCACATTTAACATCTGATAGGAACCCCTGGTCAAAGACAGGGTTTGGCAGAGTCTTGGGCACAAATTCTCTTCCAATCTCTTCTAAATCTTTGTCTTTTTCTGGTGATTTTCCCTCTCTGAAAAATGAGGTGGGAAAACATTAACTATACATGTAGTTGAATCAAGTCATCATAATACATAATACTTTTTTAATGAATATTTGTTTGTCCTGAAGTACCTCTGGATGTACTTTCTGGCCATTATAGAATGCTACAAAGTGATGATCTAAACCAAATACCACCAACCGGTATGCTTGTTGTTAAGATTAATGGCGTTTCCACCGTCATTGTAATGGATCATACTTAATTTATACTTTTCTATAACACATTTTTAACTTTTTGTTTACAATTGATTAGATATTGTTTTCATCTCCACTTGATATGAAAATGAAAATATTCAACATGCCAGCCCCCCTCTCTACCCAATCCCCCTTTCAGTGAGGGGGGGGGGGGGGGGGGAACTACCGTTAACAGATTGTCAAAGATGGGTCATTTGCTTCTCTTCAAAATGTTTGCTTAACATGCATTTCTTTTTTTACCAACGTTACATGGACATCACATTTATATAACATTGCATAACCTTTGGGTCTATAAAATTGATTTACCATGAAGCTAGAGTACTTCTAAACATGTTTGGCTATGCCTTTTAAGCTAAAATAAATTTAAGCAAACATTGTTATGGTTGATCAGAGACATAGTTTCTCGCTTCTGGTATGTCACAAAAATTGCCCCAACCCCATAGAATGACCCCAAAACTTTAATTGTCCACAAGAAACATGACTACATTTACATGTACACGAATGAGGCTTATTCCAGCAGTATAGCTGGCCAAGGCCCACAAAGAATATACAATGTACTTACAATAAGGGCTCTTCCATGCACTGATCCACAAAGTCAAGAAATGAGTCCAAACGAACAGCGTGTTCCAGACGCTGGATATGAATGGGTTTGGCAAGTGGGACGCCCCCTACTGGGCCGTCGGGCGGAATCGCTTCCACTACTGCAGACCCGGCTGAAGTATTTTCTTCACTCATTCTGAGCAAGCCATGACATTATCCCTTGTCACACAGGCTGTACTGTCCTTCACTGGGACAAATAACAAGAAGAAAATAAATAAATAAATGGTTTATGGGGTGCAGTAATTCATGCCTACATTGATCTGTAAGTTAGTGAATTAGGATTACTATATGGGAAACTTTGTGACTTTCCAGAACACACCGCGTATTAGCCTTTGCATTTTGTAAATATTTCAAGTTAATACATTATGTAAGCGGCCGGCCAGAGTAAAAAAAAAAGAGCGGTTTGATTGCACTACATCACAAAATAAGTACACCTTGTTTATTCAAAAGATATTATCATAATACACAATATTGTTTTTCTTTTAAATTGTAGCGGTCACCCCTAAATCGATCCACTAATAACATTTTAAGGAAACCTGGAAGTTTTGGAAGCACCATTTGGTGTCATATAAATGTTGATACCAATTTCAATTTAAATGAAAATCACAATTGTAAGTAAAAAACATTTTGTGTGTTATTTTTTTCCCCAAAAAAATAATTTTCCATATTTGTGGTTCTCAGAAAACAATGGACTGGAACACAAGCTGGACAAAATAAAGAACTGCTCATGAGGAAATTCCCCAAACTCCCTAGGGCCAATCCGCCCCTGGATGTTTCCTTAGGATACATGCAGGTATCTCATTTTCTGCCAAAAGCGACAGGTCACGAGGTGTTGTCAGTGAAAAAAGGCCCTTTGTAAAAAGCAATTGCATAGGGGTCACTAGAGAGAGAGGAGGGAGGGAGGTGAATGAGAGGTGGACACAACCTCTACTTAAAATTTTTATAAACATTTTACCCTAGAATTTGATGAAAAAATCTTAAAACTTAAATTATAAAAAAAATATATATACAGGTGATAAATCATATACAATGTCATTTTTTACATTAACATAAATGCAGTCTTTATCTTGTGTTTAAAACAATAAACAAAACACTTTGCAAATCATACCATGCTCCTGGTGATTCAAATCTCAAATGTGCACTGTCTTCAGGTCTTATGCCTCAATATCTTTGAAATTTCAGAACTAGTTTGTATTCTTTAAATGACAAATATTTACAGAATGCTACATTACTAAATGCATAATTCTCATAAAAGGCCGTATTCCTGATTCAGCAGACACATTACAATGTAAACCTGGCTTAACTTGGTCCAACTTTTTATGCAAGGCCAAAGGTCATCTCCAAAATCCAAATATATACAAAGAATTTCATATAGCCAAGTTTTTGTATTTCAAATCTCTGTGCACGCCTTAGTACACCAAACTTATTGCTGCTGTTGTTAAGCCAGCATTAAATTGGCAATGCGAAATCAGCCCTTTTCACGTACACCATTTGTATATGCTTTTCCGGCTGAATCAATATCACAAAATCTGATCAATGATCAGCGCTTTTGTAATGTAAATTACATGTTTTTTTTACATGTTAGCTAATTATCAACCGGACACATGGAAGGTAAGCAAATCGCTATCACTCCGGTATCAAATGATACATTTCTTGTTAAATTCTTGACCTATTTCAAAGTGCTTTGCATGAGTAGGGTGCCAATTAAGGCTAGGTGATATATATATTTCACATACTAAGAATCTTGCTCTATGATTGGTCAAAAGTAAATCATGTGATGAAAGATAGTTCACCCATCATTGATGGGAGAAGAAAAGTTTGTTGCACTGTGTAGATAGTAGTATTGTACACGTTACGTATAACACGTTACGTATACGTATGGACGTACGTAAGTACTGCATGCACTGTACGTATCATACATCGTTTGCTAGCTGTTTTGTGACTTGGTGCTCTAAAATGACGGAAGAAGTGAAATGTTTTTGATGCGGAAAATAAAGGGAATAATCATCTTTTGGTTTTGGGCGATGGCAAACTATCACTTCCTCGGCGATATGAATTAATACGCTATCTATTAATAGCTACACGTATATCCAGATCACCTCGGAACTTCGGAAGTGATAGTTTGTCCCATCACCTTCACCAATGGTTTGCTAACTATCATCTAGCCCTTAAAGCCTATCTGCACTAGTTTGGCCAGGAGGGATTATACCTCCCTACATGGTCACTGTCAGTTGGTTATCTCATCAAATCAGCTCTCAATTAACATAAGAAAAAGGGGACCATGGGGGACCAATGGTCACCGCTTAGGCATTGTTTGCAATATAGGGGGCGCAAGTATTGCAGTGGGGCTTGACAGGAGAACTTAATCCTAACTACATCGATTGGTGATCTAAATGGGTGTTAATAACTTCCAACATTACTCCCACGAGCCACATTTGAAAGATTCACCAAAGAGAGAAAGTTCGTAAAATTTGAGGGCCTTGAGTAGCGTTAAATCAAATCGAGCACCCACTGCAGCAATGTACAACAATCCTTTTACGTAGGTACAGTACATGGATCACTTGTATATCTAGATCACATCATGATGGCTGCGTTTGACTGTTTGTAACTATTTTTAAAGAATTTTCAACTTTAATCGGCACAGCCCAATGCCTAAACAACTCTGCTTGCTTTTCCTTGTTAGGAATCAAGTGAATGGACTTCTTGAGTCTCGCTTGGCAGTACACCTTCTTCTTTGCGATAAGTACACACATGCATAATACAATTCCTAATGCAGTTACATGTACCAACTGACACGCCACAACTTGGCAGGGGTATAGGCTTAGGCCGTGAAAATGGAGATTCCCTATTAATTTGGTACACATGCAGACGACGCGTGTTATATTAAATAGTTAATAAAACCACCTCTGAAGGTTTGAATGAACGAGTTTTTGTATCAAACATGTTTTAATATTACTTCGTACAGGATTATGAGACTAAAAGGGCCAAGTTTCATTCTCCTTTACAGCTAGGTGTTTGCATAGTTGTCACTTAGACATAATTATGTATATCTGCACTTTGACTCAAAAGGGCCCTTTACTTACATTGTATCTACATGTACGTACAACATCCACATTTTCATCACAGCTAACAAGTTTTCTGGACAACATTTTGTGAAAGAATCCCTTTTATATTCCAATTGTATTCGCGCTCTCAGTAAGCTGAAGATTGTTTCACTAGTTCTTGAGTAACGCAAATTTTCTGTGTTTAAAACAACTGCAATTTGCTTCATGCTTGAAATGCATATGCGCGCTGTTGTCAGAAGGGGCGCTGGTTCAAGAGTAAGGATCGTCCACACAAACTAGGATTGTTTTCGTAAACAAGGACAGATGCGTCCGCAAAAATAAGGATTGTCTGCAATTTCACTGAAGATTCTGATTTCTGATCCGCACGTTGGCGATGGGGAAAAAAAAAAAGGATTTTGCAATGACTTTCTTGACTCATATTACATTGACTTTGTACAGAGACTTTCACTTGATGAGCAATAAATCCTCGGGGAAGACGATGAACTGGGGGATATGACATGTTTTGTCCGGGTATACGAGGATATCATTGTTTATGTGGACGATCATCATTCTCAGACCTCAGAATTGTTCAAACTTAAAAAATAGTTACTGTACGTAAGACTTATACTTAAAGAGAAGGTTGAGTTCTGGGAAGAGGTGAAAAATAATTTGTGAGCGTTACTCATTCTTATTATGCAAGTGTGGAAGAACATCAGATAAGACATGTTCCCTGAAAAGCATGGCTCTTCAAATGCCTTCATATTCTAAATATGCATATAACATCGTAAAAATCGGGGGGCCGGCTTTTTACGCCACGTGTTCGTGTAGTCCCGTATACAGAGATGCCAACCTTCTTCAACAAAAAAAAGTATTCTTAAGAGCAAAAAACAGTATTTTTGAAAAAATCTCTCAACTTAACATATCGCATTCGCCCAATTGAGCAGCTTAAAAAAACCTGGCAGTACCACGTATACGTACCCGGATCGGAGCGCGACGTGCATACATTACACGTGGGTTGTTCGCAATGTGCGCAATTTGGGGCCCGTATCACCATCCTGCATGCATCGTTTGAAGATGTAGGTGCATAATACACTTACGACACAAAGCCCATGATCAGAAATTGAGAAAAACGTCACTAAAAAAAATAAATTAAAAAAATTAAAAAAAATTAAAAAAATTAAAAAAACATAACAAAACATTCAAAAAACGTACTGCCGTATTCATAGCGAAAAGACGGAACAAATACGGCAAAAACGGAACAGTTGGCATCTCTGCGTATACATCTTTCTGTGTACAGTGTTTGTAACTTTACCAAGACTTGGCCAAATTTCTTATCATTTTGATGATTCCAGAACCTTGCAATACACACAAATTCTTATATGCTAGATGATCAACCTTTTCTGGTCGGTTCCACACCGTTTCTTTCACAATGCAATCGCATGACCATAACTCAACTTCATCTTTAAGTGAAATACTTTGAGGATGCTGAACAAATTGTAAATAGAGAATTTGGCTGAAATATCTTAATTTTGGTATCGAATCAAACAAAATCGCAAGCTTGCTCCTCGCACCAATGGAAGCCAGCGATGGCCAATAATATTCAGAAGGGCCCTTGTCGGCGCCAATTTAGGCTGAGGCTTAAAATGAGGCTGCGAAATCGCCAAGATCAGATAAATGTTCGGCGCATGCCGTAAATGTAAGCTAAAGTTCTACGTCACGTGCATGGCAGATAGTCTAGAGTCTATAGCCTTTTTAGGCCTACAACCAATAGGGGCGCTGGTCCGAGAATAAGGATCGTCTTCATAAACGAAGATCTTCTTTGTAAACGCGAACCAATGCGTCCTCAAAATCAAGGATCGTCTGCAAAAAAGCAGATGTTCCACATTTTTGATCTGCACATTGGCGATGCAAAAAACGGATTCCGGGATGATTTTCTTGATGCATTTTACATTGACTTTGTACAGAGACCTTCACATTATGAGCAATAAATCCTTGGGAAGACGGACAACCCATAAAAGTAGACGGCCAACTAGGGGTTTTTTCCCCTGGGGAATCCAAATTTGGCATTGCCAGCAGGCGGTTCGGTAACCCGAAATTCGCAGAGTGCCGATGAAAAAAAACGTCCGCGAAAATGCAGACGATCCTTGTTTATGAGGACGCATTTTGTCTGTGTTTATGAGGATATCCTCGTTTATGAAGATGATCCTCATTCTCGGATCAGCGCCCCTACTACTGACAACGGCTACAATAATTTTGAAGATTTGTTTACATCACTCTTCACACACACTCAGGACAATGGATGCCCATTTTTTTAAGGCTTGGACTTGGAGTTGGAAGTTGGAGTTGGACCTAGGACTTGGGGCTTAATTAAAAGATCAAGTCAATTGTGAATTTAGACTACAGAGTAGAATCTACTGTGACATAAGTTAGTGTGACTCTCCACTAAGTTTGTGAGCTGAGTGTCAGTGTGTGATTTTGAACAAGCGAGACCAGACATTATGTCATGATCATTATGCAAACTCCAGCATTTTGAGAAAAAAAACTGACTCCACTCACCCATTCAGTATTTTATGAAGTCCGCAGTTTATGAGGGAGGTGAAAATGTGAAGTCAAAATAAACGGCTTTCGAGAGGAAGCAACGCAAAATGGCAAGTCGGTTCACTGTGCAGAAACTCAATAGCCACGAGTTCAGCTGGCATGTTGAATATTGTGGCTTGTGTATTCATAAACCCCACAGTGCAGGGATAGTCCGCCATGAGAGAGAGCATCCATACTCTCGGTAATTTTCGACAGCCATTCGGCGTGCCATTCGGATACCAACTATGGTAGCCTCTCTGCAAAAAAAAAAAAAAAAAAAACACACACACACAAATTGAAACAATTTATTGTTAAAATTGTTTTGGGGTGGAGCCTGAATTAGACCAGTAAGAAATTCCATCTCCATCGATTCTGTGACATGCGGGGCACTTTTGGGAAACCTTTACTTTCTGTTTTTTTTCTTCAGGAGGACAGTCTGCAGGAGGAGATATCTTGCTGTCCCGATTTATACATTTCTGAGCACCGTGCAAAAGTAGGTGCAGATATTTTGTGGGGGAAGAGTATTACGATATCCCAATAATTTTCTGTCTAGCAAAGAGAAAAGCGCCATCAAATATTGGTTGCCTTTGCCTTGTCGTTTTCACTCCCAAATTCTCTGACAAAAAAATAACGGGCGGAGTCATCATTAGGGACCACTACAAAGCTTCACTCAAAACTCACATCTTCCTTCATACATTTAAATGCTAATTTTATTGAAGAAGCTCGCGCCTTTTAATGTGTTTTAAACAGATGTATGACGCCATACAAATGCTGTTCATCATCATCATTTGCAATTTCATGTAGGTCTTACTTTAATTCTTGCATGGCCCATTTTGGAATATTACATCCTGACCTAAACCATTATGCTGTTGTTGCATCTAAGCCCTTTACAAAATACACTGTTGCTCATAAAGATGGATTTTTTTTTTACCCCAAT
Source organism: Strongylocentrotus droebachiensis (assembly GCA_035222895.1). NCBI lineage: Eukaryota > Metazoa > Echinodermata > Echinoidea > Camarodonta > Strongylocentrotidae > Strongylocentrotus > Strongylocentrotus droebachiensis. The sequence continues at coordinate 768,742 of JAVYIG010000058.1, forward strand.
TTATGGAATTATTTTGACAATGATTTATTCCTAATAGAATAGTATACATTCTCATATTTTATTGAATAATTATTTGCCAGTGTTTGTTTTGCGTGACTGCTAAAGCATGTGTATGGTACTATGCTTATCAACTGGGGGATCTACGCCCTTAAGTCATAAATGACAGTAATGAGGATTAATGCCCCACAAAAGGGCACTAATATAGCACATCGACACTGTTTTGATCCTGGGGCCTCACAGTTACGAGGCCATTGCTTTGCCACTGAACCATGACTGTGTGCAGCGGGGGCTAGTGTAGGGGGCAGTTCCCAAAAATATAAAAAACAAAGAAAATGCAATAAATTGAATAATTCATTGCATTTTACCCCGGCCCCCAACATTAAAAAAAATCCTCTGTACGGCCATGCGTTAAGGCTCAAGGCATAGGCACACAGAAGATTTTTTTCTGTTGGGGACCGGGGAGAAATTCAATGAATTTTTGATAATTTATTGCATTTTTGTTTTGTTGGGAACTGCCCCTACCCTAGCCAACGCTGCGTACAGTCATGGTTCAGTGGCAAAATAATTCCATAAATTGGGGTTTAAAAAAAATATTCCAACTTCATGAGCAACAGTGTATATGATTATAATGTGAAACGTAAAACTAATAATAGGCCGACAACTCAACATCTTCTTACTGGCGTGAAAGAAACGAGAAAAAAAACCCTGTCATCTCACTAATGAAACTGATGCACAAAAGTTAGCTTCTCATTATTGATCATATTTCATTTTCATCGTCAATGTCGACATCGTTAGTGAGCTGTATAATTCAAGCTTATCTAGAATATGATCCGATGGATCTACGAGAATCGTATACTAATACTAGGTGGGCATATAATGTTCTGATATCACGTGCTTTTACATGCATGGGGTTCAATCACCAACCCCAATATGAATGTTGGGAATTTGTCAACCTAATTGTGTCCCGGATTGTGTCAAATTGCGTATCGATGATGCTCAATGTAAACAACAAAAAAAAAGGGGGGGGGGGGGTTGGGGGAAACGCATAATTATTCAGCGTTTTAATGAAAACGCCTCCAATCGCTTAGTTTTGTAAACCTTTTTCAGATAAGTTTTGCCTCAAAATGAATACGAAGTATAACTCACAGTTTATTATGTTATAGAGATTATATCCTCGCGCAGGGGCGGCGATTTCTTACATGTTACATGCAGGCCCCACAGCCCGCCTTACGGCCCCTGGTGGGGGTCCAGGGGTGGAGCCCCTGGAAGCTCTAGGGTTTTAGACATTTAATTTCGGTAAGATGAGCGTATTTTGTACCTTATTTGTGACACTGACATGCAGGTCACTAATTGGAGTAGGCTAGGGTCCAGGGGACAGAGCTTTAGGAATTACATTACGATCAGAGGAGCAACCAGGGGCCAGCGTTATGGCCCTTGGTGGGGTCCAGGGGGCAGAGCCCCCGGAAGCTCAAGGAAAAATCTGGCCATTTCAGCAACATTTGTAAATCACCGGTATCGAATTAGAAATAAACCACGTTTTGATTTTATTGGGGGAGGGGGAGCGGGGGGGGGGGGGCAAATGCCCCCAAGCCCTCCCCTATTAGTACGCAAGTGCAAGGGAGCATAGTGAACTTACTAACCCTTGACATGCTTTAGAAGTTTTGTAGCAAAACTATTGTATAAAAACAAGCAATATACTTTGTTCACACCTTTTTTACAATATTTACGTGTGCATTTTGAGGGATATTGTGAGAGGGGGCGTAGATACCGAGCGAGAAGATTTTTGCATTTTTATTTGTCTAATATAAACGCTGCACTCTTGGGCCCTCCAGAGCCTAAAAGTGTGTTGCAGTCTTTAGCCAGTATTTTCTATACCTTTTAGGGGGCACTTTTTCAAAAAATTGAGGGGGGACGTGTCCCCTTATCCCCCCACCTTTGGGTTCGCCGCCCCGTCCTCGCGTGACATATTATGATATATATACATGTGATGGCGGAATCCTCAAGTTCACTGTTGAGGCAATCGGACCTCGGTTTATTACAATTATTTCAGAAAAATCTTTAAAAACGTAATGACTCATCCCCAATTTTCTTTTTAATTTCAGAAATTTCAGAAATAGCACAGATTAAAAAAATAATTGAAGAAATTGGATGCCAATTTTATCTCACTTAGCCTACTTGTCATTTGATATTGGCCAGTCTTCCGCATCGCAATAACTTCATAGGTACTAAAATTCTCTGTCTCTCGCTCTCTTACTGTTAATAGCAGGGGCGGCCGAGCGACTTCCAAAGTGAGGGGCACCAACAAAAAAGGGCACTTTCTGGAAAAAAAGGGCACCTATACAGTGGGAAATCTCAAAGCGAAAATATACAATTTTTTAGACATTGGTATATACCCCTACATTGTGATTACATTATCAGGGATGATTTCAATATTTGTTTCTCTTCATACATCATACAAGATATTGCTTAAGCATCATACTTTACAGTTGGGTGTGATGTCTGAATATGCATTTATGAGCGAGCGAAGCGAGCGAGAAAATTTTTAAAGATCTATGAGGTCGCAGTGCGAAAAATTACATCTTATAAAGAGGAAAAAAGCCAATCGTGATTGGGTTATAAGCACATTCTCATAACGGAAAACTGAAAAGACCTTTGATAAGTAACATAATTATATAATCTTTAAATGCGAGCGAGCGCAGCGAGCGAACTTTGAGGGAAATTGCTCTTAGTCGCTTTAAATAAGGGGCACGTTTAATGATTACATGAAAAGGGGACAATTATCGAAAGGGATAAGACACTTATTAGAAAAGAAAAGGAGCACGTGTCAAAGTACAAAGGATAATTATAAGAGGTGAAAATGAGGCATTTTTTCACCTGAAAAGAGGCACTCACCAGTGATGAAAAAGAGGCGTTTACGAAAATGGGAAATAGGCATTTGTTGACGGAAAAGGGGCACCCATCAGATTTTGATAGGGGCATTTATAAGAGGTGAGAAGGGGATAGGTCCCTTATTAGAAAGGAAAAGGGGCACGTATCATTATTAAAAGGGGAATTATCAGAGTTGAAAAGGGGCACTGACCAGATATGAAAATAGGCACTTATGAAAATGTAAAAGGAAAATGTGCATTTGGTGAATAAAAAGGGGGCACCGTTCAGATTTTTAAAAGGGGCAGTTATGAGAAGGGGAAGGAGCTCTTTCTTTTCAATGGGGGCACTTATCATAAGGAAAAGGGGCACTTATTAGAAAATAAGAAGGGGTAGTTATGAGAAAGGGAAGGAGCTCTCTCTTTTTAATGGGGGCACTTATCATAAGGAAAAGGGGCACTTATTAGAAAATAAGAAGGGGACATGTTAAAATGAAAGGTGTGCTCATCCGAGTTTAAAAAAGGGGTAGTTATTAAAAGGAGAAGGGGCACTTCTTACAAAGGAAAAAAGGGGAAGTTGTTAAAGTAAAAGGAGCACCTCTCAGTTTTGAATAGGGCAATTATCAGAGGTGAAGGGGGCACTTATTACAAGTGAAAAGGGGCACTTCTCGTACCTGAAAAGAGGCACTTACTAGAGATTAAAAAGGGCACTTATTCAAGATAATTTCAAGATTTATGAGAATGGAAAATGGACACTTATTGCAAAGGAAAATGGGAACATGTCGAAAGAAAAGGGGCACGTGTCAAAAATAAAAAGGGTACTCGTCAGAGGTGAAAAGGGGGAAGGGGCACTTTTACTAAGTAATAGGGGCACTTGTCAAAGTAAAAGGGGCACCTTTCCTATGTAAAAGGGGCACTTCTTACAAAATAAAAGGGGCACTTTTCCTATGTAAAAAGGGGCACTTTTGGGGTATCTGAAAAAGTGGGGGGGGGGCACTGTGCCCCCCTGCCCCCCGGGAGAACCGCCTCTGGTTAATAGTCTTCCAACTCTCTCTCCCCCCCTCCCTAAAAAGTACACTTCCCTCTCTCTCTCTCTCTCTCTCTCTCCCTCTCCCTCCATCTCTGTTTATCTCATCGAGAGGGCCTGCGGTCCTGAAATGAACGAACTATTATCATAGTATTATCTCTCCGTTTACAAAATGATTATTTTGTTGTGTACGTGTAAAAGAAGAATTGTAAATAAGCCTTTTTTTTATAGCTTATACGGGACATCATGTCATTGTCATTTATCATTAATAAGAAAATCTTCATTTTATTATATAATTTTACTCTAATTAGAGTTCATGTTACATTAAACTTGATAGTTAAAAAATATCAAATTTGCAAAAATCAAATCAAACAGTCTCTCTTCTCTCTTCTCTTTTCTCCCTCTCCTGTTCCTGTTTTGTATCACTTTTCTCTTCAGTCTGTCCCCCTCTCCTTTTCCTCTCTCTTGTTCCTTTCGGCTTTACTGCAGAATACTCTTTAGGTTCTCTTTTAGGCCACTGAAAGGTGCGGCGGCCGATCCCCCCCCCCCCCCCCCCTGGATCCACAACTGTGAATTTACCGGCGCGTCCCACGTGTGTAGTTTTGCACATGTTTTCTTAGTTCTTTTTCTACGCATGCGCAAACCACCTTTTAGTTCGCGTTCCAATCAAAAGGAATACCAAGCGGAAAAAGCTTACCGCGTGTGTTCCGCCATTTTGTGACGAGTTTAGTCTACGTGAGTCTGAGAGAGGAGAGTTTACACCGTGTTTCGTTCCTCTATTTGTAAGTCTTAACATGTAATTCACATCTCATGTCATGTAATTTTGTTTTAAGAAGTATTTCACTCATCAATTTACCGTTTTTCAATATGATGTTATGTAAAAATCGAAGTTTTTACGACTGCTGAGTGTGATGAGAATGAACGAGTATTGTATTACCGCGACCGTGCGCGTTCCGCTAGATTTGTTATTTGGCTCGGATTGACACAAGTCCCAACAGTATCTGAGTAGACCTAGGCTTATATTTAAACAAGTTTGCATGTTTTATTTCATGAATCTATAACATAAGTATTAGACAATATTATTAATGAAAAATATACATTCTCGTGTGTGTTATTTAACATATTTTCAGTGAAATCCAACGGCAAACTTAAACACTAACAATTGGTTTTTGTGTGATGTGATGAAACTTGAATTTTGAAAGGGGGGGGGGGGGGGGTACCTGTCCGGACGCTGAACAAAAATAAAGCCGTCTCTTTTGCCATATAGGCCTTAGTGTTTATAGAAAAGTATGCATTGATTTAGCACTAAAATGATTCAATTCAAACAGACTAGAATTTAGTTTCTCCTCCCTATTTTTCTGCTACTTGTGCTAGTGTTTTAAACAAATGAGGGCGCTAGTTCTGAAGTGTAGGGGCGCTGACAAAATGCGCCCTCGAAAATGAGGATGGTTTGCATTTTCGAGGACATTTTTTTTCATCTGCATGTTTCAGGTTACCGAACCGCCCGCTGGCGATGCCAAAAATGGATTCCCTGGAGGAAATTAACCCTAGACCCTAGTTCACTGTCTACTTTTATGGGTTGTCAATCTTCCCAAGGATTTATTGCTCATAATGTGAAGGGCTCTGTACAAAAGTCAATGTAAAATGCATCAAGAAAATCATCGCGGAATCTGTTTTTTGCATTGCCAATGTACCAATCAAAAATATAAAACGTCTGCGAAAATGCAGATGATCCTTATTTTTGAGGACGCATCGGTCCACGTTTACAGAAACGATCCTCGTTTATGAAGACGATCCTTTTTCTCGGACCAGCCAAACTTTGACCCATAACTCTGGCGTGGAGATACCCTACTAAAACATAGGTCTAGATCTAGACAGTCTACCCCAAATGAAGTAAATATTCATCAAATGTAAAAAAAAAAGGTCTTGATTTAAAAGTTGATAGGTTTATTACCTATTTCTTGTCAACTTTCTTTTTCAATGCAATATAATTTGTGTGCGCTATCCAGTTAACCTTGCTGTCATGATTTCATTTGCCCTTCTAGATAATGTCAAGTGGAAGAGTCTATGTCGGAAGGTTGAGCTACCAAGCTCGAGAGAGAGATGTGGAAAGGTTTTTCAGAGGTTTTGGTAGAATACGTGAGATCAATCTAAAAAATGGCTTTGGGTTTGTGGTGAGTATAGCACTTTAGTACCTGTAATTCTTTCAACACTTATGACTTATTAAAAGAAGAATAATAAGTATAGGATCATATAGCTGATTATTTTGATAAATAGGAAATGCTTCTAGTGTTCTACAATTGTTTTTTTTATATATTTTTTCTTTCTGGACGACATATGATGTTACTCTTTTGTTCCTTCAGGACCCTTAATGAAAATTATTCCTTTCTTGTTCCAAATTCTCTTCGCTTCTCTGATATAGAAAATTATCGGGGAAAATAAAAAAAATCAACTTGACAAAACAAACTTCAAAAATTTATAAATGATAGTAATGAAAGAAATAAAACTTGAAAGAACAGAACACTGACTTGTAAATCAAGCAAGAAACACTTCATACTTGAAAACATGCACTTGGAAAACGTTGAAATGTAAATCTTACAAATTACACACAAGTCATCTCGGTCCTGCCAAAGTTCACTTATGGTTGACTTTATTCTTACATACATGTAGCTCCTCCTACTATGACATATTTACAAAGTTTTGAAATTCCCATCAAATTTTAAGTGTTTCTTTTTCTCTCTCTCTCTGATTTTTGATTGGGTGCAATAAGTCTTCCGGTTGTTTGTTTCAGAAGAAAGAAGTAGTCACTTTAAGTCCAAACAATTCTGAGGGAGGGATTGCTGTCTTCAGCATGTAAAGGGTTCATAAATTCTGTAAAAGAAAGTGAGATGAGTTTATCTGTCCTTTATTTCATTTGCAGGAATTTGAAGACTACAGAGATGCTGATGATGCTGTGTATGAACTGAATGGCAAAGAACTAGTTGGCGAAAGGTATGGAATTCATCACATAGAATTTGTCTTTGTTTTGCTCTTGATGTTTCTGTAGGGCCGTATTTTATGCAAAAAAAGCATTGTAAAATAAGCTCTTTCAGTATATAAATCTTTACTTAGATGATGTGTATTACATTATAACAAGTATACAGAACTGCCAAGTATTCTATTTTTTTAATTTTTGAGCAAAAATTAATTTATCAAACTTTTGCTATTTGCAGGGTGATTATTGAACATGCGAGAGGACCAGCCAGAGGTCGTGATGAATACAGGTATGGATACCGAAGAAGGGGAGACAAGTGAGTATTGATATGCTTGCTGTCTTCTTGCCTTGCCTTCGCTCTTCAATTTTATTTTTTTATTTTTTTAAGTTGAAGCACAGATCTTAAATGGGTCTTTATCAGAATTAAGGTGCACAATATTTGCCTTGACAGGTTACAATAGTCCTTGAGTAAAAGAAAAACTGCACCTCAGAGAGTCAATTGACTCATTTAGGTTGTGATCTAAGCATTTATTGAATTAAATTATTTAGCTATTATTAGTACACTTCTTGCTGTTAAAGGTAAAAGACGGGTGAAGACACTATGTTAGATGACATTTTTTATAACAAGATATTAGAAAAATGATGTGTAAATAAAGATAATCAGATAAGCCATGTTGGAAAAAAAATAATCAGATAAGCCATGTGGGAAAAAAAATTAGTTAAATATTTCAGTTAGAAACATCTTGTCAGATATTTTACATTGCTTCCCCCATGTGTAAGGCAATATATATATGCAAATGATAGCGTACCTCTAAGAATTAAAGCATTTATCGTAAATTCCAATTTAATTGAATATAATGGTTGAAGTCCCAGTGGCGCAAAGTGCTGTTAGGAAAAGCAAGATATGCGGTCATGGATCAAATAGCTCAACCTCTTTGGCTTCTTGTAAGTGTTTCAATTGATTTATTCAGTCAACTCTAGAACAAACATTCTTTTAATGAAAATCATTTCCCTCTTGAAACAAAAGTGATTGTGGCCATGTTGCACTATTCAAGTCTCTATTTCTTAGATAATTCTTAATTATTTTAAAATATTTGTTCGCTAGTGGCCCTCAAACTTATCCAATATTTTGATAGCGCCCTGAATATATTATAATGCCCCAATATTCTATTAAATGAATCCCAGCTGAGAAGATTTTACATGTACCCGTGGAATATTGCGTGCACCAGTGCTATAAATCTTGCACAGTGACTCAAGAAAGCCAATTCTTGCCTTGAATGGTCAATTACCCCCGTATTTCTATTATATTTAGCTTTCTTGCAGGGAACTTACATCTCAAACGATTTCTCATCACCAAATAAACATATAATGGTCTTCAATTGTACAGAATCTACAGGATGAATATGCTTTACTCCAACATCACAGGTTTGGAGGAGAAGGAGGCGGCGGCGGCGGAGGAGGAGGAGGAGGAGGAGGAAGGGGAAGAGACGGAGGAGGAGGAGGTGGGGGAGGAAGTAGGAGTTCACAAAGGCAAGATTTTTTTATTTTTTTTAGCCAAAGTTACAGGAAAAAAAGGATAACTTGCAGATTCACTTCAACTGAGCCACACCTAGCCACCTTGTTTATGATTATGTGCAGAATGTAATTCTGTTTTGGACATGATGAATGTACAATCATGGAATGGATCGTCAGTTAAATCCATGTGTCTTTGGACTAAATTTTTCATTGTTTACATAGCTACTACTAATGCAAGTGCATGTAAAGATGCTCGTTGGCGCAGTGTTTAAATATGGTGGGCTTTAGCTCTGATAGGATATTCCTTGTTACTTCAAGCATTGCATCTTTGCCATGTATAATTCACATTATGTTCATCAGAGACTAGAAGTCGTCAAAAATCCATGAAAATAATTTGTTAATACTAATGACCTCCTTAAATACGTGTTCAAGGTGATGTCTTACAAACTGATATTCTTATTTAGTTCAATCTAGTCACAACCATATTTGTGTGTTTTCTAGTATACTCTTTAAAGGTACTATGTCCCTTTTGCAGCCAACCTCAAATTCTTTAGAACTTTGCAGGAATTATGAATATGTCATGTATGTCCTATCTGTGAAATTTAAACGTTAGCAGTGTCCTCATATTCAAATTATGCAAGGAAACCCGTTTACCTGCTAGACTTCACTGTCAGACACTATTGAATGACTGACTGGCCTTTTTTCTTCTTTGGTAATAACATACATGAAAAGTGTTGTAAAGGGTACATGAGCATTTGTCTACATCAATAACCCACTTCTTGTGATGGCCAAGATTAAACTGATTGAATCTTTGCGCAGCATAAAACGTATGACCATTCGGTACAATTGTCTGAAAATCAAGACTATTACTTTCGGGCTCTATAGCCCTAAAGTCGATTTGACAACTAATAGTCGTTATTTTCCCACTTGAAGACATTTTCAAGCCCCACCTTTTTTAGGGAAGTTCTAAATTAGTATTATCTTTCAAATGCAGTTGGAATTTACCTTTTTCATTTTTTTGGCCTGCAAATGGGACATAGTACCTTTAAATACCAGGCTTAACGTTAATTGCGAAATATTGATTACACCATTGCGTCTTAGGTTATTTTGAATATTCCGTTTTCTCATGTTTGTTTTGGTTCACCACTGTATTTTTGTATGAATGCTTTGTAGTCCATGTCAGTTTAACTGAATATCTGCTTATTATTTCCTTGTAATTTTTTTTTTCCCCCATTGACACAAGGTGCAGTTTGAATACAGCTATTGTATTTTACAGGTTCTTTATTCATGTGTATTGTTTCTGTTGAGGGCTGTTGTCTGAGATGCTCTGTAAAATTGATACAAAAATGATAATTCAATTAAATTCAGTAAAAAGCAGTGAACAGACTTTTGTTGCCCTGCTGCTGACAACCAAGTAGCAATGAGGCACTAATATATAATTTGTTTGTTTCCTTTACAGATATGGGCCCCCAGTCAGGACTGAATTTCGCATTGTTGTGGAGAATCTATCCAGCAGAGTTAGCTGGCAGGTAGGAACCTAGAGGGCTTAAAGAAAATTGTAAAAGATTTTTCACATTTTCACTATCGACAAACATGTTAATTCTGTAATAATCTCTGTATCCATTGTCCAATTTGCTTATTTGAATTCAAACTCTAATTATATATATCTATTAAAGTCTTTTGGAAAACATGGGAGTGCTTTTATTTTCCATTTCATTACGTACAAAATATCCTTAAATAATAATCATTTCCATTGAAGAGTTATTGATGTAAATTTAATTATGCTACCATGTTATCCTCTCTTCAGCACTCTTAATACTTTGGAGATGTCAGGGTTCTTATTACTGGCTAATGACTGTGGGCTAAGCTTGGCTGTGAGGTGCAGGCTCTCTCGCGAGGTCTGGCTGAAGTGTGTCTCTAAAGAGAAAGGTTGAGCGAGACGAAGCACCCCACAACCCCTAGGGGACGTTCCCTCTTGGCCTACCATAAATCTGGCACTGCGCACTCTTTGAGATGTACATGCTCCTGCCATCCCCTGTAGTCAGATGACGGCCACCTGTTAGCAAGCATTTAAAGCTTGCTATTGGCTATTTGGAGGAGGAAAAAAGCTCTCATCAATTTTCTTGATCAAGTTCTGGATCTGGAATTTAAAAAAAATGGGGAAAAGGTGGGAGGGATTTTGTAAAGCAGTGCTCTTTTTTTAGCACTGTCTTACCACCGCTGTCATCTATGGCTGGTTCCTAGAGCGATAAAAGTATAGAAGTCTGGTTGAGATGGTCTGACAGCCGGTGGTCAAGTGATCTATCTATCTGGCTGGCTTGCTGCCCCGCCCCTCTGGTGGTGCTCCCCTCTCTGGTGGCGCTTCCCTCTCTATGGCTTGGATTACAGTGCTTAGTATAAAGAGGCCTTGTTTCGCGCTGAGCAATACCAGACACATGTGGTAGAAGGTATAGTAGTATGTCTTATGTGCAGCTACTGAATTACCCCTGTTACAAAGTGTGCGCCTTGCAAGAATGTCAAGGTGTGTATGGCCTCCCACATTGTAATGTGTGGACTCGCTAAAAGCATTTTACTGACAGAATGCCATGGAATTGAACTTTATCACTCTACACTTTTGTAAAAGATCCAAAGTATTGAGCAGAAAAGGTGATGATAATTATTCAACTGACTTTCTAATCATAAGAAAGAAAAAATAGCTATGTTTTGTGGAAGGTTTACTTCCCGATACTTCTTGCAAGGCACACTAATGCGTGTAGTGTTCCATATGTAAAAATTATGATCAATTAAGTGGAAGCAGTAGATATATGTTCACCAGTTGTCCCTTCGAACAGACGAGAACAGGTGTGGTCATCGACGGCATGACGGCAACAGGATGCTACTGATGCCCGGACTATGGCTGGATGACTCGTATCTGCCGAGATGATGTCTTATATTCCCCGTCTGGCTCCATCTGTTACTAATGAAACTCACATTCTCTCTTATCAATACATCTATCCTCAACTAGGATCGGCCAGTTTATATTCCTTTTTCTTTAAGTTTTTAACCACTAAAAGATGTGTTTTTGTTGTTGACAATAAACTTGATAAATTGATAAGATGCATATGCTGTGCATGTTGATTATTACACAACTCCCAAAAAGATAATAGAAAGTGTACGTTAATTTGTGCATGCTGTCATGGATGCAGTGTGAAATATGACCAATAATTAACCATTTATGGATCATTATTGCCATACCTAAATTACCTATCCACTCTTTTACTTGACTAGGATTTGAAAGACTACATGAGACAGGCAGGAGAAGTCACCTTTGCTGATGCCCACAAGCAGCACAAGAATGAAGGGTAAGTGCAATGAATATTCAAATTAATTGTTTAAAGTGGGGTAGAATATCATTTCGACATAAATAGCCTAGAATAGCCTGACCATGCAGAAAATAATAACTATATGTTTAGTTTTTTTTAACCATCTGTATCGTAACAAATCACTAATTGTAGAATATCACAAATTTGAGAAGCAGTGAAATCATTGGTAAATTGGATCCGCTCAAGTATATGTTTTAAGAATACATCCTCTGAATTTGCCTAGGGGATGAACTACAGGAGCGTATCAAGAAATCCTTTTGCAATTTTTCCCCCACATGGTAATACCCCCCCCCCCTCCCCCTCCAAAAAAGGAGTTCACTAATAATCAATTTTGTCATGAATCAACGACCATCTTTAAATCTTGTACAGCCATTTGAAGTATAGAAAAGCATAAGCGAATATTGATTGTAAAATGATCAGCAAAAAAGAGCTTTAATTTACAGAATGACAATACATGTATGTTCTTTCCTTTCCTTTTCCATTGACAGAATCGTTGAGTTTGCTACATACAGCGACATGAAGAATGCAGTTGAGAAGCTTGATGGAACAGAAATCAACGGACGTCGCATCAAGTTGGTGGAGGACAGACCCTCATCATCATCTAGGAGAAGGTAAGAACTTCATCATCTTTCTTTAGAACACCCCATGGGTCAGAACATTTGTCAACAGTAGAAGGAAAAGTTTCCAGACATCTTGGATGTTTTTGCTATCTGTTTCCCCAAGTAGTTTGTGATTTTCAGCTTTTTGTTTATCATCTTTTCACCTTGCAAATTCAACCTGCTAGTTCTGAGTTATGACCAAATTTATAGTTATGACTACATTTCTTTTCCAAGAATACATGTGATTTCTTGGATTCTGTCTTGAAAATTGCTTCATAATTTGTATTTTAATGATACGATGATAAATTATAATAATTATTTGTTTCAAAGGTCAAGGAGCCACTCCAGGTCTCGCTCTCGCTCTCGCCGTCGCTCCAGATCTCCCCGAAGCAGATCCCGAAGCCACTCCCGCAGCAGGTCTCGATCTCGATCCCGTTCTCGCAAGTCCAGGAGCCGAAGCAAGAGCCCCAGGAAGAGCCCAAAGAGGAGCAGGAGTAGGTCTCTCAGCCCAATGAAGCGTGATAGCCGTAGCCGTTCAAGAAGCAAGTCACCCAGGAATAGTCGTAGCCCTTCACCTATTGAGCAGAACAACAAGGGAAAGTCAAGATCCAGATCTCCTAGCCCTCAAGATGACGATTAGACTGGGTTTGTTAGACGGAAGTCATGGTTTGGCCAAATGTAGATGTCTTATCTATCAATGCAGAGATTTGAAAGATGTACAGTTGTTTACTTTGTGAACTTTGTAAATTGACAATTCATATCAGTGACTGAAGTTCAAAACGCTTTGGCTCATTGCTTTTTACATCATATTAAATAATTCATTATAACATGTTGAAAATAATAAGGTAGATCTGTACTTCAATGTCTAACCTGTTGTCTGAACCATTGCTGCCAAATATCCTTTTGATGACTTCTCAGAAAATTGGGAATAGAAGTCTAAAAGTTTTAGTTGGTGGCTTTGGCCTGAACTTCTTTACTGCAGAACACTAATTAGAACAGGTCAGGAGTAAGCAACAGTCCATTGGTACTCATTTTTGTCAGCATGTTTGAAGTCAAACCTGAAGAAGGAACACAAATCTAAATATTTTTACTATTTTAATGGTTGCCTTGCAGCATCCTTAGATTCGAGAAGGGATAACATATCACCGAGTCGAATTATCAGCTGCGTGACACTTGTACATTTATGATGCCCTTTGTATATTGTATCTTTTCAAATTGTAGAAATTCTTGAAATTTGTTTGGTGTAGAGAGTTCTAGTACTACTGCTATGAAAGAGCTTTATATCTTTTCGAGCAAAACCTGAACAGTCCGCTCTCTGCAGAGACAGCATTTCCCTTCTTAGCCCCTTACTGTGTCATTCAAAGGTTCTGTAATTCATATTTAGGCATTCCTTAATTCTATTTTTTGCTTTAATGTTAATGTTGAGTTCTAATTTGTGTATTTTTGTATGTGTCCTTTCATTCTGACAAGATACCTTTTTGGTGAATTTGAAATGTTTGTGATCTGGAGAGCTAATTGTTAACATTACCCTCTTCAAATTTCTCTTTTTTTTAAAGCTTTCTTGTACATGGTTTTATTTTGGTAATTATGCTGAAGATTTTTATACATGTAATGTGTTGATGTAATATGCAGGATATGACACAGATTATATTCACATGAAGACTGGTGCAAAACATCTCATTTACACATTCAAGGATGACGAGAGAGAATATTTGCAATTCATAGGTCATTATCTGTACTCCGTGTGTATGTAATCTATCATTTATAATTTGTGTCACATTCTCCAGTTATATTTGAATAATGATTTATGAACAGGATTGTATTTTAGTAGATCAAGAATTTGTATGGTAACTTGTTTTTCACTTGGATTAAAAGAATGGAAGACAAACACTTGTTCCTTGTTAATTTGTTTCAAAGTACAGAAGCAGTTTTTCTCGAAAACATGATGCTGGATGTGTGATTGATGTGAAGGAAAGAGACATCACTCTGCTCTCGTTTGTTTCTTTGTTAAGTCTGGTACATGCACGTACAGTAATGGCAATGTCTCATTGATTGAGATGTGGCAACCTAAAAAAATGAATAAAGATGGTAATTGATAATAATGACTTTAAAACTTCAATCAATGATCCCAACACATCTACTAGTTATCCCTCACCATTGTGACAATTATTTATTGAAGGTTACCTTGCTGCCATTTGAATCGGATTTGTTTTATTTTTTATACAAGTTCAATCTGTCAATTTCAAAGAATTAGATCAATGGGCCATGCATTACATCATGCCTCTTGCCATGAATATCATACATGGACTTGGTGACTGAATAGGCTATTTTCATAATGCATTCAAAATTATAAACTTGTATTTGCCTAGTGATGAACTGCAACATTCACCTGTTCTGAGATTGAATTGAAGTTGACGACATGCAATCTTATCTCTGGTGATTGTTGAAATGTTGAAATGGCGATTTTTGCAACTACAAGTAGATATTTGACAGGAAGAAAGTAAATCGATTTTAATATGAATGCATTATGAAGACTGCCTCGTTAATTAAGCATTGTGTGAGATGTGAAAAAAGCATGAATCATGAAAGATAGTGGCTTTATTATTAAAGGGCAATCCAACACTTGTAATAACTTATTGGTATGGAAGCAGAAAAATAAGAGAAACGGAATAGCGAAAAGTTTGAAATATATTAGTTATCGGACCAATACATGTACAGTGTATTATGAAAGTTTAGAATTTTTGAAATGTGAAATGACTACTATTTGCTCAGTGACGTAGATGTACAGTGTAGTACCAAACAACTCGCGTAGGTGTACATACAAAACTCATTTCTGATTTTCTTTTTGACCTTTGGAGCACTACTAAAAATATATATTGGATATTGATTTCAACTTTCAAAATTCTAAACTTTTTCTGTAGAGTAAATTGCTATCAAGGTTGGATTTTCTTTTTAACTCCTTTAAGATTGCAAAAGTTAAAGATATTTCAAATTATCCATGACAACTAGAGGAGTAAAGCAGTGAAAGTTTGAGAATTGAAAAGAATATGAGCCCTTATGATTGATATAAGACGAAATGGCAACTTTACGATTGCCATAGTGAGTGCCGGTAGTCTTTATTTGGATGTGTTGTAAAAAAGTGGCCAAAGTTATTTTTTCTAAATCTCATTTGTATTTATTTGTGCTTTCCACAACATCCTGTACAATATAAATTTGTTCCTTTGTCGACTAAAACTAAGGGTTCAGTGACACAAAGACGCAACTACGTATTTTGCCAAAATTAGTATTTGATGATCAAAATGTTCAGAAAAATGTGGGCTTTCCAGGAAACACAAATACTTAAAGGGATAGTTGAGTTCTGTTTTCAGATCGCAAATGCCTTCAATGTGCATTGTTGTTGCTCTTATTCTTATCTATGACATTTCTAGTGCCCTTTTAGGACCTAAAATTGCGAAGAGGGTAATTTTAGACACCAAAATGTGAGAAATTTAGCCAATGCGATCATACCAATTCAGCTCCACTTAAAAAAATATATACAGTGACAGTTAATTAATTAATAAATGATAACAATACATGGGCCTGCTGATAGTGCGTAATATAACCAAAACGAAAAAGCCAACATCGGCATTGGCTGAAATGCAACGTAAAAGGCACTATTTTGTTTTTTCAATGGCTGGTTCAAATTATCTAATATTTGTGGTGGTACACACGTATTAGAAATCGTTATATTTACCGGTGTGAATATTTCAGCCGTCTCTAAACCGATTTTGATCAAACAGATGATTTTGTTGTTTAAATTGTATGTTCTTTCAAATTTGACAGTCAGTTTTTCATTATCTCACAAAAAATTATTTTGTGTAGCCCCTCTGCAACAGAACTCAACTATCCCTTTAACTCCACCCAACACCCCATTGAAGTCAATGGAGTGGTGAAGTGTGACATCAAAAATTATTTTTAGAATTTCTTCATTTTTTTCTTCATTTTCCGAAAGTCCAAATGTCGAAAGCCAATTGAATATACTAAGTATTGGCTGAGATATGACCATCTGAATAAAAAGATTTCCTTTAAGGAGCTGTGTTATTTTGCTCTGGTTCATAACTTTACGAGCGAGAGCAATATAACACTGAGCTCCTTATAGGAAATCTTTTTATTCAGATGGTCATATCTCGGCCAATACTTAACATATTCAACTGGCTTTCGACAATTAGACATTATTTTTGATGCTCTTTCGGAAAATGAATTTTTCTTAATAGAAATTCTAAAACTAGATTTTTATGATACACAGCTTCAGTACTCTATGGCTAGTGAAACGGACTCAACTCTGGCCCAAGTGCTCAGCGACATATGAACCACTTTTTCTCAAAATGGCCAAAATGGGAGTAGCGTCTTTGTGTCACTGACCCCTCGACATATATTTTAGTTGATGCGAAAGTCCATTCATTTCATAAAATTTCCTCAGCTGTCAGCTGGCATTACCAAGTTGATGACTGGGAAGATTACTTAACTGGTAGTGGTACCCTGGTATAACATTACAGCCACATCTCTCTGCTTGTCTCTCTTTCCCTCTTTCTCCTACCTCTTTGTATTTCTTTCATGGTGGTCCCAACCTAAATGTCTAAAATTCAAACCTCTCATTCTTCCATGTTAAAGACCGTCACCACTACTGGGCCAGAAGGGATTAGACCACACAGAGAGCCATCGAGGTCACTGTGACAGGTGGCTATCTCATTAACTCAGCTCTCATTTAACATAAGAAAAAGAGGATCATGGGGGACCAACAGGCACCGATTGGGGAAGTTTTCTATATAGAGGGAGCAAGTAGCTACAAGTATGGCAGTGTGCCTTTAATTAAAACCCCTCGGAACCACACTGTTCTTTCATCAATACATGTGCAAAACATGTAAAAAACACATTAAGCATACAGGGAATGTTGGGCATACAAGTCTATTTTGAACGAGTGTGCTGTAGTAGGACCCCCATGTCACTGATATTGATAACCCACAACTGGTATCATATGTCCAGTAATGAAGTTTATAGCTATGGTTGATAAATGAAACGTAACGGTACAGCATACAGTGTGCTACAAAATGTAAGTTTTTTCTCTCACTTTTTTGCTGTTGTAACGAAGCTGATGTCTGGATGAATTACCATAGTTCAAATGGATTTAAAGGGATCCGGTAACTTTGTCTTAGATCCTTAAAGGTAATACAAAGTTTTGGGAAATTTTGAAAATTGGGTAGATAGTGAATCTTTACAACTTTGATATATTTGGATGCCCCTGTGGATGTATTATAAGCACTAAAAAAATTAACCCCTAAAACACTTCTGTTTTCGAGAAAAATTGAATATAAAAATTTACCGGTGCTCCAGGTAAATTTTGATAAATTTCAAATAGCGACTACGGCCGTACAATGGTAGCTGCGACCATGAAAATCTCAGGATATGTAGTTGTGATATATAATTTCCAAACGGGAATAGCTAATCGGTCGATTAGTCAAGAAACATTGTTTCATAGCTAAATTGATATCTTGACCTTGAGAGGGAGCTATACAACATAAAGAGTTTATTATTTATAATTTCATAACTTTAGACTCGATTTCAACCAGGACAACGATCAACGAATATTGTAGGAACGCATATGCTTCCAATATGTTAATTTGAACCAAATTCATGACCCCATACCAAAACTTTGTAATACCTTTAAGAAATAATCCTTGATAGCTCATGCTGCAATTATAATTATAAACCTTTAGGTCAGTCAGGAACTTCATGATTGGAATTACAAATTTTTAAAACCGTTCACTGAACGGTTTTCAAAATGTGTAAATCCAATCATTAATATCTTGATAATCAGACAGGCAATCGGCTTGTAAAAGTCATGGAATTTCTGACTGACCTAAAAGTTTATAATTTTCATTGCAGCATGAGCTAAATCCAGGATTTTTTTTCAGAATCTGAGACAAAGTTACGGGATCCCTTTAAGACATATAAGCCACATAAGATATTGGAAAAGCAATGTGCAAATGTTGTCTCTTCCTTACATTCTTTCTCTCTCTCCTATACCCCCTCACATCCCTCTCTCATGCCCCTCTCTTTAGCATACTGGGTGCTAAAATATTGTATGTTTCTGAATCATTGGCTCAATCTGGCCATACATTTCAGATTGAAAATACTTACTGGAAAGCAAAAGAACTTAGTTTGCTTAAAAAAACCTGCATGTGTATCATCAGACACTTTTAGAGGCTTGCAATAAAACCCAGATTAAGACCACTACGACTACCGGTAAGTGCTTTACCCTTTCCCACCTAGAACTTTTATGTTGCACCCTGCATTGCAAATAATAGGTGTCTGAAGAAACGTTCAATATTTGTCATCATTAATAACCCCCAAAACAAGTTATCTAGTATCAGATTGAAGTCTGCTAGTGATATTTTGAAGGATGTGAGCAGTCATTTTCACCCTACATGTATTTATCTTGTTTTGAATACTTAATTTAAAAAAAATCCACTATTTGAAATAAGGAAATAAAATCTTTGTATCCATAATAAATTCAGAAAACAACAACATGCCTTGCATGAATTCCAGCTTTTAGTCACTACATTCAAAATATATCTGGCCTCACTCACCTACTACATGTGATATTAGAAAGAAAATTGAAGTATAGAATATGTTGGAAAGAGTATGATTTACAGAATGTACAAATTGGCAATGCCGTTTATTGACAGTGTAACACCTACATACAGTGGATTGGTGTCTGTGCAGTTAACATGGTCTACATAAACGATGAAATATCAGAATGTCTTGACAATTATAAAAAGAAAAGGATCAACACATGACATGTACTACTATTGGAGGACCACTGTACCACACATCAAAGTTTCCAGAATTATCAGAACTGATTTAAACTTTGGTGGAACCAAAGTCACAAAACATATCTAAAATAACAAAAATTTAGCATGATTATGTATTGTTACTTCCGATTGAATTCTTTTACAATATATAAAAATGGGGGAATATAAGTTTGAACTTTTTGAAACTTTGATTTGTTGGTATTATGTATGACCATACGTTTTGCAATAGCCTCATTGCAGTCACTTGTAAAATAATGCCTGCGCCAGCCAGCTGTTTGCCTTTGGGCAAAGCCAAACAGCAAACAAATCTTGCAAAACATTTAAATGAATATCTCAATTTTAGACAGCTACTACACAAATCAATCAGAAAATAGAAGACATGGGGCACTTTAAGAAGCAATACAAAAGAAGTACAGAAATCCAAGAGCATGGACGAAGGTTTTGTTGGCTTCGGAATAGTAGATGGTGTTTTCTGATCACAAAGTCCAAATGAACCATAGCAGCAGTAGCAACATGATCTACTGGCAACAATATTTACAAGGAACAACGACTAGTCTCCAGCTTCGCAATAGCCAGGGGGTTCCTGAAACCGAGGATAATCCTGTCACCACAAAGAAACATCTTGGTGATGTAACGATTCTACTTCGCAGTAGCCAGGGGGTTCCTGAGAACGAGGATAACGCTGTCACCGCGGAGAAACATCTTGGTGATGTAGCGATCTTTGTTGACAGGTTTTGACCTCTTCTTGCCTTTTCCTGCTTTGGGTGTTTCTGTCCACATCTCCTTCACATTCTCAAGGACCATATTGCAATGCCTGTTGAGAAGACAAATTCAAAGAGTATGTGATCATGAAAGGGATCATGAAAAATTGCTTTAACCTCTCACTTTACTAAAATTGCAGATGAGATAGATCATATCACATTACAATTTTTGTCATACAAAATAATTAATTTTATAAAATGTTGTGAGCTACAGGTTGACGAATACGCTAAGGTTTTTTTTAAAGTAGTCAAACTTACCATGATACCAAATAAAGTTCTTTTTTTTATTTCTGTCATTGTTTCAAATATCATACTAAGCTTTTAAGATTGATTATTAATACATTCCTTATAAATAGTTTATTATAGAATAGATAAAGGTAGCAGGCAATCAGGGCACTATAACTGAATTGCACAATTTAACATAAATACTACACATCAATAAAAACATTTAGGAAATGTTTACATTTTAATTACGGTACAAATCAAAATGATACCTAATAAATTTTCTTCCTAAACCAATTAGACTATTAAAAAAGAATTGTTTTCATGTCTAAACTATATTTTTGATCAGTACTGTACCTGTCAAATGCCTTGACACGTCCTAGTAATTTCTTGTTGTTTCTGCAGTTGATTAGAACTTGTGTGTTGTTCTTGACAGATTGAGTGAGTACAGAAAGTGGACCAGTGTTGAATTCTTCTTCTTCCCTCTTAGCCAGCTCCTCTTGGCTCATTTCTGTCTTGGGCTTTGTTAACAGCCTGAAGGAAAACAAAAAAATAACAATCATGAGAAAAAGCAAATGTGATGGGGAAATTGTTAATTGATTGGCATGCCAGCTTGTACTAACCTTGTAGGGCAGCATAGTTGTACTCTATAATTCTACTACCGGTATACTTATTTCACCGGTGTCATGGTCATGTTCCTTGGTAAATAGTAATAGACAATGCAAGGGAAGGAGAGAGCTGCATATATTATTAGGAAATCAGGTGATCTTTCATAGTTTTCCATTTGTGATATCTTATGCTGTGAACAAAATGCATGTATCGTTTGAAAGAAATTATGCCCCTTTGGTATTCTAAATGCATTTTCTAAAAGGAGTACAACAGGTCTGCAACTAAGCGGTATGCCAGTTGGTAAGCGTTTTATAAGCACCGTTTTTGTTATTATTATTATCCCAATGAACTGATTAGCACTCAAACATTTACCACATCCCAGTGTTGCACTGCATGCATTTCCCTCGTATACAACACATTTTACGGAAGCGTCATCTACACATTTCAGAGGTCAACATCATTGTAATGCTGCTAATGCAGATCGTAAAGTCATCCGTTACACTTGTAAAGTAAGCAAAGCTGTATTGTTCTGATCAGAATTTTGCTAATTTTAGATCATTTTTTTATTTATTTAAAATTGTAGTGCATCACGATTTTTTGTCATGATGTAATGCGTTCCCTTATATTTTGAAGCGCCTTGAGCATTTAATTAAAATGGATAATGGCGCTATATAAATCTCATGTATTATTATTATTATCAATCGGAATAGGAGCGCAATAACGGGGAACCAAATTCTAGGTGGCGTGACTGAATACTGGGCAGAAAACTGCTCCTTCTTCTCTTGGAAATATTTTGCTTAGCATTATCTAGGTAGACGCCTACGTGACAATCCACGCCTCCATGCCCATGGTGCATCGATTTTGTCACCGCGCGTGCGCTTTTTCATTCACGATCAAGTGCATCGACAGAGCTCTATTCGAATCGCTGCTATTTTTATAGCTTAAATCACGAATACGTTAATTGATAGAGACGTGGGGAAATTCCACTTCCTATCGTTCTTTAATTTTTGTGTGCCATGATCAGAACCGGAGCTGCGAGCAACTGAAGATTGAGTCGACTACATATTTGAAGCGCCGGATTTCAACAAATAGAGTAAGCCTGATTAGTGGTGGTGGTTATTTTACCTGACAGCTAAGAAAGCAATAAATGCTTGTTAGTAAGCAACCAGAAGACCGACGGCTTAAGGTCCTCTCCGAGGGACCTGGTAATGAGGATTAATGCCTTACCAAAAGGCACTAGCGCATCGACTTGGTTTCGAACCCGGGTCACCGGATAACAAGACCACTGCTCTACCAGTAGGGGCGCTGGTCCGAGAATAAGGATCGTCTTCATAATCGAGGATCATCTTCGTAAACACGGACTGATGCGTCCTCAAAAATAAGGACTGTCTGCATTTTTGGAGACGTTTCATATTTTTGATCGGCACATTGGCGATGCAAAAAACGGATTCTGCAATGATTTTCTTGATGCATTTTACATTTGACATTGTACAGAGACCTTCACATTATAAGCAATAAATCCTTGGGAAGACGGACAACCTATAGTAGACGGTCAACTAGGGTTATTTTCCCCTGGGGAATCCATTTTTGGCATCACCAGCGGGCCGCTCTGTAACATGAAACCCCCAGAGCAACGTTGAAAAAAAACGTCCTCGAAAATGCAGACAACCCTTATTTTTGAGGACGCATTTTGTCCTCGTTTATGAGGATATCCTTGTTTATGAGGACGATCCTCATTCTCGGACCAGCGCCCCTACTGTCTACCGACTGAGCTATCGCGCCTCCACAAAGGAACGCGACCTGTTTTCACATATGATTTGTTTCGACAGAATATTTATTTATTTACCTGCATATGAAATATCTAGTCCATGCATGTTGCAAAACTCGAAACTTTACAAAAAGTCAAAACAAAAGCCTGAATTAAAAAAATAAGTTGAACTTGAAAGGAAGTCTTCCCCATAATTCTGTAAACTCCAAAAGATATTTCTACAGTACATGCCTCAAGACACCCAACTACGAAAAGGAAGAAACACGAACTTGAGGTAACTGGAAGCCTGGCTGCTGAGATTACAGCATTAATCCAGAATCTCGGATAAGGTAAAGTACAAGTAAAATAATGATTGTTGGTCTTACACGAAAGTCAACGGATGGGACTTCACTAATTTCTACCACCGATACAATTTTGATCTCAATAAAACATCTACTTTTCATGAATTAATGTAAAAATGCTTTACATTGTGAAGTCAAACTGTCTTACACTTGGCAAAAAGCAAAATAAAAGTATAACTTACGACATGATGTTGAATTACAAGTACGATTCAATTTATGACAATCCACTTCATATACGACATTCAATCGCCGAGCAACTTTCGCTGGTCTCATAAACGGTAATAGTTACTAAGTTTGAGTACGTACGATTCTGTTGCTCGAAGACGCGGTGCGGAGGGCTAGGCACGGGCTGGCGGCGGTGGGCCTGCTGAACAGCCTGGTTGATCGGGCTGGTATGGCCATCAGCTCCTGGGACCAGCAAACCTATATCCTGCAATTCTAAAATTTGAAGAAGAAAGAAATTAAAATAGCTACTCATTTACAGTTATCTACACATTTTAAATATAAATTTTATTAAAATATTTCTATACAAATTATTTTATGCATATTTGTCAGTAATGATAACTAAAATAATACAACATTTTAACGGCACCATTAAAATAAAATTGTACCTAAAACGTCAACTTTGTTTAGTTAGTAGCATAAATTGGTAGCGAGTTTAGTCCAATTTTACAAATGGTCAAATAGCAAAGATCAATTTCTAGTTCTAAAGTAAAGCTTTATTATCGACAGCATTTTGGAACATGTAAATCAGTGATCTGCTGGGACCACGAAGTTTTTTCCATAATTTGTGTATTTTTGGTCAACAAAATTATATATTCATAAATAATAATCTTCATATATTTATATTTTTTAGAGAAAGCAAAGAGGATCGAACCAAGCCGCTTAGAGGCGGCGCTCCCGGGGGCGTCATTTTTTTCTGCGGCACATATTGGGGCTTTGGAAAAAAAGAGGTCTTGATTTAACCCTAACCCTAACCCTAACCCTAACCCTAAACTAAAAGGTTCAACACGCACTTAACCCCAATCTGTGCCGCAGAAAAAAATAACACCTACCGGGGGGCAGGGGGGCACAGTGCCCTCCTACTTTTTCAAGTTACCCAAAAGTCCCCCTTTTTACACAGGAAAAGTGCCCCGTTTACTTTGTAAGAAGTGCCCCTTTTTACATAGGAAAAGTGCCCCTTTTACTTTAACAAGTGCCCCTATTAATTTGTAAAAGTGCCCCTTCCCCTTTCCAACTCTGATAAGTCCCCCTTTCTTTTTGACACGTACCCCTTTTCTTTCGACAAGTTTCCATTTTCCGTTGCAATAAGTGTCCATTTTTCATTTTCATAAGTGCCCTTTTTAATCTCTAGTAAGTGCCCCTTTTTAGGTACGAGAAGCACCCCTTTTCGCTTTTGATAAGTGCCTCCTTCACCTCTGATAATTGCCCTATTTACATCTGAGAAGGGATCCTTTTGCTTTGACAAGTGCCCCTTTTCCTTTGTAGAAGTGGCCCTTCCCCTTTTAATAACTACCCCTTTTTAACTCGGATAAGCGCATCTTATAGTTTCACAAGATTGTGCCCCCTTTCCTTTCTAATAAGTGCCCCTTTTCCTTATGATAAGTGCCCATTTTCCCCTCTTGTAAATGACCCTATTTAATTATGAGATATAGTCATTTTACTTTGACAAGTGCCTCTCCCCCTCCTGATAAGTGCTCTTTGCATCTCTAATAAATGCCCCTTTTATTTAGACACGTCCCCCCTTTTCCTCCCTAATGTATGCTCTTTTCCCTTCTTATAAGTACCCCTTCCCTTTCTCATAAATACCCCTTTTCATCTCTGATAAGTGCCCCGTTTATTTTAACATGTGCCTCTTTTTCTTTCTATTAAGAGCCACTCCACCCTTCTCATAAAAGCCCCCTTTCACCTTTCACCAATAAATGCCCCTATTGAAATCTGATCGGTGCCCCTTTTCTTTCAACAAATGCACATTTTCCCTTTACTATAAGTGCTCCTTTTTCATTCTCATAAGTGCCTCTTTTGATATTAGATCAGTGCCCATTTTCACCTCTGATAATTACCCTCTTAACAATGATCCATACCCCTTTTCCTTTCTAATAAGAAACCTATCCCATTTTCATAAATGCCCCTTTTCACTTCTTATAAATGCCCCTATCAAAATCCAATGGGTGCCTCTATTCCGTCCACAAATGCCCATTTCCCATTCTCATAAGTGCCTTTTCATCCCTGGTGAGCGCCTCTTTTTTTAGGTGTAAGAAGTGCCCTATTTCCGCCTCTGATAATTAGCCTTTGTACTTTGACACGTGCTCCTTTTATTTTCTAATAAATGTCTTGTCCCTTTCGAAAAGTGTCCCCTTTTCCTCTCATCATTAAACGTGCCCCTAATTTCAAGCGATTAAGAGCAATTCCCCAAAGCTCGCTCGCTACGCTCGCTCGCATTTATAGATGTTATAATTAGTGCTGTAGTCAAACGTTTAACCGTCCGGTATCCGACCGCCCATGGCGGATTCCGTTTTCAATTGGACGGTTTTGTTTTCCCGTTTTTTTTTTTTTTTTTAATTTTTTTTTTTTTTTTTTTTTTTTTTAATAATTTTTTTTTTTTTTTATTTTTTTTTTAAAGTTTCGATTTATGCCCCTCCACCTGGCACTATGCCTGGCAATGTCTCCCAGCTCAGTAATCTGTGTGTTGACTCACCACTCCGAAACTAGAACAACACTCCAATTTGTCTGTCATCTTGGTTTGAAAGTGCAGTTTATAACAATAATTCATCCAACTTTTATACAGGTCATACCACAAGGTTCTTTCCTAGGTCCTCTACTGTTTTTAATTTACATTAATGATCTTACACATTCTTCTAAAAACGACATTGTTACTATTATTTGTGACAAGTTCACAAGCACAAATCGGCGCCTTCAAATGCACCTCGCAGTTAAATTAAAGTCCTTCCCGCTTTTTCACACGGGCCTGGCTTGCTGCCGACAAAGTCGGTCAAAAAAAAAAAAAAAAAAAAAAAAAAAAAAAAAAAAAATTAAAAAAAAAAAAAAAAAAAAAGATTTTTTTTTTTTTTTTTTAAATAAATCGTTTAACCGAAAACCGTCCGGTTTTGACTGGCGGTTAAACGGAATTGGAGATATCCGTGATGTTACAGCACTAGTTATAATTATGTTACTTAGCAAAAGTCTTTTCAGTCTTTCGTCATGAGAATGTGCTTATAACCCCATCAGGATTCGGTGTTTCTTCTCTCTAAGATGTAATTTTTCTCAATGCGACCTCGCAACTCTTTAAATTTTTCCTCACTCGCTTTGCTCGCTCGCATGATGTATATAGAGAAAAAAATGGAAATCATCCCTGATAATTTAATTACAATATAGGGGTATATACCAACGTCTAAAAGATTGTATTTTTTCGCTTTGAGATTTCCCTTTGAAGGGGCCCTTTTTTTCCCAGAAAGTGCCCTTTTTTGTTGGTGCCCTCCCACTTTGAAAGTCACTCCGCCGCCTCTGAACCCGCTCGTTGGAAGAAAAAAACAACTAAAAAGAATATTTTGTTTGGAGTTTTACTTATAAATATTGGGGGGGGGGGGAACGAATTGTTTTGTCCAAATCCCTCCAGCCATTTGGAACGGGAAAGAGATTCATGCCCCCAAAACTTAACTTGTTCAAATTTCAATAACATGTCGGGACCTTTTAAAAGTATTCCCCTGGGGCAGCTTAGTGAGCTTTTCTAGTGAGTAGGGACTCAATAATTTTATTATTCTTCACAAAATATAAAGAAAAAATAAACGATGACAATAATGAGGCCTGCAGATGGCAAACTGTCTCACCAATTAGGCACTGCTCACCAATTGAAGGTTCACTTTTGTGGAGAAAATTCTAGATCTATGAGTTATCAGGAAAAGTCCGCTTTTTAAAGCATCTTACTTCTCGTCAGTGTTTTGTTATATGTTCAAATTATCTATTTATTATTATTTTAAAAGAGGTTTCTACAACTACAAGGCAATTCGAAAACGAACTTTCTAGGCCTACTGTTCTACAAACTCAATCCAAACTCCGGCCCTCTCAAGTTCTCTCTAGTTTCTCTCTCAGTCTCTCTCTTACTCTCTCCCTCTCTCTCTCAGTCACTAACTCTGGAGCTTCAGATGCTTATCCTTCCTTCAATACACTCAGAAAATCAAATATCCAGAAATGGACAATAAATACTAAATTGAAGTGCATTGAAATTGAGTAGAAAGCTATATGTTTTCAACATAAAATCCGGGAAATATGTTACAATGAAAAACATAGGCCTACATGTTCCTGGACATGTACATGACAAAAACATAACCTCACCACCGTTGATTTTCTGTGAGTTGGGGCTGCTCAGACACTCCCTAAAACTCTCACCAAGCGCCAAATATTTAGAAGAGATCGGATATATAAAGGGAAAGAAAATGAAAGAATAAAATTTAAAAAAGAAATAAATAAAAAAGGAAAGAAAGAAAGAGAATGAAAGAAAAAGAAAAAAAAAGGACAAATGAGGGACTTCATTTCCATGCACCCCGGGGGCGGTATTCTGAACCCTGTGTTATCTCTAATATTGTTGTATCTTTGAAGATAAGATAAAGTTGGTATTCACATTGTTGTAACTTTTGTGTTATCTTTTGTTGTATCTTTTCTCTCATCTTATTGGTCCCCTGCCACTTCGTTTCTCTTGTAATTATGATTCCGATGTTTTCATCCGTTCCATCAGACATTATATAGGGTTACCGTCAACCCTGAATTCCATAAGACCCTTTATAATTATGATGAGCCTATAGGTGCGTCCTAATTCTTTCCCAAGCTCCCTATATTGAAGGAGCCCGATTGTAATAGTGAACTCTACTTCCAGATTTAATTTCCCGCAAGAACAGAGGTTGATATTCCTCTTTTTTTTGGGGGGGGGGGGGTCTTTTTTCATTATTCGGAAGTGTATTTCTAGTGACGTCTTAGCCTTTCATGAACTGGCATGAAAGATTTCTTCGGTTTGTATTTGTAACTCATTTGGGAAAATACAAACAAATATATGAACAAAATATACAAATGAATTGATATAAAACCGCTGAATTGTTATTAAATCACACTTATGAGTCCGTCTGTCAAAAATCTGCCAAAAATAAGTTGTGACGTGCATTTGAATAATAGAAATCGCTGAAATAGAATCATCAGCTGATTCCAATTTGTTGTAAAATATAGTCTATAACTTCAGTATTTGATCATAATATAGCGCATGCATATAGTCCCTAGATAGAGCTAGAGCCACGTATTACTTTTCCATTGGACTCCTTGGAGTACATCCCTCGTACTGAGTATTGTCGATCGAGAATGTACGTATTCTAATCTCTAGCGAAAGAATAACATATTTGTTAGATTGAGTGTAGCATAAATGATAATTCCTATGTCTTATAAATGTTAAGCTTACACATTATATAGGCTACGCTTGCTTCTTTGACGAGCGTCCATGTCAGGGAGCAGGCAAGTGCAGCTTAGCCTTAGCGCAGCCCAGGGCATAGGCCAAGACAAGGCAGCTGCACCGGTCGACCTGATCGAGACTCGAGACTGAGTGCGCAGCTGTATACCAAGACGTTGGCCTGTTTGTGTGGACACTTCAGCTGTAGGTCTAGTCTATGTGGGAAACATATCTTCTAGTGTTGACTGTTGCAGATCATATTTCAGTTTCTGCGCCTATTTTATCTGATTGATGATAGAGGGTCTAGTCTACATCTAAAAGTAATAGATGAATCCGGGCTAACTCGGCCCACGGGACTACTCGGCCCAGCTGGGAAAACTGGGCCGAGATGTCCCGACCCGATTAATCGATCGAGAGATACCAATGTGTATATGTTTGTGCTCTTTGTGACTTAATAATGCCCTTTCCAACCTAAATCTTTAATGGAATTGTGTTAAATGATACTAATGAAGACAATCTATGACTTATCTTTCGGTAAAATGACAAAAAAAATGACATTTCGGACAATTTACTCACAGCTCGCAATCCGCATTGCCGCACGTACATTAAATGTGCGTTGTATCTACTCGGACCACTGAAATTCGAGCAGTGTTTTCGTCGGTAAATCACTGCAAAAATATCATTTTTATCTCGTATGAAGGTCTATTTTTTTATTCCTGACACAGATTTCATTATTGAGAAGTCGAATATAGTACATTTTAGACGAGATGGTTGATGTTTGTTCACATTCTTTCGTCCTGGCCGTAAATTAGCAGACTACTGCCTAGTGCTACCGCAGCAGCTCAGCTCAGTGTGCAGCTAGCCGTACAGCGCCCCTGGCCGGGTCGGCGGGGGAATTCACTGACTCGGCGCCCGTACCGGGCCGCTGCACTGCATTGCATGATTGTACTGCCCAATTTGATCGAGTGATGTGAGTATAACTAATCAAACTAGATCTATATCTACTGTATTATCATTATTAATTCCGAGTAGAATATCCAATTTGATTTAGTGAGTAAACTAGGCCTAGATCTATATCTACTGTAGCTACATCATTACCATATACTAGATTAGTCATTCAGAGTAGAATATTCGATTAATGAAGGAATGGAATTTTTCTTTTTTCATAATCAAATAATCATATCTTACTCCTAAAAGTTAAAGACTTGATAAATAGCTAGATCTAACGTAAGGGCCTAGCCTAGTACTCTAAGCAGAGAAGTGAGCTGAAGAATCGCCTAATTCTTATTTTTTTGGAGGGGGCTGCTTCAAAAAAATTCTACGAAAAGAAGGTATTGGCTTCAAGTTTGTTGTATAAATAATGCAGCCCCCACCACCCCCCCCCCCCCCAAACAAACCAAAAAATCTCCTTTTTGTTCCCTTTTTCTGGGAATCAAAGAGATATATACAAAGCAAAGCAATTAAGACATGATATTGCAATGACGTGCCGGTGCATGGAGGGGCAGGGGCAGAGGCGGCCCTCCCGGGGGGGGGGGGGGGGGGGGGGGGGGCACAGTGCCCCTCACTTTTTCAGATACCCCAAAAGTGCCCCTTTTTACATAGGAAAAGTGCCCCTTTTATTTTGTAAGAAGTGCCCCTTTTACATAGTAAAGGTGCCACTTTTCCTTTGACAAGTGCCCCTATTACTTAGTAAAAGTGCCCCTTCCCCCTTTTCACCTCTGACGAGTGCCCTTTTTTATTTTTGACACGTGCCCCTTTTCCTTCGACATGTTCCCCCTTTCCTTTGCAATAAGTGTCCATTTTCCATTCTCATAAATCTTGAAATAATCTTGAATAAGTGCCCTTTTAATCTCTAGTAAGTGCCTCTTTTCAGGTACGAGAAGTGCCCCTTTTCACTTTTAATAAGTGCCCCCTTTACCTCTGATAATTGCCCTATTCAAAACTGAGAGGTGCTCCTTTTACTTTGACAACTTCCCCTTTTTTCCTTTGTAAGAAGTGCCCCTTCTCCTTTTAATAACTATCCCCTTTTTTAAAATCGGATGAGCACACCTTTCATTTTAACATGTGCCCCTCTTATTTTCTAATAAGTGCCCCTTTTCCTTATGATAAGTGCCCCCATTAAAAAGAAAGAGTTCCT
This sequence comes from Strongylocentrotus droebachiensis, assembly GCA_035222895.1. Classification (NCBI taxonomy): domain Eukaryota; kingdom Metazoa; phylum Echinodermata; class Echinoidea; order Camarodonta; family Strongylocentrotidae; genus Strongylocentrotus; species Strongylocentrotus droebachiensis. Next base: position 799,200 of record JAVYIG010000058.1, read on the forward strand.
TCCCCTTCTCATAACTGCCCCTTTTAAAAATCTGAACGGTGCCCCCTTTTCATTCAACATATGCACATTTTCCTTTATTATAAGTGCCCCTTTTCATATCTGGTCAATGCCCCTTTTCAACTCTGATAATTCCCCTTTTAATAATGATACGTGCCCCTTTTCCTTTCTAATAAGGGAACTATCCCCTTTTCACCTCTTATAAATGCCCCTATCAAAATCTGATGGGTGCCCCTTTTCCGTCAACAAATGCCTATTTCCCATATTCATAAACGCCTCTTTGTCATCACTGGTGAGTGCCTCTTTTCAGGTTAAAAAAATGCATCATTTTCACCTCTTATAATAATCCTTTGTACTTTGATACGTGCTCCTTTTCTTTTCTTATAAGTGTCTTATCCCTTTCGATAATTGTCCCCTTTTCATGTAATCATTAAACGTGCCCCTTATTTAAGGCGACTAAGAGCAATTTCCCCCAAAGTTCGCTCGCTCGCATTTAAAGATGATATAATTATGTTACTTATCAAAGGTCTTTTCAGGCTTCCGTTATGAGAATGTGCTTATAACCCCATCACGATTGGCTTTTTTCCTCTTTATAAGATGTAATTTTTCGCACTGCGACCTCATAGATCTTTGAAATTTGTCACGCTCGCTTCGCTTGCTCGTAAATGCATATTCAGACATCACACCCAACTGTAAAGTATGATGCTTAAGCGATATCTTTGTATGATGTATGAAGAGAAACAAATATTGAAATCATCCCTGATAATGTAATCACAATGTAGGGGTATACCAATGTCTAAAAAATTGTATATTTTCGCTTTGAGATTTCCCACTGTAGGTGCCCTTTTTTTTCTCCAGAAAGTGCCCTTTTTTGTTGGTGCCCCCCCACTTTGGAAGTCGCTCGGCCACCCCTGGGCAGGGGGATCTTAATTCTTGTAAGCCTTCTCCTGGACCTTTGGTCAACTGGTCATTAATTTAACCGTTCCTCAAATTTCTAAAAGGCAGCTGCCCCCCCCCCCCCATCCATCTCGGCCGGGTATGTAATCAGCAACAGAGGCAAAGATCTATGAGCAAAATCAATTTTTATATTTTTTTTTGGGGGGGGATGGGGGTTAACAGATTTATAACTGATATCTTGTGTACCTGTATAAATATGTATACTATAAATAAATAATAAATAAAAAAACAAATTTGCATTACCACAACGTGGCATCAAATTAATACACGATTACACCTGCTTATCATTTGTTATTATGAGTCTGCTTGACGTCATATTGTTGGAATTTGTATCTTGGAATCGTAAAAAAATAATGTTTATTGTTATTATGTGTGTTTTTCAAACATGTCCTCAATTTTATTTAATTGTTTTAACTTTGTTTATTTATTTAGGTTTTTTTTGCCTTGTAACTTGTATATATATGAAATAATACGTACCAATACCACAACACAAGGAATGGTGTGGCGTGTCATCTGTACTGGTCTCTGCATGTTACAATTTTTTTTTTTTTTTTTTTTTTGGGGGGGGGGGGGGGATGGGGGTTAACAGATTTATATCTGATCTTGTGTACCTGTATAAATATGTATACTATAAATAAATAAATAAAAAAACAAAATTGCATTACCACAACGTGGCATCAAATTAATACACGATTACACCTGCTTATCATTTGTTATTTTGAGTCAGCTTGACGTCATATTGTTGGAATTTGTATCTTGGAGTCGTAAACAAATAATGTTTATTGCTATTATGTGTGTTTTTCAAACATGTCCTCATTTTTATTTAATTGTTTTAACTTTGTTTATTTATTTAGGTTTTTTTTGCCTTGTAACTTGCATATATGAAATAATACGTACCAATACCACAACACAAGGAATGGTGTGGCGTGTCATCTGCATGTTACAATTTTTTTTTTTTTTGGGGGGGGGGGAGGGGCTGGGGGTTAATACCTGTACCTGTAAATATGTACATACTATAAATAAATAATGAATTAAAAAAATAAAATTGCATTTCCACAACGTGGCATAATACATAATGGAGACAATGTTGATGATGTAAGGGATGGAGATGATGTGAGGGATTGGTGAGGGATGGAGATGATGAGAGGAATGGAGACGATATTGATAATGAAAGGGATGGAGACAATGTGAGGGATGGAGATGATGAGAGGGATGGAGACAATGTGAGGGATGGAGAATTGGAGATGATGAGAGGGATGGAGACAATTTTGATGATGTAAGGGATGAAGACGATATTGATGATTAGAGGGATGGAGACGTCTCCATCCCTCCCGTCTCCATCCCTCTCATCGTCTCCATCCCTCTCACCATCTTGTCACCATCTCCATCCCTCCCATCATCTTCATCCCTCACACTGTCTCCATCCCTCACCAATCCCTCTCATCAACAGCGTCTTCATCCCTTACATCAACATTGTCTTCTTCCCTCTCATCACCTCCATCCCTCACCAATCCCTCTCATCATCTCCATCCCTCCCATTGTCTCCATCCCTCTCATCGTCTCCATCCCTCTCATCATCTCCATCCCTCACCAATCCCTCTCATCATCTTCATCCCTCTCATTGTCTCCATCCCTCTTATCATCTCCATCCCTCACTAATCCCTCTCATCATCTCCATCTCTCACATTGTCTCCATCCCTCTCATCATGTCCATCCCTCTCATCATCTCCATCCCTCATCATCTCCATCCCTCTCATCATCTCCATCCCTCTCACCATCTCCATCCCTCTCATCATCTCCATCCCTCACATCATCTCCATCCCTCTCATTGTCTCCTTCCCTTTCATCATCTCCATCCCTCTCATCATCTCCATCCCTCCCATTGTCTCCATCCCTCTCATTGTCTCCATCCCTCACCAATCCCTCTCATCATCTCCATCCCTCTCATTGTCTCCATCCCTCACCAATCCCTCTAATCATCTCCATCCCTCTCATTGTCTCCATCCCTCTCATCATCTCCATCCCTCTCATTGTCTCCATCCCTCTCATCATCTCCATCCCTCCGGTTGTCTCCATCCCTCTCATCATCTCCATCCCTCACCAATCCCTCTCATCATCTCCATCCCTCTCATTATCTCCATCCCTCTCATCATCTCCATCCCACACCAATCCCTCTCATCACCTCCATCTCTCACATTGTCTCCATCCCTCTCATCATCTCCATCCCTCTCATCATCTTCATTCCTCACACCGTCTCCATCCCTCACCAATCCCTCTCATCAACAGCGTCTTCATCCCTTACATCATCAACATTGTCTCCTTCCCTCTCATCATCTCCATCCCTCACCTCCCTCACCAATCCCTCTCGTCTCCATCCCTCTCATCAAAGAAAGAAGACGATTCGTTGTACCGTTCTCGACTCTTAATCCTTATCTGAATTCAGTTCCATCCCCCCTTCCCGCGCAAAGCGCGGAAGCTTTGATGTTTCATTAAATAATTAGAGAAAGAAGACGATTCGTTTTACCGTTCTCGACTCTAGATCCTTGTCTGAATTCAGTTTCCCCGCTCCCGCGCGAAGCGTGGAAGCGTTGACGTTTCATAAATTATTAGAGAAAGAAGACGATTCGTTGTACCGTTCTCGACTCTTAATCCTTATCTGAATTCAGTTCCATCCCCCCTTCCCGCGCAAAGTGTGGAAGCATTGACGTTTTATAAATTATTAGAGAAAGAAAACGATTTGTTGTACCGTTCTCGACTCTTTATCTTTATCTGAATTCAGTTCTGTCCCCCCCTTCTCGCGCGAAGCTTTGATGTTTCATTAAATAATTAGAGAAAGAAGACGATTCGTTGTACCGTTCTCGACTCTTAATCCTTTTTCTTCCTACGTCCTCTTCCCTTTTTCTTTTTTTTTTCTCTTTTTTTTTTAGGGGGGGGGGGGGCGACTGCCCCCACTGCCCCCCCCCCCCCTCTACGCGCCTGCCCCTCCAAAATAAAAGAAGAAGGCGATTCTTCAGCTCACTTCTCTTACAGTACTAGGCTAGGCCCTTACGTTAGATCTAGCTATTTATCAAGTCTTTAACTTTTAGGAGTAAAATATGATTATCTGATTATGAAAAAGAAAAATTCCATTCCTTCATTAATCGAATATTCTACTCTGAATGACTAATCTAGTATATGATAATGATGTAGCTACAGTATATATAGATCTAGGTCTAGTTTACTCACTAAATCAAATTGGATATTCTACTCGGAATGAATAATGATAATACAGTACTAGATATAGATCTAGTTTGATTAGTTATACTCACATCACTCGATCAAATTGGGCAGTACAATCATGCAATGCAGTGCAGCGCCCCGGTACGGGCGCCGAGTCAGTGAATTCCCCCGCCGACCCGGCCGGCGGCGCTGTACGGCTAGCTGCACACTGAGCTGAGCTGCTGCGGTAGCACTAGGCAGTAGTCTGCTAATTTACGGCCAGGACGAAAGAATGTGAACAAACATCAACCATCTCGTCTAAAATGTACTATATTCGACTTCTCAATAATGAAATCTGTGTCAGGAATAAAAAATAGACCTTCATACGAGATAAAAATGATATTTTTGCAGTGATTTACCGACGAAAACACTGCTCGAATTTCAGTGGTCCGAGTAGATACAACGCACATTTAATGTACGTGCGGCAATGTGGATTGCGAGCTGTGAGTAAATTGTCCGAAATGTCATTTTTTTGTCATTTTACCGAAAGATAAGTCATAGATTGTCTTCATTAGTATCATTTAACACAATTCCATTAAAGATTTAGGTTGGAAAGGGCATTATTAAGTCACAAAGAGCACAAACATAGACACATTGGTATCTCTCAATCGATTAATCAGGTCGGGACATCTCGGCCCAGTTTTTCCAGCTGGGCCGAGTAGTCCCGTGGGCCGAGTTAGCCCGACTCCTAATAGATCTAGATCTAGATTCTAGTCCTGTTTGATTATTTTCAATTGATACATAAAGTTCAGGAGTTCAAGATAACACGCCAGATTAAAGGGAAATCCATTTTATTGATGAAGATAACAATGTAACATAAGTCTATAACTCACTATTTAACAGGTATGCTGTATTGTTGGAAACATTCTCACTAAATATCGTTCCTGTCCAGATTCATGAAAAGGTTGTCGCAAGCAAATAAAATTAATTGAAGGATGCAGAAATAAATGATGACAATCATTCATCATCGATAGGGATCTGTCAGTTTATGACAGGTTCATACCCTTTTCTAACTGCACTCTATCGGAGTCACACCGACGGAAATACCGATTGAATTTTCCTTATGTAAACAAAGGTGAAACCGCAGTTTTCCCCCTGTCGTTTTCTAACTGCCGGTGAAATTCACTCGCTGTGGCGAGCCCTTGCCGGAAGTGAAGAATTATTGCGTAATCATTAAGCCCGCGCTCCATCTAGCTTGCATGCAGCATGTTCAACCATAAGTCAACAAACACAGCTGGTTACGATAAAGCGCGCGTATACTGCGACCTTTGACCATTTTAATCGCTGTTTTAATCGCCTTTTTCTCCCGAACGTTTTCTAACTGCACGTTTCATCGGTGTCACACCGATAGAATTAGAATTTCTCCTGCTCTTGAGCAGGAGAATTTAATCGCCTATTTCTCTTCTTTTCATCGGCTATTTAATCGCCTTTTTCTCCTCTGTTGCTTTCTAGCTGCCACTTTCATCGGATGCGTCCGGATGCATCCGATGAAAATCGGTGCAGTTAGAAAAGGGTATTAGTGACCCAATCAGAGTTCTACGAAGTTCAAGTGTCTCTCCAACTAAGTACTTCAGTCTTCAATCATTACATTAATCTAATCTCAGGTTGAAATAGATTAACATGTAAGATTAAGCCATTTTTATTATTGTATATTGTATCAATAATTATATTTTGGCTAATCTATTTTAATCCAAGATCAAATGCAAAAATTATTGATATCAATGATTTTTCTCTATTTTATATGGTTTTCTCTACAGATTCAAGATGGTGTCTCTAAAAATAGTGCTTACACTTTGCTTGGCATCACTGTGCTGTCTTGGAAATGTTTCTGGAGAGAAAAGCAAGAAACTACAAATTGGTATAAAGAAGAAGGTGGAAGATTGCACCACTAGATCACGCACAGGAGATCGTCTTTCTATGCACTACACTGTAAGTAAAGGCACATTATGGGAAAAGTTTATCATACACTTACAGATTGAGGGGTCAGTGACACAAAGGCGTAACTCTGTTTTGGCCATTTTGAGAAAAAGTGGTTTACCTATGTGTCACTGAGCACTTCAGCCTGAAGAAGTTTTCACTAGCCATTGTTGGGTGGAGTTAGTTTTTCATTACTCATTGTTGGGTGGAGTTTAGTCTTTGTGTTTCCTGGAAAGCCCACATTTTTCTGAACATTTTGATATCAATACCGGTACTCATTTTGGCAAAATATGGAGTTATGTCTTTGTGTCACTGAATCCTCGAGATGTACTAGGTTTACTTAGTTTATGCATTGTAACAAGAAGTTTATAAATTGGTTACCAATATCCATTGCAATTGACTACTGTAATTAGTAAACATCAGTAATATTGCTTCAGATACTCAAAGATCCTTGTATGAAAATTGAGAGAGAAGTGTTCAAATTAAATACATATTTTTCAACATCAAACTTCCTCTTTTAGTTTCAGTTTTTCTTTCAGTGCTTACACATAAAAGAATGTTCATAAAATATTACACCCCCATCAGAGGAATCATGAGGGAATGAGTAATTAATTACTTGGAATCATGAATTAAAGGGAAAAAATAATTTTTATTTGTATATATTATCTTATATGCTATGTATTTCTCCTGCATATTGCACCTGATATAGCATACCTCTTCTGCTCCCAGACCTGCTTGTCTACTTTGGTTAACTTATTTGTTAAGTACCAATATTCATGTTGCTGTTTCTTACCCCTCATTACTTATCTGTCAATTGTGTTATTACAGGGCAAGTTAGAAGATGGAACAGAATTTGATAGCAGTATTCCCAGGAAACAAACCTTTGACTTTACACTAGGAGCTGGGCAAGTTATTAAAGGCTGGGATCAAGGTCTGCTCAAGTAAGTTCAATTCTAAACTGATTGAAAACAAGAGTAATGATGATCAACAGAGTACAGAGAATCATTAGGTCACAATAATTCTCATAAGTTGTTTCTTTATAAATGTTTTCATTTAATTATTTGATTTGCATGAATATCTTATTCCATTGTCTAAGTTATGAAGTCTATGCCAAGACTATTACAGTGATACAATGTGTGGGTCTTGGAACTTAAATGAGAAAGTTAGTTGTTCTGTGTCTGCTAAAACAGATGCCTAGTACTTAGCCAACACTGGACATACCAACGTCTGAAATCTATTGAAAATATAGGTTATGTGTGCAGTAAAGGTATATCCAAAAGTGTCCATTCAATGTTTTACAATGACTGTCTAGTGTAAAACATAATAGATCTCCTGATTCATCCATTTTTGTTATAATAATGTGAATGCAATTTATTTTTGTTTGACAGTATGTGTGAAGGAGAGAAGAGGAAGCTAGTTATCCCCTCAAATCTTGGCTACGGTGATAGAGGATCACCCCCTAAGATTCCAGGTAAGCAGCATCACACTGTTATTAGAATAATGCAAAAAGAGAGATATTCTGAACAAAGTACAGAGCCCATTATTAGAAGGATTTATGTTCATTTTCATTAAACTCTAAAGCTAAAAGTATTGTCCTCAGTTGAACTAAATTGTTTTTCAATTTTTTAAAATGTTGTTGATATTCGTACTTTCTTCATTTTTCTTACAGCACTTTAATAGAAACATGCGTATGAAGTGCTATGTAAATATTATTTCCATGTGAAGTTGTGAATAATGTTGACCTTAGTCTTACCAATGTTTGTGTACTTGGGATATGCTTTATAATTCTCTAATGGGCAATTTGACTGAAGCATTTTACAAGTTCTTGATTACTTTGGATTGGGGTGAAATAAACCATTTCTGGGATACAGTTGTTAGACTTTTTATTCTCCAGGTTGCTGGATCCTCCTCATATTTGCAATTACAATGCTATGCCATGCCATGCCTTGAACTAATTTGTTCTGATTTCTTTCTCTCTTTCTTTCTGTTAGGTGGAGCCACTTTGATCTTTGAGGTAGAACTGATAAAGATTAACAGGAAAGAATCAGATGAACTATGATAACTTTCCATCTTATTTTCATTCATTTCTTTTATCATTTATCTCTTTTGTTAGATTTCAATTAATCATGTATTTAGGTAATAGATGTAGAAGTTTGAAAGGACACATTAAATGTGAGAAAATGAACAACTATCCAATCAACTATACCTAGTAGAACATTTGGTCTCAAATATATTGTCTATATATGTATATATTGTCTACTGAGAAACAGTAGGGCATTAACTCATATTCTTTTAAAGGCCCACTGCACTACTTGTAGCTACTTGCGCCCTCTATATAACAAACCATACCTAATCGGTGACCATTGGTCCCCCATGATCCTCTTTTTCTTATGTTAACTGAGAGCTGAGTTGATGAGATAACCACCTGTCCAGTGACCTTGCAGGGCAGTCTAATCCCTCCTGTAAACTATGGCAGATACGCTTTAAAACAGAATCAATGCCTTTCCGGCTCTCAGCAAGTGATATTTTATAGTCACAGATATAGCTTTTTGAGTACTTTTTTAACCTTGGTATTCACAGTCACTTGTCATTTTTCTTTTAAATCTGTATTTTTTATATCATGCTATTGAACCTGCTTCATATTTTCATGTATAACAAACAAGATAAATTTGTTAAATAAGCAAAGGGGAAGCAACAATAGAATACCACTGCATGGCTCAGAATAACAAAATTTCAGGTTAACTTTGTATTATCTTAACTTGCTTGTTAGTTGTTACACTATGGTAAATAAATCATGATTGAATAATTACAAATTGGCCTTCTGACCATCTCAAAGAAGATGTTGCTTTTCTTATTTCTTGTCATTGAGTGCCCTCAAGTAGGCCATTACTGCCCTCAAGTAGGCCATTTACTGCCATTGACAATAGACAGCTCTGAAGGCCTTCTTGGCAGCCAATAACTTATTCTCACAACTTATTCAAGTACAACGTATTACAACCAACTTCAAGGAATGAGTCTCAATCTGAACATGCATATCATTCGACATTTGTATACATTAGTTTAAGATATTCTTACTCCAATTTTAGAACGAATTTCTGTTTATTTTGGATATCTGTCTCCCGTCTTGCTCTCACTTTCTTTCTCTACTTGTCCTTTATTTCTCTCTCTCTCTCTCTCTGTTTCTCTCTCTCTCTCTCTCTCTCTGTCTCTCTCTGTTTCTGTCTTTCTCTCATCATTAGATAGTAATGAAACTTCATATCCTCTGCAGATATATATTTTGAGATTTTGATTGATTGGTTGTACTTGCTGAAAGCAATGAACAATATTTATATACATGTATTTCAGAAACGATTCTACTTTGGTGCCTACATGAATGGTTTCATGACATTCTTGTTCCCATGTATTGTATAGATGTACTTTGTACTATGTCACAAATCCATGTCTATGTCTAGAGTGTAACTAGAATTGTTTGAAATGTTGGAAGTATTACATATGACTGTATGTATATAGTCTGTAGCACGTTCATTCGACTTAATACCTCACAAGACCAAAACAGTTCAGAAATGGTATTTCTGCTAAAATTAGTAACTTACGAAAAGAAAGCTCATGTCTTGTCATCATTACTACAGTTTGAGGGAATTAATTACTTACTTTGAACATTTAGATGGTCAATGGATTTACCGGTAATGTAATTCATAGTGTAAAGGAAATTAATTGATATTGGGATATGAGTTTAACAATCTTATAACAATGATGTGAAACATCTTCAGTTTAGGATAGTAGCGATATCACTCCAATGTATTATTTTAGATGTTTTGTATGTACATGTAGATATATGTGGTTGTAATGTGTTTTTTTCATATTCACATCATATGAAGGTCATGTATTGTCTTTGTATGTCAGCATTTCAAAGTTTGACTTCGGAAGCAATAAGTAAAAATAGTACAAACAGTTGGAAAAAAATGATGTCAGTAGTTGCCTCTTATGTTGTTTTGAAAGTATGTGAAGCTTTTATGGGTATGGCCGTGTCCTCTAGTAATTTACAATTCCTACCCTGCATGTAAGTAGGAGGGGGATGGCCCATAATGTTTGCATCAAATTTAGTTCATTTGTTACCATTGATAAAATGGCTATTATGGTCATGAGGAATCTTTTCTTATTAATCGATAACCAAGAAAAATACTGCTTGCAATGATTGTACTTGATGAAGAGAGGATTTCCATCTTGGGGAAATTATGATGATGGTTGAGGGTGTTGAAGAAAAACAAATAGAAAACGGCAATGATGAGGAGGAGAATTACGGTGATTTTCCGTGATGATGATATGAAAAATACTGGAATAAGTATTGGATATAGTGACAAAGAGGAAGATGATGGAAATGAGCATGATGAAAACGAGTAGGATGATAGTGATGTCAAAATGAAAAGAATAACAAGTCGTGAAGATGGTGATGAATGAATGTTATTAGTGGCTAAATGCCAATACTAGTGGCAGTTAAAATGGAAATGATGAGAGTAAATAAAGTTCAAGGACATTTATACTGCTAGTAGCATTCTCTAACACTCTCCCCTGTGCACTAAGATTGTATAACGTTGGAAACGGACCACAACTCAACGGTGAAGAAATCGAGGGATAAATCTCGTACTTTGAACCTTGAATCACTTTCTTTCTGAATTTGACCAGTTAATGTTGATGAGAGTGAGTGATGTCTAGATTATTGGCTTGTAAGGAGTATACAATATTGTGAAGATAAAGAATTCTCTTAATTCATAAACTCGGCAGAGAATAGTTTTAATCATTTTTAAATAACATGCAACCATATATTTATATATAAAATAAACAAATAATAGGGATCTATTCTTTCTCTCTCTCTCTCTTTCTCTCTCTCTCTCTCTTTTTTCTCTCTCTCTCTTTCTCTCTCTCTCTCTTATCTTTGTTCAACATAATGTATAACAGTTTCATGAATTTATTCCCATATAATACTTAAAGTTAGATTAAGAATTTTAAGCTGACCGACACAAAGTTTCGATGGAAATAATGCTAAATCGCACCTGCGAAGAACACCCGGTACGCCCATTTATTATGTACACTATTAAAACGCACATGCGCCTATTGTTATACAGATTAGCGTACGCGTCACGTCACTATGGATACGCTCTGCACCAAGTACCGCTAGAGAGCTATAGGACCAGCGCGAGCAACAGGTGCATTTCCCTACCAATCTCTCTTTTAGTTTTATGGCCTGGAATATCTAAAAATCGAATCAAAATGACGGCACAGTGTATGGGCAACTTTGGTGCTCACAAATGGCGCTATCCTGAGTTTATGGCAGACCGATATGGCCGTTCAAATGGATCTGTGGATCCACAAGATGATGCAGGGGTAAGCGACCAGACCGTGTGGGTCAACAAGCGGTATATCCCTACCGATCTCCGCAGCACTGCCCCGGTACCTCGGCGCAAGCCACTGGCTTCAGACCGCCTGCCTCGCGTGGAAAGGAATTGGGTGCCACTGGGAGAGGCTTCGTGCAGACAGATATCAAGAGCCATGGAAGAGAGACAGCTCTACGTTTCACAACCTAGTACCAGGTCTGAAGATTGGTCTACTCTTAGACAAATACTACCCTCAAAAGGACTACCACTAAGGGATAGCCCACCAAACTGGGGTACAGGCAATGCATATGCACCTCCTATGCTTGGAGCAAGACAAAGACGGTTCCCTCACATAAACAGTCCGATGACAAGGTATGCACAAAGTATTATATTTCCATTGTTTTGGTTAACAAAATAGGCTTAGGATGGATGAATGAATGAATTCAAGTTTATATTTTAATAGTTTTTTTTATACTCAAAGCAACTTACAAAAGTCTTACAATGTCATTGTCAGTATTTATGAGAAAAAATGGAAAAATAAACAAATAAGAACTTATGATTCAACACCTATTTCTTGACTTGCTTGCTTTTGCATTTTGAATTGTCCAATTTAAATATGAAATGTAAGATTTACTTGTATTCATCTGATATCTGTAATGTAAACTGAAGTGATGTTTTAACTTTTATGTACCGGTAGTTAAAACTTCCATGAGGAGTATTTTTGGAGGATCATCTCCCAAGTACATTAGATCATTGATGTGAACTTACTTTTATTTCAGCAAGGACTTCAGTTAACATAGTTATATTGCTCAACAATTTTACATTATTAAATGTCATGGACTTTTTGATTAGTTGATTTTAATTTCGGTTATATATTTTTTCTTCTTCATGTTTTCCTCTCGTTTTTAGATATACGGATAACATGCATACAACACACAAACTTTTCAAGCTTCATTAAGTTGCCAGAGCACCATCCGGAAGAGCTGTATCTCGAGATATTTCCAGGCTCTTCTCAAGAACGTCTTTCCATGAGAGGACAGTGTAATATTCTCTGCAATAGAAGGGGAAAAACCTGTCTTGAAGAAACATTTCTAGAATTGATGCCATTGTGACTTACTGATTTTTTTTACCAAGCCTTGTCAACTTTTTACTTTCAAGACCGATATAACATTTCTTCCACGACAGAACAAAGACATTGATAAATTAAAAGTTATCAGAACAAAATTTGTAAAGGAAGTTATTAGTTTACTTCAGTATCCAAAATGGTAAAAAAGAGAACAAAGCCATGTTTAAAATTAGTCATTGCACAAGTATTTTGATATCTAAAACAGTTTGGTTGTACATAATTATGTAGCAGCAATCATTCTGTAATTTCAAGGTATGATAACTTTCAAAGATTATATTGTTTATTTTTATGAACAAAACTTGGTATAAATATTATTTATCTTGAAAAAAATACAAATTATTTGTGTATTAATGGTTGGAGGGGCTTGATAGAGCTATAGGATGCAATTTACAGCCCGGTGGCTGGTGTATTGCTGGCAGTAGCAATATCATGCATTAAGCCTGAAAATATGCATACTTTAAATGACTTAATCTGCTCTCAGTGCAAAATGTATTTCATTCGTTTTACTTGGCAATATAGGAACAGAAGTGGATTTTATTAGTAACCAGCTGGCTGTACACATTTTCATTCCGTCCATACATGAATAATATCGTGTGTAGTGTGATTTAAACAGTATTATTGATTATTTATGTATATATATCTATGCAGTTTATGCAACCTTTGACCATTGTATTGATCAAAATTCATACTTGTATGCAAATAAAGTTATTAACTTTTGAAGGACGTATGTACATTGTTTTTAGAAGCATTCTTTTCTTAGAAAGGAACAACTTAAAATCTTTTAATTTTGTTTACTTAAGCATGATTAAAGAGTCATAATTCTCATTTTGTTTTAGAAAAAAAAAGAAAAAGGAAGGAATAAATTTTCAATGATTATGATATATGTGGAGGTGTCATGGCACTGATGTCTTTCGGCAAGATATTAATCTACATTTGCCACACTTTATTAATTTATACCTTGAAATGCTAGAATGCCATAATGGCAGCCATGCTAAAGCCAGGGTAATAATTGCGGAGCGCCAGGAGTATCAAATCTGACATTAGCGCTATAAAAGAACCCACTATTATTATTATGAGACTACTTTTAGTGTGAAAAAAGTGACTGCTCATGTTCATCAGAAATATGATATATCTAGATATTTCATTTGATGTAATCTTAGAAATTGACATTGCATTCATCAAAATGTCCACCTTTGAGTTAGGTGTATGTTTTAAGATTTATGGATATTCTAAAAATATTTTGTGTACAAGTTGGAATGTGAGAGTTGATTTATCTTGAGCAACTTTCTTTCAAGACTATTCAAAGCATGTTTATACAATGACTCCACTCCATTGAAATTACTTGACATGCTATAAAATTATTTTTATATTGACATCTTTATATTATATGTGCATTCCTGAACTTTTAGTTTCAGTCCATTCTTTTTTTATTTTCATTCAATTTTTTTTAATGGTTATTGCACATTTGCACACTGTACAGCAATTGATTTTTTTTATCTTGTCCCATCGTTTTGTCTTGCCAAGTTACACCATTGTAGTTTATCAACTTGGTTGTTTTTGTGTGTGCCATGACATAATCATAGAATAAGACAATAACATTAAAACAAAAATCAATTTGTTAAAGGGCCTACAGCACCTCTTACATAAAACTTCAAATAATAAATTTAATCAGACGAGTTTTCGTAATATACAAACAACAATATTTTTGAGATAATCACTCCCCAAAATACATTTTGTTCTTATGACGCAAAGCTTTGTGTGAGTGGTCCCCTTAAAATGTTCATAACAATGTATAAGCAATTCATCATCTGCCAACACAAAGGCTGTTAGTGCATTTGACATTACAAAGCTCTTACATCCTTTTTATTGGCAGACAATGAATCAAGTCAACTGCCTTTTGTCTTCTTTTTTCCCAAGAAACCAAGAAAAATCAAGTATCAAAGAAAAAAAACTTTATTTTTTTTCCAAGCAAAAAGCAATAGCAGATGGATTACTGCATCCCTAATCATTTCCAAACTTGTATGTATTTGTTGAGAAAATGCTGCACTTCACTGCAGTATTTGTGCCAGTATTAAGTATATGTGCTTTTATGTCACCTCTAAATTTCTTTTGTGTTGTGTTTTTATTTGTTTGTATCTAAACCACACCATCGTTAATAGATTTTTACAAAAGGACAGTAAAGAAAGAAGATAAGCTTGGGAAAGGAAAAGGGAAGAGTAAATATGAAGAGCAAGACAGTATAAGAGAATTGTATGTTGAGAGCAAGACAAACATTAATGCGATGTTAAATGAGTATGCCTTCATGCCTCTGAGCAGCTGAGATCTTTAAGAAAGAGAAATGAGAGATAAAACATCATCCTGAGGTCTCCAATAAAATTCACAGAATCAAACCAAACTTGAAAGTTGCACATTTCACAAAAATTTTCTCTCATAAAAAAAAACTTGGTAAAAAGATGTAAAACTAATGTCTTGGGCAAAGAAAGTCAAGAGGTCCAGATAGCAAGAAACGCTAATTACCAAGTCCTGACTAGAAATCATTATATTCACACCCGCACAGACTATGAATCAAGGGTGAAAATAAAAGACGGTGATATAACTTTTATTTGTGGATAGGACTTTTATTTCTTTAACTTGTTTCAACAATACAGATGTTTAGCCATAATGTTATTCATAACTCACTTCACTAAACTGACTACACAATCAGACTGAAACTTGCACAATTCTGAAGATTTGTATCCTGTAATTCTGTTCCTGTTTCCTTACTGTTTCAATATACTTGGATATCTAGCTACACGTCAATGAAACGTACACACACGACACATCCCTTTTTTTTTCTTCATGAGTAAATGCTTGTCAGTATAGTACAAATGCCTGTCATCGTCATTGCAAATTTGCATTTTTTCATAAATGACGGCTATTCATATGCGGTTTCATCCAAAAGCAATAACTTATTACAGAACAATGGCAAGATGTACAAAATTCACAAGTTCATTGTTAAATATTGAGTGATGTATAGTTCACAAATAGTTTCATACTCTGTACAGTTTTATATACCATGAAGGATACTTAATGAGTTTACATGTTGATTTTTCTTTTGTAAAACAAACAATCAAACAAACCCTGCAATGTTTACACATTCTGGTTATGTATTGAACATTACATGAAATTACAAAAGGTGATTAATAAAGTAGAAAAATCATTTGATTATTGAGATGTTCACCAAGGAAACAATTTAGCACACTGAGTTTACAGGAATGGCCTGCCACAAGCTAGCATTCCATGATTGTTTTACAAGAGGTTATGTTGATTATGATGGTATCAGTCTTGTGTTGCACCATATCATCCCTACACCCAGATATGCATGCATGTAATGGTAT
The DNA here is from genome assembly GCA_035222895.1 of Strongylocentrotus droebachiensis. Taxonomy (NCBI): domain Eukaryota; kingdom Metazoa; phylum Echinodermata; class Echinoidea; order Camarodonta; family Strongylocentrotidae; genus Strongylocentrotus; species Strongylocentrotus droebachiensis. Next base: position 815,204 of record JAVYIG010000058.1, read on the forward strand.
GTTTTATTCAACATTGCTGCATGACAAACCAACATGCATAGCCAGTATTGTACCCTGTACCAGACACAAGGATGTCAGACCATAGGGTCGCTGAAACATACAGACATTGCACCATATGGGAATTGTAATAAGTGTATAACATTGTGATGAATTACTGAGATGTATAATGCCCCTTGATATCAAAAGCCCACTTATATTCAACATTGCTGCATGACAAACCAACATGCATAGCCAGTATTGTACCCTGTACCAGACACAAGGATGTCAGACCATAGGGTCGCTGAAACATACAGACATTGCACCATATGGGAATTGTAATAAGTGTATAACATTGTGATGAATTACTGAGATGTATAATGCCCCTTGATATCAAAAGCCCACTTATATATCTTACTTACTCTTCTCTATAGTCTTTGAGTTGTACTTATTCCCGTCAGAGAAGTGTGCAGCAAACTATCTTTTTAATAAATATGGCACATTAACAGAATTAGGACATGCTTACATTGTACAATTAAGACAGGAGCTAAAGTACAATTTTGTTTTGTTTTGTTGCTGTGGTCATTTTTTTCTTGACCAGTAAAATACCAAATTAGATGGGTGGGGAGGGATATTATGATTCTACTAACTTTAAGACCACTCATGACCACAGGAAACCTTCACTTGCAATGGAAGGAATTTATGTCTCAATTCTTGGAAATCAAGTGTTGAGATGAAACACATAGTGGCAATATTCATAGCTTGAATTAAAATCAAGCAACATTTTTATCTTTGATCTAAAATTCTGCAAGGTTTATGAGTAATTAGGTTTATAAGTAATTAGTTTTATTTGCTGAGACAATGTTAGTTATGAATGACACTAACCATGATTCAATCACTGTTTAACATGGAGAAGGGCAAAACACATCCAGAATCCCTATCTTAATTATTAAGTACAGAAATAATCTTTTCCTTACAAACAAAGCAGATTGCCGCAGATTATACATTTTTAAAAATCTTTCAATTGTAATATGGGTAAGTACTTGCAACAAACATTAACTATTTTGGAAATTGAAAGTATTGGCACAAAGTTAGAGTACATTATCACCTAAAGCATCATCCAATATTATAAATCATCATGTACCCAGTAAATGGTCATAACCAGGGCAACTCTTAAAGGTCTAGTGTTATTACGGCTACTCAGTCATTGGTCCTGAACTTTTGATTGATATGGATCCATTATATATCCCCATATCAATAAAAACTTACAAACTCCTATCTCAATAGAACAGAGATGCTACTATATCATGCTGCAAACGATTTGAATCAATAGCAACTATTTTTTTAAGACAGGGCCCTGGATAATAACAATAACATTAACAATAATCATTTCCTAGAAACTAGATTGTTGCAGGTCCCATGTATTAATATGTTTTTATGCTGATGATCCTCCTCAAATTACTTTTATCAGGTGAGCCATGTAGCAGTGTCAATCATATTTGATTTACAGAACCCCAAGGATTTTATAGTTGCCGAAAAATTTCATAAGGGACCACTATTATTGTTATCATTACATTATATATAGGCATATTGTTTACTGTTATCATTACAGATACGACCAGGGCTAAAGGAACAGCACTGCCGACTGCACACATTGAATTGAAATTCAAAGTGGCTGACCATCAAACCACTGTGATACTGCACAAGCAGTACAGACATACATGTACATTTCATGTAAGGGGTAATGTAGTTGAAATAAATTTACTAATGTTTACTTGCAGAATTTATATCAAGAATCCTTTTATTTATCCAACCCTGTACCTGCAACCAAGTACTTGACGCTATTTTACCGCCAATATCTGTCTGTTTCATAAATACGTCCACTCAGTGAAAAATACAAGAGGGGCAAAATATCATTGCAAAACACATGGCCATTTACATATTATATAGAGTTGAAATATCACAACACTGATTGAATTGATATTTGTACAATAATTGGCAAAAAAGAAAAACATAGAAATCAATCAATTTTTTAGAAATCTTATTTACATACAAAATTGCACATGATTTTGGGTAGGAAAACCGTAGCTATTTTTCATCTTCTAAGTCTAACGTCATGCTATTCATTCTCTCCTTTTACAAAGCCTATCTAAATAAGGTATGCTTACAATGAAGAACATACCGTAGGGGATATCATTTTGAATTCGAAAGATTAGCATAAGCATTTTCAGGCAGCATGTAAATAAAAATTGGTCTAAAGAAAACAACTTGCATTTTATTGAAGCATCATAATTTGGAGATGACATAACAAACTTGTACAAAAAGAAAGCAGCCTTCAAAATTTATATCCTTATCACACTCTGCTAAGGTTTGATTATGTTTCTCAGGTTAACATGAGTTCAAGATAACTGTGATTCAATCAGATAAAATGCTACTTGAGGTAAACATACACTGACACAAATCGAAATAATTATTATTAAAAAAAAAATCAATATTGGCACCAAAGGAATTGCAAATAAAACACATAGGTGAGTTCATGGAAAGTCATCCATTGAAGAGAGCGGATATTCGTAGAAAAATAATATTGAAAACATTAAGCACACACAATTGTACAAAATACATAGTAAAAAGGTGGAACTAAACACATCAGCATAAGAGATGGCCTAATGCATAGCAATTGAAACAATAATAATACACTTTAAGTAAAGCTAATCGACAACTCATATGCGAACATTATACAACTTATAACAAATTGCTTGTCTGAACAAAAAATCTGACTGGTTTCGATCTTTTGCATCTTATTATGATGCTCTAAGCTGAGATTTACCAGAATAAAGAGTATTTCATTACACTTTTATACCCTTAAAGCAGGGTATGTTAGTTTAGATAAATAATTTATCCATAATTAGCAAAGATGATTAAAACACTGTGTTATGGGTTTCATGGGTTGTTTATCTGTTTTTGTTAATATGATGAACAGCTTGAACAATTCTGTCATAGAGACAGAATATGCTGAACCCTCTGATTCATACAATAAATTTTGCCTGGTTTCTTGTGGTATTCTTCAGACTTTTTTTGCACTTATCCTTCTTTCTCTCCAGATTTTTTTTTCTTTTTTTCTGTAAACCTCCCTATTTATGTGTTTTACCCAATAAGCATGATCAGTTACAGTTAGGCTTTGGTTTTCCTTCACACTCGAACAGTAATACAATGCAGAATAATATTTTTGGTACACATAGTCGGCAGAAAAAAGCATTGCTCTTAATATCTAACAATAAATACTTTTTGAAGAATTCTTCTGACTTGAAAAAACTCTACAGATATAGATAATTTTTAAAGATTTATATACAGCTACATATTCAATTTGTTTGATAATGAAAAGGATTATTCTATACTAGCAACCACATCCTATACTTACAGATACACCTCATAATCTACATTCTGCATCTCATAATCTACATTTTGCATTTGAGAATCTAACTTGAATTTTCAATCCATTTTTTAATCTATATATGCTTGTATATGAAGTAATCATCGACATCACCACTATTCACCACATCACATATTCAATATCCTTTGCTTCTTCATCATGACATGTTATACCAGAAGTATGAGAAATTTGTTCTTTATCTTTAACTCTGAGACTCAGAGAGATAACAAGATAACAGTTATACTCCACATATGAATATTTTTTAAAATAAGATTCCATTTAAGTTCAAAATTTCATGTGTTTATAAATTCATTTTCTGATGATGATGAAGATGGAGATAATATATTTTATTTATTTTATTTCAAAGACTTTATTTTCTGCAATCAAACAAATCAATAATTATACAACAAATATGGATAATTATATAAAACATAAGGTATGCAAACAATATACAAAATATAGAAACAAATGTATAATACATGAGTAAGAGTAAATGTATACGTTGGGCCATTGCGTGTATAAAGAAAGAAAGCAGAAGGTCGCCGTTATAAGCAAAAGCTTGAGTAGACGGTCAACCGAGCTAAGAAAAAAAAATGAGTTGTGAAATATTGGCAAAGTAACAAGAAGAGGGGGGCCATGATACTCAAATGATATATATTACAATTAAATGTGAATATAAACAGTTGGATTCAATATAAATAATTATAGAATTAGCATATGAATCTCATCTTTATAAGGCTACTAATTATACGATAATGATAGAAATAAGAGAGAAACTAAACAAAAACAAGGGTGCAAGTGGTGCGTGTGTGTGCAAGTGCAAGTGTCCTCATGCGCCAAAATGTTGAATCATCGGTATTACTATGTAAACGTCAGACCAAAATTTAATGTAGTTTCTAAAGTTTTACAAAGAACGCTTTATATATATTTTTTTATTTTTATCTTTATACATTATATTGTGAAATAATGTGTTTTTTTAGTGTAGCTTTAAATGAATAGAGAGATGTACACTGTTTAATATGTCTAGGGAGTGCATTCCAAATGTCTGGTCCGTGATATCTTATGGACTTATGCGCTAACAAAGTTTTAGGATTGTGTAAATGAAAATCAGTACAATTACGCGTTGGGTATGAGTGAACATGGGAATTAGGAATAAATACGTCATGAAAAAGAGGAAGTGAATTTTGTGTGTATTTAAACATACAGATTGCTGTTTGATATAAGTGCAAATCACTCACTTTTAAAATGTTTAATCTATAAAATAACGGATTTGTATGAGCTAAGTAATTAGAATGGGTACAAATCCTAAGTGCTCTTTTTTGCAAAAGAAAAATTATATTAATCTTAGTTATACTACAGTTCCCCCAAACTGTATTACAGTATGTAAAATAAGGTAACACTAATGCATTATATAATGTATAAAGTATTTTCTCGGGTACAAGGTCCCTCATTTTACCAATTACCCCAACTGCCCTTGAAATTGATGTTGTAATATTATTTACATGATTATTCCAAGTAAGCTTTGAATCCAAAGTTATACCTAAAAATTTTGTCGATTTCCTTTCAACTATAGAAATATTATCAATAACAATGTTTATAACCTGATCAAAGTGTGTTTGGGAAGCACAAAAATTTATAAAACATGTTTTATCTAAATTAAGGGACAATTTATTGCATTTAAACCATGTTGAGATTTTAACTAATTCATTATTGAGAGTATTAATTAGAGTATTCAAGCATTTATGAGAACAAAATATGTTAGTGTCATCTGCGAAAAGCACGTAAGTAAGAAGTGGTGATGACTTTACTATGTCATTAATATAAATTAGAAAAAGAAGGGGGCCTAAAATTGATCCTTATATAATAGCGAGCAGGATGTAAAGTAGGCTACAAAACTTGGTTTTGTGAGTCACTTGATGAATCCCCCACAATTTATTTGATTCTTTTCTCAAAACACCATACACCTATTTTCCAGTCATAACACAAACTATCATTCTTCCAAGCATCTAATATTTCTCTAGCCTCTGTCTACTAGCTAATACCTGTGTGCATTTCTATGTACAAGGGTCTGCATAAACCATACAAACAGGGTGGGAGGGGAAGTCTTCAATAGTTTGAAATTGGAATGAATGCATATCAAATTCAACTTATATAGTACATTCTAAAAAAATGAGTTGATTTTGTGAACTAACCACAGGGAAAAATACGACTTAATTCATTGGAATGCTCACTCTTAAAATATTGCAACTGACGAATCAGTCATACTACTGTAAAAAGAGAATGTCTGTAACCCCCCCCCCCTTCTTTAAAAAGATTACTCCAATTTTTTTTTTTTTGTGGAAAAGAGTGCAATCATTTGTCAATTCTCTTTCTACAATGTTGTTCTTAAATTATTTAATTCTACATGCATTGTATTTTTCAAGAGATGTGAAATAAATGAATTTGAATAATATCTTATTACTCGTGTTGAACCGCTGTTAGTTCCTGTGAGTTGATTGAGGTTTTCTTTCCTGTGAGTTGTTTTAAACTTGTTATTGTTACGTGAAAATATATGAAATAGTAACATTTAATGTTGAAACCCACTGTTTCATGAGTTATATATATTTCAGAAAGCATAAGGATTGTATTCAACTATCCCACTAATAATTTCTTGAGACTATATTCAGTCATTCCCTGGAGAGATCTACGTCTGTCTCCGTGACATTACCGTACTCCTCTGCACTAAGACTAAGCATTCTAGTGATTTAAACATATCCAACAAAAACATGGACATTAATCAAATATATTTCCTGCATTCATAAGACATATGCATTAAGTAGCATCACTCTTTGAACATTAGAAAAAAATGCACCTACGTAAGAACTTTTGGCCCTTGATGGGTGGAAGTTATTATATACAACAAATGTCAAACGCTTCAACTTCCTTCCTCCCTATCTCTCTTCTCTCTCTCTCGATCTGTCGGAGCTTCATAGAATGTAGATGTCAATGATGTACTCTCCCTCAAGGGTTGCAGCAAATATTAGTCTCACGGTTGTGTCGTTGTCGTTGCCTGCCTCCATTTTGTCTTTATCTTTGAGCAACGAAGAGTGACGATGCCTGGCTTGGGTCCGCTCCAGCTGGAAACAGAACTGTACGGGCGATAAACAAGTTCAAATGACTTAATGAATACTATAAAGCTCAAGATAACTTGGACTGTGGTCTATCAGATTAGAATTACTGTATTAAGATCAAACATTATTCATGGGTTAAAGGAAAAGATAGAGTGTGATTGAAATATATTGCTCACATCCAGAGGCTGTATAAAGCAGTCATTGTTTAATTCGGGAGGGATAAAATATGAGTCATTGCTGATCCCTTGCGACCCTGTTTGATGATGATTCTCTAGCAACAGATACAGTTGTAGGGTATTTCATAGAGGTAAGCTTGTGCATGATCATGACTTGAGGAACACTGAATTGCTACCAACAAATGTTAGTCACTTCTCCTTAAGCTTAGGGGTTTATAAAATATGTTACTCTGGAGAGATGAACTCTACCTTTCAAGATGTAGTTTGTCAGCAAGTCAGGCACTTCTTTGCTGTCCACATCAATTGCTTTCAAAACTGAAAAGAACAACAAAATACATCAAATTATTGTAAATTGACACATTTCCGATTTGTACAAAATAACTCTTGTATTACACATGTCATATACTGGATAAAGGAAATCTATAACTGAAAAAAAAGGCTACAAGAAAGCATGGATACAATTGCGAAAGGGAAAGGTCTTAAATCTGACCACATGGAGTAACACGTACTGGTATAAATCTCTCTGAATTCTCTTTTAAATTGATCTAATTCATAGTTTTATTTTTATCACTGGTGATATTATTTGCTGCAACAATGACTTCGAGAAGCGATAAACACCATCGTAGAGCCAAAGGGGATTCGAATCCCACAGATATCGACATCTTATCGGATAATCAGGACCTACCACAGCATGGTGAGGCCTCACCCTCACTGGCACCACCTCATCAGGCCAAGCAACCCCGGCAAAGCCCGAGCGCATCATACCTAGGTACAGCGGCTGGTGCTAGTGGCTACTCAGGTGGAACGGGCCAAACGTTTACCCCACCTGTTAGCCCTGCGCCCAACATGGATACGAGTAATGTGAGCATTGTTAGCATGCAACAATACTTCAAGACAGCTACGGAGGGCTTTGAAGGTATGATAAGGAAGGCTGTTGATTCATTGATTGAAAATATCAAACGCGTTGAGATTAACCTCGCCGAATCTATTGAATTTGAGAGCAAGCGGGTATCCGAGCTGGAAAAGAAAAATTCATCCCTGGAGAAAAGGATGTCAGAGTTGGAGAATGAGCTAGCTCCGCTTCGTGCTTTAGCGGCATCGAATGCAGCAGGAATCAACAAGGCTGAATGTTTTTCACGTAGGAATAACATCCGCCTCGTAGGCTATCCAGAAGCAGCAAACCAGCGTGAGCAATGCATCGAGATCGCGGAGGATATCGTTTCGCGGGAAATCTGAAATTGACCTCAAGGTCGAGCGGGCTCATCGCGATGGAAGGCGCACGGAGAGACCTCAGCATATCCTCATTAAACTTCAGTCGTACCGGCATAAAGTTGACATCATGAGGAAGGCTGGCAAACAAAGCTTTCTTTTTTACTGACGACCTCACCAAAGATGACCTAACGGAAAAACGTAGATGGTCGGCGGAGGTAAAGAAACTCTACGATCAGGGTGTGAAGCTGTGCTTTGCCGCCGGAAAGTGGCGTGATGAATCAGGTGTTCCCTATGATTTCAGAGTCTAATCGACTAACAAGAGACGAGGTCATGTAAGATTATGTTATACTACTGTGTGTATCTACGGTGTGTATCTATAATGTGTAGAATCTTATTTATATATTGTTATTGTTGTAGTAACGTGTACAAACATGTAATCTCGTTATTTATTATTTATGTCAGGGGACTATTATACTTACAAGTTTTTCAAACTTCCTTTTCAGTCTCCAATTTCTTAATTCCAGAATTGTAAGATTATGATTCTTTCATATTACTTTTGTATATATATTATGTTATGGTTTTATGATTGAAATAAATGAACTGAACTGAACTATTTGTATAATTATTATTTTGATGCCATTTCTCTTCCATACATTTGCCAGGTTAGCAAGTTGCCAAAGAAATCAACTTTTTGTTTATGATAGAGACTGTATTATCTCCCCTTGTTGTTTTTCAGACCGTAATCGACGACCATTAGAGGAGGTCATGTAAATTACGTTACTCTACTGTACATGCTCTCGCATAACTATTATTTTGGTGCCATGTCTCTTCCATACATTTGCCAGGTTAGCAATTAAGTTGTCAAAGAAATCAACTTTTTGTTTATGGCAGAGATTGTATTATCTGATTTTATCTACCCTGTTTTTTTTCTTCAGAGTCTAATCGACCAACAATAGAATCCTGATCCTTTCTGTGTTTTTTTTCTTCATTTCAATGAAACAAAACAAGAATCAACTGATACATAAAAACATCAAAGATAAAAGATGATTTTCAAACAAATTAATTCAATTTTTTTTAAAGAGCAAGAAAGACCCTAAAAGCAGAACGGAAACATACAACCATCATCACAGAGCTTTGAGCCGATCAATATCAGACTTTGTCTTGGGGGTGAAATACATCTATATGCATCCATCCATGCACATTGGATTTTTTTGTCAAATATTTATGATATTAAATAACAAGAGCTGTGTAGAATGCAAAGTGAAATTTTCTGTTTGCTAATTGCAGCACGCCAAGGCAGGAGACAACACAAATCAATAACGTCTGTCTGCACTCCTCAAATTTCCTTCCTCAAATTTGACGATTGATTATTTACAGTGGGTTGAGGCTTAAGCAGAACAAAACTAGGACAAAATAAAGCTGAAGTCTGTTTGTGGCTGTGCCATTTTGATTTTTCAAGTGAGACTGGGATCATCATATTGTGATGAGGCAGAAGATTTTACTCAAGAAGAAGGATGGCAACAAAATGGCTAAAAATGATAACTACCATAGTCATATGGATAAAAGCAATAAACTACTTTGTCAAAAGGTAACCAAATCAGCTATGAATTCACAAATGATTAAAAACCTCTACACAATTAAGCTTTTGAAAGTAATTGATATATTGAATTTGATTTTGAGTAAGCCAAGTTTACGACTGCAATATATTTCAGGCCTTTTGAGAAACCAAAATAGATGTGTACAAATTTGACATGCATACCTGCTATTCTGTTTTATAGGAAGAGGTAGATTTCATTAAGCTATGAATATGTGGGGACCTTAAGTTACTACACAGGTATCATTTATTCTATATATCACAAGAAAAAGTCTACGGGTACTTCCTTTTCACAATATTTGGCTAGATGAATACTGTAAGATACATGTCATATGATTTGGCATTCGAAATGCAGTAATTGCACAGCCTTGTTTTTGGTGTCATTTAAAACTTCCTGACTTTTTTTTCCAGAAATTGAGACTCGATACAGTAACTTACTGATCCCTCCTGTTAAAACCCCTTAAATTCAACATATTTATGCGTGTGGTATCCATCATCTAGTTCTGAATTCTACCAAAAAATAACATTCGCTAATTGGTTTCCAGCTGATAATCTACTTACTCCAACTCTCCCTACATAGAGTAACGATGGAAGATGTGAGTTGTCGGTATTTTATGTAACAACAAAAATAAAGGAGACAACAGAATGCTCAAAGCCCATATAATTTTTGTTGATACCCCCCCCCCCCCTAAAAAAGGTTTTTAAAGTGATGTTTTTAATTGATAAATAGCGAGACAATCACAGTTCTAAGCTTTATCTTTAAACGGTTGATATCAAGTATATTTTAGAAAAGTGGCTTTGCTGGATTTGTACCTGTAACTAGACATATATTGTCTTTCTACAGTTACAACCAACCATACCACTACCAATCAATAGTTCTCTTAGATTCCACATTCGAGTCGCATTATTGTGCAGACATTCAACATTATACCCCAAGAGAGGTTTTAGATTGGTGTATCAACCTTACATAATAACCCTAATTGGTAAGCTCCGCACTGTGATTATAGGTAGAAAACAGGGGATAATCCTATCATGATGCATATCAGATGCTTGGGTATCAGGTGTTAAAATCAATACCAGCTATGTTCACATTGTACCGTCGTAGTTCTAAACGTAATGCGACAGAAACATTGACGTTTTAAACCACAAGCTAAACTTAAAAATGTCCAGACTGTTGTGTGAACATTACTGTTGTCTCCAATATCACCTGATTTGAATTAAGTCTGCTAGTAGCAGTTACCTTATGAAGAATGTGGAAACATCATCCTTCTCGCAGGAATGCAATTTATCTAATGACAAACAAAATTCCTAATAAATTGGCTGCAATAAGGTTGGGCTGAACCATATTAGTTTACACCACATAGTGGTACCACAAACATGTTGTGCTGAAAGTGTTGTCGATCCCAAATATCATTTAAAGCCTGACATAATACAAAGTGCAAATACTTCTTGTTGCTTACAATTTCAGTCAACAACAAAACAGACAGTCTGAGGACTACCATGGAAACCTTGATTTTGATTAGTTGTCGAGCCCTGTTACCATGGCAGTTGCCATTGATGGCAAAGTTACCATCAATGCTAAGTTTTATGCAATGGGCCTTGATAAAATTTCAGATTTAGGCATTGTAAACAGAAAGAACATATTATTTACCCCCAAAATAAAAAAATCCTCAACCAAACCATTGGTACTTTCTGCTGGCTTTGAACAATTCATATTGGGAATTAGCAGTGAGAAAGTGAAGTATTGCTCTATGCTATCTGCTTGGACAGGGTGATCTTCAATGTAAAAAGCACTTAAAGTGGACAAGCAAAGCATTTGGGGGAAATGTCCCAATTTCTATGTCAGGCAGATGTGAATGTACCCAAACTTTGTGAGGATTTCAAACTCAGGATCTGCAAAAACTTACCTGTAAACTACAAGTAATTTTCATGATCGGGTGGGTGTGAAACTGCCTATCACTGCATATACTCACTTTTTGTGATTATTCTCAAAGTTTCCAAGTCTGGTGGGGCATCTTTGTGATATGGTATTCTCGTTGTCAGATACTGTTTCAAGGAAGGAAAAACAAATCAATTCAATTAACAAGACATACGATGCCTCAATAAAATCAAGTTTCATCCGTAGATATTCTATCGTAATCTGAACATCCTAGAAAATCCTGATGGTTCAGGAATTTACAGACAACCCATTATTGTATTTATATTACAAATTTGTCATTCCAATAAAGATGCTTTTTTAATGGTGTAACAATCACACCTTTGACACCAGAATAATGCAAAGATGTGAAATAAGGTATACACATTTCTCTTGCTTCAATTTGTATGATTAAAACCATATCTAATATTCTTGGTTCACTAGCAGTGCATAGAATAATGAATAAGTGGATCCAATATAGTTGTGGTATTATTCTGCATTTAACATGATAAAGATATATGATAATTTCATTATAAAATGATTAGATGATTACAGTGGGTGGGTGGGGGTAGGGGGTGTCAATACTACCATGGGGTCAATCCCAAACAGCATAGAAACTAACTGTTTACTCCGAAAGCTCATTTTAGATTCCATTTTTCAATATAATAATTTCCTTGCATGCAGAATTTTTTTTTGGTTAATTTAAATATCTATTCCCCAAAGTAATTTTGAAACTTTTCTGAGCATTTTGACAAATTAATTTCCAGAGTTGATTGGCTCTCAGCTCCTAAAGAATAAATGATTGCTGATCCAAAGATTTGCTTCATAGACAGCTTGCACACGTATGGGAATTACCTTGCTATCGCACACATGACATGACAAAACCCATGTCTCGCACACATGCCTGCAGGAATTGAATATTGCATTGGAAAAATATTCATGTTTTGATGGCTTGACATTTAAGTACAAACTTAAGATTCAGGTCATAAGGATAAAATGTCTCCCCTTAGGATGCCGGCAAGCAACTCTCAACTACCGGCATTGGGCGTGATCAGGATGCAGTCAGCATAATATCAACTTGCAGAAAAAAGAAAAAGGAAGACATTTTGCCAGCAGATATTCCTTCACTTCCGCCATATTGCTCGATATATCGACTATCTAATGAGAGGAGGGATCTTGGATATATGTCAATTTTCACACTGCTGAAATAGCATCTTTTTAACATAGAAAGATTTTGAGAAAAAAAGGAAGTGTGCCCCAAATGAAAAATAAAAGGTGAACTTGTAAGTGAGTTTGCTAGTTCTTCATACTTTCTTTTGAGTGGAAATTCCATTAAACCAGTCCATACATTACTATCCATGTTTCTTTTAATATTTCAGGAAGAGCACCTGCACTGGATATTTTATATGTACAGAGAAAAACCTCTTAGGCTTATGTATCATTGTGCAGCTGGAAAAGCAACTTATTTGAGTTGCAAATCTCTTGGGGTCACTGGAGACCACTTACCATGCCTGGTTCAATGCCATTCTTGAGTTTCAGTTTATTGCTGAGTAGAGAGAGAGGGTCCTGCTTTACTTTCTGCTTGGTTGCCCCGTTGTTTCCTGTTCCGCTTCGTCCCTTGACCTTATTCTGAACGCTGAGCAGAGCTGAGATGAACGAGTTCTTGGTCTCCTTCTCGTAGTCCAGGTCCTCTCTCAGGGCTAGTTGCTGGACCAAGACCTCTGAGTACTCTTTGACAGTCTGGTCCAATTCCTCCAGGACTTCATTGAGCTGTACCAATGTCATGTTCTTCAGTTCTGTTTATAAAGAAAGACAAACAGAAGATACAAATGGAGGCTTGATTAAAATATCCACTACAATTTACAATATTTTGTCTTTAATTGAGCCCCTCTCTCCTGGGTCCTGTTTCATCAAACTTGTTATCAATAATAACTTACAATAACTGTTATAAGCTACTGAAATCACGATATTTGATTGGCAGAGAGCAAATTTTCATAGAAATTTAGCATATGTTATTGGTAATAACTTTTATAAAACAGAGCCCTCTATCTGCTCCTGCATCAACAAATCAAAGTCAAATAAATATTACACGTAAATGTAAAAAGCCCACACTTGTCACCATCATTACCAACACTGAGGTGCTTTCCAACATCATCATATTCCATCTTTCTTTTTGATGTGTTTCCTATGCAGTGCATGCAGTCATCCAACAGTCATTGCACTTAAGAGTAATGAAACCATAATCAATGGAGCACCCATCATCACATCCATCTTCATCTCAAACAAATGCCATCTTCTCACCTAACACACTAAATACATGCATATGTCATACCAGCTTGCATCAATCAATACAAAGGTATGTACAATGCCATTTCTCCCATCTTTCTCCACTCTTGCTCTTATTTCTCCTATTGTCTCCTATTGCATTTCTATTTCTACTGTGTCTTTCTTTTGGTTTTGTCTTTATTTACTCTTACTTCCTCTCTCCATCTTCCTTTCTCACTCACACCCCCTTTCTCTTGTTTTCTCTTTTGTTCCCCCATGCATTTTTCGTAATCTGTTACTCTTCTTACTCTCTCTCACTTTTATGTCAATACTTAATACCTGTAACTTAACCTTCTAGCCATGACTGTAAGTGAGAAACCACATTCTTATATGTATGATAATAAACAAAATTTAAGATTTTAATTAATATTTACACTGTTAGATATGATATAATCATTTTGTATACATGATAGGTACACTTCTTCACCGGTTAATCTGTTGTTCTGTTTGTAATATTCTTCTTCCATATCTCTCTTTCATCTTCCATTCTTTCACCCTGTATCATCTGCTGATAACCACAAGGGGGTTAACTCCTCCACTGTTACACATGCCTTGTGCCCTTCTGGCTCTCAACAGACTATACCTCTATCTTCCACCTTCCACTCACTCTCACTTCCCTGCATGTCCCTGCATGGCAATCACTTTGTATATTAATATAAGTTCAGGAAATGAAAACAAACTGATACATCAGCTAAATAAACTCTGGATTCATGACGATCCATACCTCCAGCGGAGAGCTAGAACCCAGCTAATGAAACATGTTCTGTAATGCACCCTTTTCAACACTTTAATATCCAAGCCAGGGAGATCTCTTACATTGCATGGTTGTTTATACACCATGCATGCTCTCTCTCTCTCTGATTGTTATTTGGTGAAAGCTAGCTTTCTCAATGCTGTACATGCAAGCACACCAGATAGCACATAGAGCCATCTCTAGACATGTAATGTTATTAATTTCCACAAGTACACTGACCCATAATGAGTACAGACAGAGGTTACTTTTATCTTAATTAGTGAATGATATATCAATATCTTGCTAATGATGGCAAGAAAAAAAATGAATATTTTAATTACTACTACAGAGCGGAGGTGAAGCACGGTTGAATTACAATATAGAAATCCATTTGTGAACCCTGCAAATGTTTTTGACGAAATGAGAATTCATGGAATATTAGGTAAATCTGATTAGCTCCTTGTTAAAATTTAAGTAATTTTCATGACCCTAACATCAGAACAATGTATAATCTTAATCTTATATGTAGAACTCAATGTAACTCAATAGCATCTTCATCTTTATTATTTAGGGTGTGGTAAATTATTTAAATACAACTTTCGATGTCATGTAAATGTTCCTAAATGACCACTCTATTTGCCTTTTGTTTACATTCAGATTCCTATCATTTCAAATTGAATTACAAGAGTTCCCAGGGATGTATTTTTCAAAAAGTGCTTTGACTAGAAATGAAACTGACAAGTGTGTTGATAAATTCCAATTACATGGCAACCGGTTGGCAGATATAGCAACTGAAGGTCTTTATATTCTCCCCACTGCCATGACATTTGGGCAAAACCTTCAACGCAGAGTTTAATTGAAAAAGGATCGACTCTCCCAAAACCCTGATTTTTACCCTCAACCCTCAAATTAAAAGGAAACACCATTGACTTTGGTTTGAACTATGAAGCTGGAAAAAAAACATGGTGTTGTTGGACGTGGTAGGACAGACATGAGATAGATTCTAAGTTTTACAGTGTATCTGCAATTTGGTCTAGACACTCCTGAGACTTTGTATGTGGTGAGTTGGATGAATTTCTTCCTTGACTGGAAATGAAACATAGAGATGTGTTCAGTAACATTCTTACATCAACCCATGGAAATGAGCTCCCATCTAATAAGGTAGTTATCTAAGAGGTAAGAAGGAGTGAGGAGGAGAGGGAAGGAGGGAGGAAGAGAGGAGGGAGGAGGGAGGGAGGAGGGAGGGGGAAGGGGGATGGAGGGGGAAGGGGGATGGAGAGGGAGGGGGAAGGGGGAGAGAGAGAGAGAGAAAGAGAGAGAGAGAGAGAGGGAAAGAGAGAGAGAGAGAGAGAGAGAGAGAGAGAGAGGAAATAGGGAGAAATTGATTGCTTTCTACTACACATAGAGCAAATATGTTCGACACAGTTGGAGACATTCAATACTCTATAATTTGACACCCTGGCCCTTAATCATATGCAGATTGTGTAGTCATTTCTTAATCATTGTATATGCAGATTTCCTACACCTCATCACCATATATAATTGAAAGCAGAGTTTAATCCATGTAGTCATTATAAAATGGTTATTCTCTTGGAGGAGGTACACACGCAATGTACTTCAACAGCCCTGATACCTGTTATAAATAATAAGGCCTCCCTTCTAAATTCCCAAATTCTTCTGCACAAACCTAATTGAATGATACAACCTCGTTGAGAGATTTGTCTCAAGCAGTACCTACAAGGCAAGCTCACAAACTGAGATTTTCTGACTATGGAATGTCCTATCAAAAGTCACATCTCTTTTAAAATATTCTTTTCCCAAATCATTAGTGATGCAATATCTTTATTCATTGCACTATATAGGCAAACGTTGTATTTAAAAAAATATCAATATGATTTGTCTAGACTGTTCTTTGAAAGAGAAACTCAAATTTTGTTATAATAATCATTAACCTGTGAACTTTCTATTCAAATATATTATCATTATCGGCAACGAGGCAGGTGGATTGTGGTATTAGTTGGACAGGTGAATATGTTTTTAGGGACAGTACAGGGGTATCAAGATGGAAGGTGAGTCATTTGAGATGTACATTGATATTTATAAATACAGTGAGGAGGAAATGTACAGGAGAAGACTGGTGAGAATGGAAGACGCACAGGGAGAAAATACCCTGTGGGAAGGGGTATAGAAGAGGTAGGTGTATAAATGATTAGAGAGACAGATATATACAGAGAGATATAGAGATAGAGAGAAAGAGAGAGAGAGAGAGAAAGGAGAGAGAAAGGAGAGAGAGAGAGAGAGAGAGAGAGAGAGAGAGAGAGAGAAAAAGAATGAGAGAGGGAGGTAACGAGGGGGGGGGGGGGGGGGGGGGGGGTCATCATATCCTCCACCTCAAAATCCCAAAGTAAGAAACACATTTACTTTTGTTTTTCAGCTTCAATGCTAGATGAAAATGGGGTTTGAACTATAAATGTTTTAAGGAATGGAGAAATTAACTATCTATCAAATAAGGAGGCAAAGCATAACAAAATGAAACTAAAGATACAATATGTAGCCATTTGAAGAAGATTTATCCCTGAATAAGATCAAAATATAAAAAGGAGGTGGAATATTCCACTAATGTCAGGCTCAAGGATAGTCAAGAGAGCTCCAATACTGGATGACACACGAGAGCTGATTATCATACATCTCACTGTGATTCACACATTCCTGAGGCCTCAAACAGGTGTATTCCATCTCACATCGTACATGTAGGTAGGAAGGTATTGGCTTGTCTCGTATGCAGTCATCACCAATTATGTCCTCCCCATCTTTAAATGGCAGTATACTACCAAGTAGTACCCATGGCTCTAGAAGGTCTGTAAATCTGTCTAATTTCTACTATTTTCCATGTATTTAAAGTGTCTGAACTCTGAACATCACTTAATGCCACAGAACTGTATCAAGTGAGCCAGCCAATGATATGATATGTTAATAAGTTTTTTTTTAAAATGAAATTCATTATTCATTATGTCTGTACCTTGATGTTCTTGTATCAAACATAACTGCCCATAATCTGTTCTACTTTTGTTTTAAGGTTATTAACAAAATATGGTAAAATATCAATCTTTAAGAAATTATCTCATAGCTCATTTCATATTTTAAAAAATACCGTGAGGATTTATGTGTCTCTGAGATCATCATTCACTATCTCTGTTATTATGGTTAATCTATAAATGATAAATAACTGGCATCTAGTTCAAGAAACAACAAAGAAATCACTGAAAACTATGTTCATGACCTGCTTGAAAGTCTAGGGGTATTGGAAGATTCTGTCCACGATTTAAAGTATCACGGTGTCAGATACACAGAATGAACAGTAAACATAAAACCCCTTTTTCTATGAAGCATATTCTCTTTTTACATAATTCCTATTTTCATTATTGGGACTGTCCAATGAGAGTATGATGATGGTCTCCTACCCTCTTCATCATGTGTTGGTTTGGTACTGTTCAAATAATAAAACGGGTTGGCTGGGTTGGCTTAACCACTCATCTCTACACAAACAAAATTGGATCTTGTCTCAAATTACTAGCTCATAAGAAACGCCTAAATGAGATTGGTGGGGCCCTGGCAGGGAAGGAACCCTCGTCTGAAGCACTGACTTGCCTTGAGGCCTTGAGGCACAGGCTGCCGTGGTTCTACAGACTATATCTTCTTTAGATATGAAGTAATTTGATGGAATTAAAACATAGGACATGGTCCTGTGCCATTATTAGAATTTGGCACACACAAGGCTCTCATGTTTTCTTTAGTGATGTCTTGTCTTACTTAATACAGCATCTGTAAGTAGGGCCAATGTTGTGATATCAGATTTAGTTGATTGCTATGATTTTAGAAATACATGTAATATGGCTTTTGAAATAAATCATAATGACGCATAATGAGAGTAATTTAAGTGGTAAAATATGTTTTAATGAATGTTTCATCCAAAACAGGCCTCTTTTGAATGCAATAATATATATTCTACTTCCCAGCCATGATCAGAATGTATCATACAAAGACTACATCAATATCAATCTCTCTCATTTTGATAGCCAGGTTCTAGGAAATACGCATTTATGTTTTACTAAAAGAAAGAACCCAAACAGATCTTAAAAGAAATATTAAGATCTTATTAATGGGGAAAAATCCCCCCCCCCCATGAAAAGATTGCCCTAAGATCAACACTTTAACAAAATTGCAGAAGTCCATTTTCACAGAACTGGATTATGGGATTCATCTCCACTAGAAGAAATTTCCATTAGAAGAAACGGATCCATTAGAGGGGGGAAAAAACCCTTACTAATGGAACTACTTAACGAAAAGGTCTCTGAAATACGATAAACCACTTCTACCATCAAATGATCTATTTTCTGTATTGCTTTTTGTTATCACTTTGCTTCATCCTTATGGTAATGCGCGTTTGTCCTATAAAAATAAAAACTTGCTCTTCAAAATGTCTTTGATACACAATGCTGATCTGTTTTCAAAATCAAGTCATAAGTATGCAAAACTACAAAGCAAAATTGCATTGCTCTCCACTTCAGACACCAGTATATTGCCTCTATAGCATACGATGGAAAAAATCGTCCCCCAATATCTAGAGAGAAGTGTTTTCATGTGAGGGAGATTATGTTGCTATTTCCATCTGAGTTTTTACAACATCAAGTCTTAAATAGCATGCTCATATGACGTCTACAATATGAGAGACACATTATGAATGATATCACATCTCAAAAGATCAAACACAACATTTTCATGCCAGTTCTAAATCTCCTGGCTCTATATGAACGAGAGGAAGGAGGCGATTTCAGGAGACACAGATAAGACATCAAAGCGGAAAAATGTCCGCTCAGAACCAGAAGGGCTTTAATGTAGTTTGCCGATTCATAAACCAGATCGACCAAATTCATGATTCAAAAGAATTAGACAAAGCAGAGCTGGTATAAAACAAATATGTTTCAATGTGAACAAGATGGAAGTTATCAATAGCCAGGGTTCGTACACTTACACATTTTTAAAATTCCATGACTTTCCATGACTTTCCAGAGCAGGATAATGTAAATTTCCATGACCATTTTCAATGATGAACATGTCCTAATTTAAAGCGTACAACTATATATCATCGCAATACTAGGAAGCAAATCACAAAACTATATAAGGCGCACCCCTATTTCGAAGATTCTCCCCCCCCCCCCCTCCCCCCGAAAAAAAAAAAAAAATCTGAAAAAAAAAATCTGGATTTCTTTTTTTGTCATCTCTAGTTTAAAAACAACATGTTACTAGACCAAGGTCTAACTTAGTTCACAAGCACTTCAACTGTGCCTCGTATAATGAGAGTGAAAGTATTTTTTGAACACTGAAATAAGACGTGATCTGATCTGGTTAACAAAAAGCCACCAAAAACAAAGCCAACATTGGTCTTTTTGTAAACATCAGATCGGCTCTTATTTCAGTGACAGTGTTCGAAAATACTTTCATTTTATTACGAGGCACAGTTGAAGTGCTTCTGAACTAAGTTAGACCCAGTAACAATGTTGTTTTTAAAACTAAAGATGACAGAATTTTTTCCTCCGAGTCCAAACAGAAAAGTGGACAGGCTAGTTTTTGCGTGGTGATTCGTTATCACCTGTGTAAGTGAGCTGCATCATACAGGTGAGTGAGCTGAAGACACGGGAGAGCTTCGGCCGGCAAAGTGCCTTGTGACAGGGCATAATTTATCGAGACTGAAAAAAAAACTCTAAAAAAAAAAACTCTCTTCCTTTCAAATTAGGAACGTAGTTTAACTTCAAATAGTAGATCCTATTCTTTATTTGCATTATGTAATTAATGTTCAGACACAGAGATTTTTGAAAACCACTAAAAAGTAGCATTTGAGGACTCAAATATCCTGTACCTGACTATATAAGGCGCACCCCCGACTTTCGATATTTTGCTGACGGAAAAAAGTGTGCCTTAATTGCGGACCTTGGGGAAAGCAGCAACCACGAGGCTAGGCTAGCTAACTGGCTGTATGCTCGCGCTCGCACAATGGACGCCAAATGTGGAATCAAACCGCAATATTTTTTATCCTGCTGTCTACCAGCCAGGATTCAAGACAGTTACAACAGGGTTTGTCACCTCCCTGGTTACAATAAGTCCCAGGTCAACATGCTTATATAGTTTAGACCACTCCCTAAGACGAAACGAGCCGGGTTTTATATACTGGGCTAGGCATTCACCACTTCTCAAAATACAGAAGTCCACTCCCTGTCAGAGCATCCATCCCACATGCTTTACTATTATTGGTCCGTTTGTCTGTCAATTAAAAACAAGCGTGGAATGCAGCGCCCATGCTATACATGAACCCAAGATTTGCATACATTTTGTTATGTGCTGGTTGCCTGGTAACCGATAACAAACCCTGTTCAGAGAAACCACATGTAATATTACACCACGCTGGGCGGCAACTGTCTGGCATGCATGCACTAATCCTTGCCGTTTGTAGACACAATAGTTAAAAATACTGCTTGGATTTTGACAGGGAATATGAATATCTTTGCCTTTTAAAAATAATTCTACGGCACGACATGCTTTGGGGGAACTGAGAATGAGTGAAAGTCGATAGTGAAAGAGATAAAGAGATGTGAATGAATGAATGTTGGGGTGGGATCGAGAAACAAAATGAAATAAACTTGAGAAAGAAAAGAAAACATGCGAAAACTACTTTTCAAAGGTAAATAATTTTGTATTATTTTTAAGAAAGAGATCAAAACGTGAATTTGCCTACACACAGGTCAACAAACTTCATAATTTGTGATTCTGCAGTACTGTGCTAGCGGTCACTGACAAGTTTAATTTATGCTGGCTTCACTCCCCGCCCACTCACAAGGAAAGTTTTTGATTGGTCTGATCAGTCACATCACTTGCTTACTGTAAGGAGAAACACACACACAAACAAATGCACACTCTCGATCTCACAGCTCAGCACAATAGGTGAATTCGCCTACACACAGGTCAACAAACTTCATAATTTATGATTCTTCAGTACTGTATGTGCTAGTGGTCACTGACAAGTTTAATTTATGCTGGCATCACTCTCCGCCCACTCACAAGGAAGTTTCTGATTGGTCTGATCAGTCACATACACACAAATACTGTACACACACACTCTCACAGAGCTCAGTACATTGCATGAATTTGCCTATACACAGGTCAACAAACAGTCATGCACACACAAATTTCTCAAAAAGAACATTAGCATCGTACTACACTGCATTGTGATGGGCTAGCTATTATGTGAACCACAAATTTTACAAAATGTGTTTTTCCTTTGTTCACAAGACAAATTAAATGCCATTTTAACAAACATCTTGAAGAAAAAAAGATTTTCCCTGACTTTCCAGAAGAAATGGACGAATTCCCTGACTTTCCCTGACTTTTAGCTTCTGGAAAAAACATTTTTAAATTCCCTGACTTTCCAGAAATTCCCTGACCCGTACGAACCCTGAATAGCAATAAAAACCAAAAGAGCAAGACCAATAAGATGAATTCAACATGTCTGTACCCCCCCCCCCCCCCCCCCACCAACACACACTCCTGGTACAGGCAGACAATATAACAGATAGGGGAGATAAAAGGGGAGTGTGATTGAGAAGTGAGATATATTGTACTGGCGTACAGATGCACAGACAGAGGAAAAACATATGAGTCATAAATGCAATACTTTCCATTAGTGAAATGGACTCATGTAGACAGGTAGGAAGGAAGAGGAGGAACGTGGCTGAAATTCATTGCCAGATTTTACACACAGATGTTAGTGTATTTAGATGATGTGAAACAAAAGGAGGAATCAAAGGCACTCAATGAATTACAGCTGCATTATTTTTCTATTTGTAGGCTTTCCATGTATGAAAACCTAAAATGCTTAACATGCAACGTGTCCACAGAATACTCTTTATATTTGTACCTAACGCTTCTTTCTTTGGGGATGGAGATATAACATTCCAACCAGAAAAATAGGTATTTTAAAACCTGCTCAATTCATAGAAGAGTTAACTATTTATATTCTGATTGTATATTTGAATGCTTTACACAATCTAGTGAAGCATTTCATCACTGCTCCACATAACTCCTAACTAGCCTTATCCAAAGTATAACGAACCATGATAATACTGCACACAGAACCAGATACCCTTACAGAAACTCATGTTGTTCTCGTTGGTAATTGAATAATTCCCTGACATTAAATTATAAATCAATTTTCAAGGAATTCTAGACATTATGCCACAAGGGCTCCCCCTATTATCAATAATTTCTCTCCTGCTATAATGACATCAAGCATCGAGGCACTACACGGGAGAGGATCGCTTTTCTACTTTTTATCCTTTCGCTCTGGAGTTTGTCTAATGTGGTAATGTAATTATTTAAATCAGAATTAGAATTCTAGGCTAGAAAGAGTATTAAAATTTGCGGGATGGATATCTAAAAATAAACATATGCCAATCAGAAATTACTAATTTACAGTGCAATCAATGTAAGCATTAGAGATGATACAACAGTGTATTCACCGAAATAACATTGTAAATGATTCAATATTGTCTCATTTCACCCTTAAAATCAATTAAAAATTATAATTGTTTTAGTTACCAACCAGTATATAAAACCTACCAGTGAATACTATTTGCAACTGTTGGTTTACCCCTCTCTGAATTCTAATGAGAGAATATCCTACCTTGACTAGTATACTGAACTATATTGTGAATATGAAATAACAATTATCTAAATATATATATAGAGGCCATATCTGTTATTAGATTTATGTTGAATACATACATGTAGGACTATCCATTAATTACTTGTGTACAAAGCACCCCTTAAAACCCATCAGCCCCTCTCAAATAGAATTAATTCATTTTACGAGTCAGACTAAGATGTATTTGATATGTGAAGGTTTAGGGGAGAGAACATATCATTATGCAGAGCTCAGGGACCCATCTCATCAGACTATGTTTTTAATGTGTTGGTAGAGAAGCCTGAGGTGCCAACCAGTCAGCTCAGACAGCATAGTCTACTAACCAAGACTTCAATGTGCAGAGCTCAGGATCATGTGTTGGTAGTGAACAAACCAGTAAGCTCAGACAACATAGTCTATCTGCACAAACTTCATTGTAATATCTATAAGGCTGTAGGGCTAATAAAATTGAAATTGTTTTTGAATGGTTCGGAGTTTAACTACAGAATCAGTTCTCCATTTTTTATAATCACAGTGCTCATTTTACCCTCCCTTTTAGTTCCTAAAAGGATGCAATCTTTATGTCCCTTTTTGTATTTCAGGAGCACTTATTCAGTTCTTGTGAGCTCTTTGGGAAATTTCCAAAGCTTAAAAACTTGGCCAATGCAATTTATGTTTTTATGGATATTTGGTTACCGATGTAATGTTAGGTAATAGATTTTGCCTACATAAAGGTGAGCTGAATAATTCCTGGTCTTGCAACACAGTTGACCTTTTTCTCCCAGTGGTATCTCAATTATACATATCTTAATGCTCCTATCATTTTGTGAATGATAAGGCTCATCTTGACTATCCTCTCTAATATCTTCTTACAATAATAAAGTATCCTATAACTGTAAAATGTATATTGCATGCCCAGTGCAGGCTTAGCGCACTTGCAATACCCTGTTTGATAGCTGATTTTATTATTGGAGTAGATTGGGGGACACTCCTTGAATACTGTATGAGATGAGGGAGATAGTTACTACCGGTAGGTATGTGCATAAACATCAAACAGCTAAGGGATCGAGAGACTTACATGCGAGGGTACATGAGCAGGGTGGAAATCAACATGTCGCGTATAACTAATGTGTTATGGCAAATGGAAGTGACTTGCTATCTGATTAATGCACCTACACATACTAGGTGTGACAAACAACAACCATCACTCAATCCCTTTGATTGTTAGTTACTTAAAGTATGCTTCTGAAACATAATCATGAGGTAAACAGCTGATATAAATGGCAGGTTTACACTATGGTATTACAATACCAAGGTTTAAGATTTGCTTGGGAGTATTTCTTAGTTAATATGTTCAGAAGACCAAAATGAGATACTTTGAATTATCAAAACGAAAGTGCACAGCTCTGATTTTTTAGTTTGGACAGACAAATCTCTTTGTTTCTTTTTTTTATACCTCTCTCAATTATCCCTCACTAATTTCCTAAAAATGATTTGTGACTGAAAATTTCAACCATGTGAACATTCAAGATTTAATGAGTTTTTTTGAGTTGATGTATTTATGCTATCCTGACTGGACTTATGCTATTGCTATATCTTGCATCTAAATAATATATTTAGGCTCTCACAACTCCAACACTCTGAAATGATTATTTCATGAAAAGCCAGAATGTTTTCAAAATATTTGCGTCAGTCACAGCCCTACTGATGTGATATGCATGTTAAATGCTGTTCATAGCTCTCTTTAAAAGTAATTAGATCTTGGATGATCAGACACCCTTTACAACGACCATTCATCATGACTGTCTGAGTTTGTGTATGAGTGAGTTATAAGAGGATAGGAGGGTGATTGTGAATGCCCAGTCATGTCGAAGAACATGAAGGAATGCTTATCCTCAACTAGGAGGGGCATCGCTAGGCCATTCTGAATGGGAGAGGGTCCATTAGATCAAACTTGCTAACCCATGAGCTGACAATTTCTAATAAGCAAAAAATGAAGACAGAGAATAAAAGGGTCCTTAGCATGTTTCAAATTTGCTGACAAACCTAATTGTTGTGATAGCCTATGAAATTCCAAATTGCGAAACTTCAATTTGTTAATGAGGGAGAGCAAGATGTCGCATCCTTTCTTGTGATGCCTCTGTTGAATAGGGTATAGAAGAAGAGGCAAGGGGGTAAAGAGAACGATATCTGGATGATAAGGGGGCAAAGATGAATGGGAAGGGTGTGTAGAGGGGAGAGGAGAGGAGAGGAGAGGAGAGGAGAGGAGAGGAGAGGGGATGGGAGGCTGAGAGAGGATGGGGCAGATTACCATGATGGTCAAGCAATATGGCATTCGAAACAAACATCAACATTTTTAATTAGTATAGGCCCTAAATCCTGAGGCAGAACGGTAATTTTGAGGAAGTATCACCTGCTGACAGCAAGAAGAATGTTACCTGTGTTAACGTAATTGATATAAATTTTAAACCATTGAGCTTTGAGAAGATGGTACTATGACAATGAATAATACAATACTAAGTAATTCAATTAATTTGTTTTTCTTCAGCATGTGCAAGGAAATCATTCTAAGAGACCAAAGAACACTATGCAGACCTTCCATAGGCCTAACTTGCATTATAATTCATTCTATACATAAGAGACACAGATGAAACATACATGTACATTATCAACTGCCGATACCACCCTGTTTTCAAATCCCCTTCATTTTCCTTTTTTTATAACTACGAACAAAACATTGATGATTTCTTTTCAACTATCCAAACTGCATATCATGGATTATGAATCTCTTTTTTTCCAGCAGGCTCATTGCTGATTCCAGGACAACATTTACGTCAAGAGACTTCGGCTAAGTTTGAAATATATCCTCCATATTGGATTTTGTTTCAGTCCATTCATCATCAGATTTCAGCTGTCCCAAAGTTTAAAGATCATCATCGATAGTGGTTGGAACATATCTTTTATGTAATACAGGATGTTCTTTACATGAGATTAGGCAGGCTAAAGGTAGAACTGCACATATTTAACATTTAGGAGGTAATTATTTAAATGTTATGAACTGCAAGATGACCAAAATAATCAAATGAAAAGTATGGCTATAAACATTATAAACATGTTTTTGTGCATTAGCCATACAATTTTGAAAAGGGAAAATTAATCTTTTAATTCTAATATTGTTCAACATTGTGCTTGTTCAAGGACTAAGGCAAATGTGTAAAATAGTTTTATATGTACGCTTACATTTTTACATGTACTGTCATCTCTTTAAATTAAATCAATTTTATCAACTGAATTTATAACTAAATAGAATACTAATTACCTAAATACAAACGCCTTTGCAAAAATCAATTATTTTTGGGAAAAACAGAAAGAACATAGTATCATGAACAACAAATAATCTCTATTCTTAAGTCAAGAATACAACTTCTTGCTTATTAGGGCAATATTACATGTAGATGTAGTTCGATTAATGGCATCCCGCATAAGATAATGGAACCAGACAAAACGGCCTGGAATAACATATTAGACATGATACTGAATCATGTTGATAATCACAATCCACTTCTAACATATATCCCAAGATAATAGAGAAAAAAATACCATCTAGGGAAGAAAAGACATCAAAGAAGCCATATCTTTGAATTCTATACTAAGAATTAGATTTCTTTATGATATTCCTTTTTGAGCAAACACCATAAATAGCGCATCCTTATCTGTTCTTTAAAAGCCCCTCCATCCATAGATGATCTAATTTATCAACACTGAGAGTTATGAGACACACTGCGTCTGGAAAATAATCTTAATTTAATGCTTCTGGGAGCAAGATATTTTTAGATTATCTAGGTTTCATGCCACTACAGACAGAAGCAAATGCATAATTGAAGATCCAAGTTTCTCTGGATATGCACGTCACCCCCTGATAACAGTTTTTGGTACCCAGGGAAGGTAGTTATGATTATGATATGATCTACCGCAAGATGTGGTATAAACACACACAACAACAAATCAGTAGCATAAAGCTATTGCTGTTATCCACTTGACAACAGGTATTGAATATCAATACCTGTCCATACCTTCATTTTGGAAGATTTTTGATATATTTTTTATAATGTGCACTTTATCTCATGTAATATGTAAACAAAATGGTTGGAAAATAATTTCTGATCTAGAATAGACCACACCAAGTTCAAGTTAATTCATAATTTTGTATGACTAGTATATCTTTTGGGTATGACAAAAATGGAAATTTGCACACCCAAAATGCTATTTCAAAAATTAGATTTTAACTTTCTAGACTACAAAGCATACTTCACAAACTTTTAACTAACATTTCTGACCTTAAATTCCAATGAAAACACTTTCTTTATATATATATACATGTATATATATACATATATATCATGAATGCCATAATGAGATATGACACAGCATGAGAGAGAGAGAGAGAGCAAGAAAATGACAATAAAGGGAGAAAGAGGGACTTCACAAATAAATAATTTTCCTATTCCCTGAATGCACAACAATTAACGTGTAATTCATGTAATGTACTATGGCATTGTTTGTCTCGCTGTAATTAAAGTAAAAAATGTATGGGTGTAATTTCATCCTGGTCAAATCTGACCTAAGGCTATGATATCAAACCAAAATGAAAAAAATAATATAATTGCGAATCTTCAGATGCAAAATTAAAAATGGCCACTTGGGTATTCGAGCCAGTAGGCGTTTTTCGGAAGAATGATAAACAACAATTTTTTCCCCAGAGTAATGATCTAAATCATCTAGTCTTACAAAATAACATCCATATATTTCATGCCAACCATGCACAGAAATAACCCCTATGATTTCATAGAATATACCTTTATTGTGTGTTTCAATATTTTCTTTTCATAAGAACATGGGGTGATTAACTTTTTCATTTATTTATTTGAATAAAAGAAAATATTTTTTCCCTTTTGTTTGTTTTGCAATAATATGAGAGTGTTCAAAGAAGCCTCAAGTGTCTTTCAATACATTTACATAATATTTTGTCTGCTGACAGAGTTTACACCCATCTAGCTAACAGCAGATAATAAGCTTGCTCTATAGACGGTTACTGTCAGAAGGATTCAATGTACAGTCGCAAGTTAACAGATCGTGAAGAAAAGAAATTACAATACTTTCAAACATGTCTTGTAATTTTCATAGCCTGGGTAAATTGTCGCAAGAAAAACACCTAACGAAAAGATGGTCTCTGTCATCCCAATAATATTGGCTTACTCAGGATAAGCTACTTCCTATTGTACCACTGATGTATTATGTATTGCAGAAAGGTAGACACATGATTAATGAGTTGTGACGATGGTTTAACCGAACATTCATGTGAGATCAAGATGAACAATAAACAGGGAGATGCATACATCTAGGGGCTGATTAATGGGTGTGGATTTAGTGACAGATACATATCTCACCATCTTATTATGACACTTAGAACTGTAATCCAGCAGACATAGGGACAAAGGATAAATAAATACATTATCCTTTGAGATAAGAAAAAAGACAAAGGAATGAATGTTTAACACTTATGAAATAAATAAAGCGAGATACATATATTCCTACTACTGTCATTTTGTTGCTGTTGCTGTGCTACTGTGAACCCTTTACCTATGGGAACTGAGGAGTTCATGTATTAAGCCTATGGGAATACAATAATTAAGTAGAGAGCATGTTAAGCATTTATACTAATACTGATCATACAGTACCCTACATTTAATACATTGATAAATGTATAAAACATAAAGTACTGATACCTGATCAGAAGGCTGCAATTTGAGAAAGGCTGTGGATATCAAACTGATTAGAATAAAAGAGGCCTTCTTTGAAGATAGAAGGTTCAATTATATCAACAATGGTATGAAAGACCTTCACGCAGCTGGGCTGACACCTCTTAGAACGCAGATGTGAGCAATCAACAGCTCCTACTAAAGCTCATTAATGTCAAGCACCTGAGCATACCAGCGCCACCCATCCCTTCCCTCACTCTCTCGTGGGGAAACATCAACTCAAATAAGAAATGTAGACCCCTTATTCTTTTAGGGCATGATATAAAATTGAGTAGGAACAGAATACATGTATGCATGTAACAATATATTACACTAGGATATCAACAGTATACAGTAATGTCATAACACAGGGCTCCAAAACCAGCCCTAGTCTATTATCCTGGATGACTAGAGCTAAATACTGGGGATCTATGAGCAACAGACCCTAGTTCTCATTGGAAAGCTTTAGATCGGGGCCAAGAGCCCTGTATTATAAAGAGTTGCGATTGATCAGGAGTGAAAGAAAGTCCTCACATCAATCGCAGACTTAGAAACTCCTATCTCTGTAATACACAGTTGCGAGTGATATCACATTGGGATTGATATTAATTAATCACAACTGCTCATGAGATGGGATCCTGGAGTGAATTTGTGGGCACAGGACCCATAAGAAGACCAAATTTTTCATGAAGTTAACAGGATACCAAAGAAATTATTCTATATGATCAAGGAGATGAAGCAACTCTTGATATTGAAGCGGTTGAGATGGATACCAGGGATGTGTGCCTGAGGTAATGCCAGGGACCATGCAGGAGGGATGTCTCCTAGGAGCTAACCCATACCCTCAGACCAATCAAACCATGTCAATATAGATGGATCAAATGACCTAGAAACATCACCTGCCTGGGAATCATCCTAGAGGGGTTCACATCATACCCTGACCCATTTGATAAATTATTATATAAAGACAATGTTCTACAATTTAAATCATTATGAGATATGAACACTAACTAGATAACTAGTATAATATATTAGAGGAAAGCTTGGCTTGACACACTGTTCTTGATAACATAGGCAAAATAGAAAGAGAGAGATGGGGAGAGGAATGGAGAGGGGGAGAGAGGGGGAGGGAGGGAGGGAGAGAGGAGAGGGGTGTGAGAGAGGAGAGAGAGAGGAGAGGGAGGCAGAGAGAGAGAGAGAGAGAGAGGGGGAGAGGTGAGAGGGAGAGGTGAGAGGAAGAGGAGGGAGGGAGAGGTTGGAAAAGATAGAGCGATAGGTGGGAGAGAGAGAGAATTCTTGTCAACAACATATTATTAAATAATGCTCCATCGGTGGCCAGAAATAGAGCTTTGATCTAATTTAGGGATCTGGAGTCTGGCCTACCTGGTCTGATTTAAGAGCATTTGGATACATTACCAGCCAAGTTAATGGGTGATTAGTACATGTAGTCACATGGAGGCGTTCAATATGAGTTCTTGTAAACACATTTATTACTCTGTTAAAAAACAGCACTAGCTTGTTCGGTAGTTTAGAATCCTACATGATTTCTCAGGATATAAGAGGAATAAAATTCCTTTTAATTTACAGTCAAAACTAGGCACTGAATCTGTCTGTAAAAACCACATTCTTGCATCCCCTCAGTAGCATTCCATTCTTCTACTTGTATTAAAGGAAACACATGTACTGTATTGAGACCAACTGCCAAAAAAGACCACTTTTCTTGTTCCTTTAGAATGGCCTTAAAAAAAGGATTCAAGTATTAATATTAGATTTGTTTTACATTTATAATTCACTGCAAAGAAAATACAAAAAGTAAAGCACAGTAAAATTAAGTTCAAGAATAATTTGAAAGATCATGGCTCATCATCCTGAGCTCTCAGTCTGGATGAAGGAAGATGACAGAGTTGGACAGTGAGCACTATAATTTGAGGGTGGAGACGTATACTTCAGTTATTGTTAATGGCCAAGTGCACTTCACGAGTCACTGCACACAGCATAAAGATACACATTGTTTATTTTCTTAAGAAGAGGGACACTTTCAGGGGTAAATCCTACAAATAAACAAGAAACAAGCCTCACCACATCTCTCCTATTCACTAGTTGGAATTAAGGTCCCCGCATTACATTTGTAATGGCCTTGTATCAGTGATAGAAGCAAAGGCTTTATTGCAGATGGGCAGCAAAGTCATCTTTCTCCTATGGAACCTAATGAATGAGAGTCAGACTTCTTGACTCGGTAGCTAATATGGGATTGGAATGAAATCTGACACCTTGATCCGAATGTCATACATATATATGTACTGACTACTGAGTAGAATATTGTTTGATTGCTGCTAAATCCGACAATAGAGAGGTCAAAAGAGCACCACGAAGTAGGAAGTGTGCATCGTGTTACTTTAAAAAAGTTATGTCCTAGTTATAAAATTGTAATTGAGGGAAAAGTGTGTTGCAAGGAAAAATATTCATCAGATGAGATGTATATCGCATATCTAATCCTGTACTGATAAATAAGTAATTCTATTTGTCTCTCCCACACATATTGTTCAATCTCATGCACTCTGGCTCTCTCAACCACCAAGTTATAAACATACATGTATTTTAAATTGGCAGATTAATATCACAAGACAGAGTACTGGGTGTATTGTAAAGGTAAGTTAAGGTGATGGTAGTGGTGGTGTTGGTGATAGTGGTGGTAGTGGTGGAGGTAGTGGTTGTGGTTACAGTGGTAGTGGTAGTACTGGTGATGTGCTGGTGATGGTGACGAAATGGATTGGGGAGTGGAAGAGTGTGAAACCTACCCTAGGCAACTCTCTAGATAGCTACTGGTTGTCATAGACAGATTAATTAAAGCATGGGGGAGGGGAGGGGAATGGGAGAGGAAGGGGAATGGAGAGGGGAGAAGAGAAAGGGGAGAAAGAGGAGATGGGAGAAAGGGGAAAGAAGGGAGAAAGGGGAAAGAAGGGAGAGAGGAGAGGGATGGGTATGCATGAAACCTACCCTGGGCAACTTTAATTTATTCATAGCTACTGGCTGTCATGGAGCTACAATGTATTTCCTTGGAGCTTGGGGGAGGGGGGGGGGAGAGGGGGATGGGGGGGGGGGGGAGAGGGGGATGGAGAGGGGGATGGAGAGGGGAATGGAGAGGGGAGGGGGGGGGGGGGGGGGAGAGGAGCAAGATATGTGTGCATGAAACCTACCCTGGGCAACTTTACTCTCTTCATAGCTACTGGTTGTCATAGACCTGTTCCTCAGAGCTTGAAGCTCCCTTGATATGTTGGACAGTCTGTCCTCTTCTATGACCTCATCTGGCGTTGTATCTGTCGACTGAAAAACAGACAAAATAATGCTAGGATTATCTCCTTACAAATATCCTTGCAATGCAGAATAAAACTTGATACAAAATGGGAGATTGTTTCTGTTATTCATATTATCTATTATATTATATACATAATCCGATTATCGTATACAGTATAAAATGTACATGTACCCTTATGTAAACCCTGTGCAACACACAAAGGGGATAATCAAAAGTTCTAAAGTTAATCCTATAACAAAAATTCCCTGCAAATTTTTCTTCTATTGACTCACCTGGAACATTTCATCAAGTTCTTCAATTACTTCATCTGCAGTGACCACGGGCGTGTCCATGTCATCGACGTCGTGATGAGATCGAGAGGAGAGGATCATGGAATGCAGGTCCAAACTCTGAAGAAGCTCTTCATCTTCAGAGAGTTCAAGGTCAAGGTCATCAGTACGAGGCTGTCAAAATAAGAAAACAAAATTGTAACTTATTTGACATCAACGGTTTCAGGTTTAGTATGTCAGGCTCATAATCAGCATCTCTCTAATAAACATATCAGAAGTTGGTTTTTTCAATGCTATTGCATTTAAGCAAGTATTACATCTTATCATCATTCCCCTGCAATTGTAATTTGTAGTGTCAAAATTATAGATTATCTGCTAAGAGCCAGAAGAGTATTAACTGACATCCTATAGCACAAACTTAACATTATAACTCTAAGCAGACAGAATGGTAAAAACAGTTAGTTTAAATCTTACATTAAAATG
Source organism: Strongylocentrotus droebachiensis (assembly GCA_035222895.1). Taxonomy (NCBI): domain Eukaryota; kingdom Metazoa; phylum Echinodermata; class Echinoidea; order Camarodonta; family Strongylocentrotidae; genus Strongylocentrotus; species Strongylocentrotus droebachiensis. Next base: position 848,275 of record JAVYIG010000058.1, read on the forward strand.
ATAATTACAAGCTTCATATCTTCTTTAGATCAATGCCACTATAGGGAAAACCACTTCCCTCTTACTCTCTTGGAGCCTTTCTTCAAATGTCAAGTGCTTTGAAACTACCTAAAAACATTTCAAATGTTTATAATTTACAAGTAAGGTGGAAAAAAAAGGTTCTAGAGGCAACGAAGGCGGAAGGCACCTACGCATACCTTTTATTGTGTGAGTTATGAGATATGTTTGTGTTTAGGTGCTTTAATGCATCATGTATCGATGAGGCTCTCTGATCATTCTGTATTAATCTCAACCTACATGTACATGTACCTATGAATAGAACATGTGGGTTTATAAAAAGTCATGGCCACTCTTGCTTAGAAGGAACAGGCTAGTAACTCCATGGAAGGAAGTAGTGGCTTAGAATGCGATAGAGCTATGGAACATAAAAGCTCTTAGATCAAACATTTCTTTCATAAATGTAGCATATACCGTAATCATTTCTTGATGCTACATGGATAAAGTGTTTGGGTTAATAGATGGATAAAAATGGAAAATTACATAGCATTAAAATTACTTTTGGAAAATCATGTCTATGTAGATATACAATACATGCAAAATTAGAACTTCATGTACTACTACAGTACATAAATGCAAAGTATATTTTACTTGTATTAGGTGGATTTAAGTTATGTTTTCATACAAGACCAGTGATGTATCTCAAATGAATTTCATTCTGACATGTTTGATTCCAGAAGCAATCAGCATTAATGCATGCCCCCTCATTGCTATGCAGACACAGAATCCTAGGGGCAGACTCAACTTATTGGAGCAACACGCGCAGGGCAGGGCATATAAAACCCCACATCCTCTGCAAACATGCCAGGGCCGCTGCTGTGTGACGAGGGAGCACAATGTGGGTACACAACGCACATGCATAAAATCTTACATCACATTCATCCATGTAAATCATTCTTTTATTTGTACAAGGAGGCTGGGATAAATCAAAACCATCCTCTTATGCTTTGACTTCAATTACCCAAGTGACATCGATCTCTCAAAGCCAGTCACATTAAGGTAGGCCTACATGATTTTTTCAAGAAAGCCAAAAACATGTCCATAAATCTTTTATCGACCTATGGAAAATTGCCTTCAGAAATTTGTGGTACATAGGCTTTTGCTGTCTTATCCTAGGCTATATTTCAAACCTTGCAAGTACGCTGATTAAAATGTTTCGCCTGTTTGGAGCCAGAAGAGTGATAGCGCCCTTATGATTCTAAACAGATGATTTACAGTAGTTGACCCAATATATTAAAATACTACATTCTGAGTTGTGAAAATTATCCCAAAATGGCTTCTGTACTGTATCTTTTGAATCTTATAAATTCATTATCATGTAGTTTAAAATTCCTAACAAAAACCTATCAAATATCCTATTGCATCAACTAAATGAAGACTCATAATATAAGCGTCCTTCACTATCATACTCCAATTATGTAAATGCAAATTTCATGGTCACACCCAGTATATGCTAATCATCTACTCTGAATAGACTCAATCCAAAATATTTGCTCAATTGTAAACCGCAAGTCGCAAAATGTAGCCTTCAATATCCAAACAGCCTTTCTCAAGCACACACACATCATACTACACTGACACTCATGATACCAACATCAATCACATATTCTGAACAAATCCAGGAACTTTTCATTTCAAACTACACTTACACTTGTCACTCCAACACCATTTCAATATTCTTTAAAAGTCTAAGAAATTTGATATCTTGGGCAAATATGTGAAAAAAAGGTGTGAAAAATTGGAGAGCTTCAGGGCAGTAGAAGTGCAATCACAATCATGCTACCATTCGACTCAACACTCCGGGGGAAAGAAACACACATTCTCCACTTTCTTCAATCTCACACATTTTCAGTGAGAAATGCCATGGTTCACAGCTCTTCTACACACCCTAGGGTGTACAATACCAAGATTCCTAGAAAAAAAGGTATCTGCAAGATTGGAACGGTGGATATTCTGTGTCAGAATTCAATCGAAAAAGGGCTATGTTTAGCAAAGAACTACATTCACTCCACAAAAACCTACAAAATTGTCAATTTATTTTCACCAGGCATTTCACTATCACTTATAAGCGGTTCAGTTTTCTCAAATCTTTGCCAGCATGATGTGCATTCACTCATTCGAAAATGACTAATTGTAAGGCTATTGTTTTGTCTGCTGAAAGCCAGAAGGGCAGTAACTCATTTACATTTTACATAGAAGTAATGCCTTTCTGGCTCTTAAAAGAAACTCTGATCAACTTTTATTCATCACACTGGCAACACTGGATTAAATCGCTTTTAATTGCCCCATATCAATTTATACAACTCTATTAAACATCTATTTTTATTTCTTTATTCATTTATATGAATGTAATGAAATAGATATAAACATTAAAATGTCAGAGTACACAAATAGCTCCAATAGGCATTGATCAGAGACAGGCCTAAGTGTGCAGCATTTAATAAACATCATAAAAATATTGCATTAACCCACAAAAACAGAGTTAAATTTTAATATTCATTAGATTGCCGATACACACAGCCTCTCTCAGACTCTGTGGCACCAAGACAAAGTTAAAGGGAAGGCTGAGTTTTGGCAAAGGTGAAACATATTTTGTGAGCTTTATCATTTAAAAAAAAAAATTGTATGGAAGAATTTTACAGCAGCAGCGTCAAATAAAAGTGGTTGTTCTTGACAGGGCCCCCTGGAAAACAGTACTTTGATTACTGACGGGGCTACCCTGTTAAAATAAAACGGAATAAATAAATAATAAATAAATACCCTCATTTAAATCTTGCGTAGGAATAGTTCATAATAGTTTAAATCTGTTCTGTTGACAAAATTTGATGTCATATGGGTCTGTATTCCTGGAAAGTGGAAACACATATCTCCGTCCAGTGTTTTCCACTGAGTCTGATTGTAAATTTCTTATCACTTGATGTTTTCAAAATCTCACAATAAGCAACTATTCTCATCAACCTTTCCAAATATCTTCTAGACTTCTACAATGTTTATTTCAAAATGCAATTGCATTACCAACACTCCAACTTCTCTTTAAAAGTCAGGAATGAGAAAGTCAAGCACACTGCAGCATTTCAAATGTTTGATGTAACTTATGAATCAGCAGACATACAGTCAAGACAGACAGCAAACAATGCCTTGAGAAGCCAGGGAATCAATCTTTTAAAGTGGGCTTTTACGGTTAATACAATTATCTGATTCATGCCATGGTGAATATTTTTGAGACTGCTTTGTTTACATACTATCCTACAAATTAGAATATATAATATCTAACAATTCTTCATTAATTTTTTTGTTGTCATCTGCTGGGAGACAGAAGGGCATAATAACATTTAACACAGAGGATGAATAAGTTTATATAGATAGATCCGTACAAATCATCTGGTGAGAGCCTTAAGGGCATTAACTTAGATCTTTTACCATGACTAATGACCTTCTGGCTCTTTAACAGACGATGTTAAAGTTTTCTGAATGTCTGAATCTACTCACCCTCTTTTCTACAAGTCTGAGAGTAGGCATGTGCTTCCGTCTTGTGTGTGAGTTCTGCCAGTCTAGTGGCATGACCTGTCCTAGCTGATCCGTTACTTGCTTCCATAATCTGAGAAAGAGAGGAGGGAAAAAATAGAAGAAAACAAATTAAGATGTAGAAATACACAAATTTAAATGAAATTCACATAAGTATGGAAAGGTTACACAATTTATTACTATTCAAAGACAGTTACATGTGAAAGAAATGTATCTCCTGAGTTCCAATAAGATGACAGCCTACATATATATCTGCACTTGACAACTATGTCTAGTTATGAGCTTTCATCATACAGTAATTTTACACACATGGCCAATTTTTTTTTTTAACCTCAATCTAGTTCAAGTGTCCATCTTCTCTATTATATAGTTCATAACAGCCTCTAAAACTTCTGTCCAATGTCCAGTCATTTTAAACAAAAACTGGAAATATTGGAACGCTCTTGATTAATCCAATTATTCAAAGATTTGTTAAATTTGTCTTTGCTGATCAAGATCAAGCATGAATGAGGTACAATATTGGGTCTCCGCTAAAGCATGAGGAAACCTCTCAGAAGTCAAATGCCTTCAGGCCATTCTACATTCAGAGATTACAGGTGAATGCGATATAAAATGATGAGCTGTACTTTTCGACCCCATTGAGGAAACACATATGTTTATTCATGTCAGTCTCTAATACCTGATGACCTTTTACCAGCCATTTGGGACCGATATACTTCTATGTGATTATGTATCATACATTTTTAATAAAACTGGGAAAGAGAATGCACACCCAGTTGTACATTTAAAAATATACACTCTTTGTAGTAAATGTTCCATATTCAAAAAGGAAAGGAAAGCACTGAAATAAAAATATTTCACAAGAGATAGTAGTCAGCAAAGTCAGGATACTATTCTATAAATAAGCTTTTTATCTCGTAGACTTACATCTTAACATCTTCTTCCTTCTCTTAAAATGATGAGAGATTGTTGTTTTTCATCATCAGCAACATCATCCTCACCATCATAATCATTATCGCCATCACCATCATCATCATCATCATCATTACCACCACAACCACAAATGTCAAAACTTTCAACATCCTCCTCCTCCTCCTCCTCCTCCTCCTCCTCCTCCTCCTCCTCATCATCATCATTATCTTCGTTACTAATTTCTTGGTCGCTTCTTGGGTTAAGCAGGTGTTTGGCTGGAGCGTAATGAAATCAGGTTTTGCTGTTATATGATGTGGTTTTTCATTGTAGCACGAAGACTTTAATAATCTTCTGGTTTTGAATTTGAGAAATGGCTTGGGTGGTTAAGAAAATTGTTCAGATAATGATCATAAGTTTTTCAATGACATACATTTGTATGCCCAATCAAGCCACATCACGTCATTGTTACAAATATGTATATTTCCGAAATCTCACATCCAATATTTATCTAAATCTTTATCTTTATAATCAATTAATTTAGAAAGTCACCTCAGACTAGCAAGAGACTGTGTTGAGGAGTTCTAATATCTGTAAACAACTCAACTCAGTTCAGTCTGCATGACACAACGCGAATATGTGATATGACTATACTAATACCATGAATAATTCAGATGTACCCTTATGCACCTTCCTTTCCCTGGGGACAACACTGGCAGGATGATATTCAGAATATGACAATGGCCATCAGAATTCATCACCACTAAGCATCCGAGGATGTGGAAGGACCCCCTATAGCTCATTACCGATTAATGTTCCTCCAAGATTAGGAAGGACTCTATAGGGACTGTACGCTGGGAAGAGTTAAGACCCCATCAACGGATTTCAAGATCAACATCAGTGCTTTATAGCCTACTGCTCTACTTTGCCTGACATTTACATGGTAAAATGCCTCCTTGGAATCTAGGCATTCGGTGAAAGCTGCTCTCAATAGGAAACCAAGAGAATTTGTCACCAAAAGAACAAAAAAATGGGACACCAAGTCACCATTGATAAAAAATGGATGAGAGAGAGAGAGATGACAAAAATATATAACAAGAGAGTCTATCACTACATTCAGTTTTTATGGATTTGACATTCCAAATAATTATCAAAATCATATTTCCATATTAAAAGCATTTACTACTGCATCTCTCTTAAATGCCACCAATATGCATTATCTTTCATATCAACTGTTCAGAGACAGAGGGGTGTTAAATATATAAAACGATTTGATTCAATGCCCTTCTAGCTCTCAGTAGACTATCCAGAACTACCAGGCCTTTTAGCAGTTCCAACATGCATCTCAGGACAGCAGATTACAAAGAAATCAGCAGCTGTTGACTTTGTTTGTCCCTAACCCCACACACATAAAGCAAATGTATAACTTTTTAACAGCATCTCAATGCCATTTGTATACATACAAAGAAAATAAATCGTGTTAAATCGATCAGGGTATCTGATTTTCTATCAATTCATAAGTTTTCATAATTTATTCCAAGAATTTATTCTATATAATAATTTCGAGGCAGAAATCATACAGGCAGCAGATTGAGTTTGTTACTGGTTAACACACTCAGAAACTCACAGTACTTGTGAGAGAAGAAGAAGTCTTCGCGTAATCAGAATGACCGCAGCGGTTGCATTAACTAAGATAACAGCGAGGAGTACACACACATTGCCCCTAGACATTCTTTCCATTTATTGATTTTTACACCATGAGGGTCAGTGCTGATACAGAACACCGTATCCAGGCCTATGGCATCACCACTTGTAATAATGCAATTTATGCAAGATCCCACCCCTCTCACTCTCTCTCTACTGTCAACTTTCCTTTGGTGATCCTACATGTACATGTATGTACATACCATTTTTTTTCTTTATTCTTCTATTTTCTGTCTTTACATTTTTCACCATGCACACATTGAGAATGTATGCCTACATTTTTGGCAATAAATACTCCTGACAACGCTTTTTGCCCACTAAGCTCTTCCTACTTTTCTGAAAGTTCATTGGCTAATAGATTTCTCTACAGGTCTACCCATCTATCATCCCTCTCATTTCCCCTCCTCTCTCCCTCTATCCCTTTTTTCTCTCACTCTCTCTCTCTTTTAGTCTCTTTTCCTCTTACTCGCACAGATACAGAACCCCAAAAATGAAATTAACACCATTTCCAGAAATTTCTGAAAAATCTAGTTCACCCTTTCTTCCTTTTTCTAGGTTAATCTAATTGGAACCTGTATTTCTCTCTATCCCATTACAAATTCTATTTCAAGTGATAATAACCGTGAAGATTAGAACATACATTAGGGTGAAAAAAAGTATATCATTCAAAAATAAGATGCTCCTTAAAGAAAAAAAGGAGAAGAGGAAATCAAATTCATTTATTAATGGTGCAAAAAATAGATCTGAATCATTGCCTCCCTAACTGCACATGTGAAGAAACTAGTTTTAATATTAGTGACAAATAGAATTAAGAATTTGGGCATAGTATTAAAAAAAAAAAAAAAAAAAGGATGTGACACATGATTTTGTTTATATCTCTGCAAATATACTTAGCTTCACATATACATCACACTAAAACATTACAAAAAATACAATTAAAATTCCCACATCAGATTTTTGTTCTTTTTATTCATCTCCTCTTCATTCTCTTATCCAGAACATGTACCTGTACACTGGAGCGTAGGCTCATGAAGGGTCTTATAACATATGTTCCGACAACAATTGCTCTGTGGTCAATTTCTTACACTACCCAATTCCAAACTTCATATCCTAGACTCAACACCATACCAAAACCCTAACCCTAACCCTAAATCTAACCTAAAAATCCAATCACATCCTCAAGTCTTAGTTTATCTTTGATGAAAAAAAACCCAAGAGCAAATGTCAGCATGGCACATGTGGGATCACCTCATAAAGAGGTCGTGATAATCATGAGCAGTGTGGGAGCATGGTGGGAGGGAGGAGGTAAGTGTGCTAATGGCAATCTCAGGTCAGTTGATAAGTACAGTGCATTAGCTACATGACTCTCTCAACTTGTCTCGGCTCAGTCTCATGAGGCCTGTCATCACTATCTCGAGATTGCCAAATATCCAGCTATTTGAACTATCCTGATCGGAAACTATCCAGCTAATTTGCGTCTTCATCAGACCGAAGTAGCAATTAGAAGGATATTTGGTCGGGATTGTCATCCCAAGATATCTTGGGATAGTTTGCAAAATATCCCACAGGGTGGTCGTCTCGACAAATCCACATGGTTTTTTATGGCCACCCAATTCCAATAATGCTCTATCTTATGTTGTTATCTGATGTATCACTTTATAGTTTTATTATTTTACCTTATTTTGTATTATTGATCGACTTATACTCTTATTCTGTCATGATTGTATTCTGTTTTGTATATTTTATTGGAATTGAATAAACTGAACTTGAACTATTTGGCAAAATATCCAGCTATTTGTCCTGTGCGTCTTCACTAGACCGAAGATTCGCAATACGCGCTAACGCTGAGCAAAATATCTCGAGCTAATTTCTCAAGGTCGAGTTTCAAGTTTCGAGGTCGAATCTCGAGATAGTGAAGATGCGATTTGTTACTTCAGGATTATTTCCCAAATAGCGGGCTATTTGGCAATCTCGAGATAGTGAAGACAGGCTCATGGTAGCAAGGTTTTCATCTGGTTTCACTCTGCTCTGTAAAAGCCTTGTGTACATAGTAACTACCTCCTCAACACTTTCTACAATTCCATTACACCCTGTGTGAGAGTGGTTATCAATGACATAGACAGAGTCAGCAGATGCTCTATAATAGCATAGAAAAAACCTTCAAGCAAAAAGTACCAGGGTCATAGAAGCATAACAAGTCATCTGCTAACATTCTAAAGGACATTAAGTGCAAAACACATGTTCATATCCTTCTGGCTCAAAGCTGATACCTCAGACACACCTACGAGAATGACACTACACTGAACAAAAATGCATTACCCTCAATTTTAGGTCAAGTTTTCCAGAACTTATAAGTTACACCATGTAATTTTTTTAAAGGAATTAGAACCCTGAAAAGGGCCAGTGAGCTTCATAAGAGTGGACAAGTAGCAATTGGTTTAGAGTTGGCTTGGATTCGGTATGGCAGTGTGAATGAAGTACACAAAATGAACAAAATCATTTTCAAAACCATTCAGAATACCTGGTATAAGAACAGCAGTCTAAATAAGGAATTATCTATGTCGGAAAAAGGGGGTGTGTGCTTTAAGCATGCTACCCAAGGTTACAGATAGAGCATGTAATACGGAAAAGCATCTCAAGTTGTGTGTTCTGCACAATTTGAGACAGAATCCATTAGACTGAGATCATTCAAGAAGATTACATTTACAGGTGGATTACATAGCCACATGTGAAAATGACAAGACCATGTGATCAATGAACAGCCGAAATGCTGATGTGAGCAAAGAGTTGGCAGAGAGAGGCTGAAAACATGGCTAATGTGAACTATTATAATAGATGAAATGCTCTGAATGGAAAACGTTGTCTGTGAGTGAAAATCTTTGCATCCCTTAGTTTGATTAAATATTGAATTACTTGGAAACTTTTTGAACTTGTTGTAGTTAGAGATAGTAATGTTCTCTAATGGGATTTCAATTTAGACTAGAACATGGCAAATTCCCCCCTGGAATATCTTCTTGACTCCTCTGCAAATCACATTCTGGGTTTAAAAAGGCCTACATGTACATCTCTCTGTCTCTGTCTGTCTTTCTGTATGTCTGTCTCTATTTGTCCCCCCCTCTCTCTCTCTCTCTCTCTCTCTCTCCCTCTCTGCCTTCCTCTCTCCATCTCTATCTTGCTCATTTTCTCTGATTACACACACCTACACATATTTGTCCATGCAGTGCCTAAACACACCTAGCCTTACAAAATGTCACGGTGCAAACAATTTCTTTCTTACCTGAAAGATAAAAAGTCTTCTCTGATAAGTTTTCTCTTCCTACCTGTTATTAATGCAACTTTACAGACCTGACCCATGCAATGTTTTATCACTTGTTCAATTAACCACTTCAGAACTGGGTTTATAATATCATGCATGGAGTCAAATCATAATTAAAACTAGATGGAACTTCGACTGCGCGCAGTCGAAAATGATGCCTCCGTCATAGAGCAAGTTTACAAACCAAAAAGCAATTTCTCATATACATAATGACCCTTTGATCTTTGACCTCATGACCCTAAAATGTACTCAGTTCATTGGCTCTGCAAGATGTTCCGAGTTAAATAGTAATCCATCTGTCAGTTCTAATGAGAATGCGTTCACAAGCTATTTTTGCATACATAATGAGCCCATGACATTTGACCTTTGACCTCATGACCCAAGAATCTACTCAGTTCATTGGCTCTGCAAGATACATACATGATCTAAGTTTGGCAGGAATCCATCAATCTGTTCTAATGATAATGCTATCACAAGCTATTTTTTGCATACATAATGAGCCGCATGACCTTTGACCTTGACCAAGACCCCAAAATCGAATCAGTTCATCGGCTCTGCAAGTAACATACATGACCTAAGTTTGGCAGGAATCCATCAATTGGTTCTTGAGATAACGCGATCACGAGCTGTTTTTGCATACATAATGAGCCCTGTGACCTTTGACCTTTGACCTCGTGACCCCAAAATCTAATCAGTTCATCGGCTCTGCAAGATACATACATGAACAAAGTTTGGCAGGAATCCATCAATCGGTTCTTCAGATAACGCGATCACGAGAACGGGACGTACGGACGGACGGACGGTACGTACGGACGGACGGACAACCCGAAAACATAATGCCTCCGGCTACTTCGTAACGGAGGCATAATGAGCAGAGAAGGGAATTTTGAAGGAGAAAAACAATATCAATGCCAAATGGTTCATGTCAAGCTAATGAACAATATCCACAGGTCCTAACTAAACATTTGGAGTGGATTTCAGTACACAGTGACTCACTATGGTGTGTAACATATGCTCCATAGGTATTGGTTTCCTAGCCAATTAATATTACACAACGCCAGTTATTCTCCACTGGTCTTTACACAATGTATTCTGTATACTGTAACGATCCGCAGTAGATGTAGAAAGAGTGAAATGAATGTCATGCTTAAAATAAACATTGGATAGGGATAAATATTTCAATGACTCACATTAGAGAGTGACACACGTTCCGGGGATATATATATATTTCAAAGTTTGTTCTGTGCAAGGTGCTGAGTATTCTCAAAGGTTCTTTAGAAATACATTCATTGCAAAGCCTTCATCAGCGGTAGATGTAGAAAGACTGAACTCATTGTTGTGTCATTTCTGATTCTTTACCATCTCAGTTAAAAATGTGTACACATGCAGAAACTACAATAGTAATCTCATGTATGAATCAATATCATATAAATAAAATTGACTTGAATTAATCTACTCCAATCCACAGAGTTGTAAATGTTTTCCCTTTTTTGCACACATTTATGGGCTACTAAATATTAATCCCCTTCAAATGATAAGTGTAAAGCATATTTACTTTTCTCTCATTAGCGATTCACATGCTAAATGATGTACCTGCCTACAAATGTTATATTCTTAATCCTTGATCAGACCTGTCATTCTAGTATTTTCATGTTATTATCATTAGATGATGTTGAACAAACTTATGTGAATCAATGCTTTTAAGTACATGTAAATGCATGAAGCATGATGGTTTGGAATATACATAAAACATTTCTAAAGTGATGCATAAAGCAAAGACTTTGAGACAAAAATAAATTGTGGAAGGCAGATTACTCCACTTAACATACTCATCCATGTTCATGGTTGCTACTACAATGGAACAAACACATAAAGTAGAATGGTACATGTACATATAAACTATACCGGTAGATGTACACATTAGTATGATTGTGAAATTAAATAATATGAATGCTACAAGAATTAGACCTCATAGTGCATTACAAATATCTGTTCAAATATTGCTAATTGACATCATCTTAAAGCGTGGGCTAACTCTATATTTTCATGTCAATGTACGAAAAGTCTAGACTAGCGGATGCATATTTTACATAGAGAAAGGGAAATTATCAATAATTGAAAAATAAGATTCAACCAGATGTGTACTGTATGTTGTAATCGCATACCACTCTAATTTCATGGACAATTTGATAGGTCTGGTTTCAGCATTGGATCTGACGTACATGTACTAATGCATGACAGACAGCTGAAGGTGTTATGAAAGTACAAGTCACCCACAAAGCTGGCTTTCATATTATTAACGAGATACTGTAGATGTATAAACCAAGGTCAATTCTGTTTTTGGTTACAGGTTGTATGGGAATTCTACCGAAGGTCAACACATTATGTAGGTACATGTAAGGTGATGCCTGCCCAGGGATAGATGATCATTTTCCCATGCATAATTACATTTCTTTTCTTTTTGAACGCTCACAGACTTGGATGAATGTAAGCTATACTGCACTACAGAAATGATAACATCAACATGTACGCTGTACCAGTATACACATACTTCATTGTTCATGTGAAGTCTTATTGGATTTCCTAAGGAGGATGGAAAAGAAAATTGGGGAAAAAAGAGATGGAGGGTGAAAAATGCAAAGTTGAAGAATGGCGATATCTATTTCATTAATATCTAGCACTCATTAGATTAGAATCAGTAGATCGCAAGGATGAACAATTTCACTGGATGAATGCATTAAAACTATAAAATGCTTTACCTATACCTCTGCTTGAATCTTGACATAAATTACATCTACATGTAAGTACAAAAGCAAATAAAAGCCTAAAAGAAACAAAAAACAGCTTTTTTGCTTGTATTATACATTTCATATAAAGTGACAAGAAGACGACTGAACAATGATGGCAACCAGATTAAAAGGCGAACCTAAATGGGAAAGGAGAGCATCAGTTTGAATATAAAATGGAAAAGGATGCAATGAGAGATTGAGTTGAGTGATGCAGAACCCTCCTCATTCTCTAATTAGAATGCCAGCAGATATAAACACATCATAATGCAGTCATGCAAGGCTATAGCTAAGGGATTCATTTCATGAGGCATATACACTGTCACAAAGAATCGTCTCAATCCAATATTCACTGTTCTGACGTTAATGGAGGATGTTTAAGATATCGGCTGTCTAGACAATGTGTGGGCTGACACTGCTGCTTATCATAAACTCCTCTCTCATGTACATGTATATCAATTCTTGATCTCCACTCTTGAGTAAAAAACAATCCTAATGGCTTGTTATTGTTGTTCTAAATGCACTCTCTCATCATATGAAAGAACATACATGTATATGGATAATTTGTTGTATAATATGTTGTTAAGTATGTCATTTCTGCAGCAGTTCATTTGACTTGTAAATTAATTATATTGATGTTGATAACTTGATAGCAGCAAAAACAGATGAATAAATCAATATAAACATTACAATGTAATAAATGTATGAACACTAATATATGGTTTTAATACATTAAATGGGAGTGGGTGTGTAAATGCACAAATAGTTTTATCATTTAAAAGAAGAGAGAAGATAAGACAAGACAAGACAAGAAAGAGAAAAGAAATGTTGTCACAACAAAATGATTTGATTTATTGCTGTTTGAACTTTGATGTACATATATATCTAAAAGGCCCAAACTGCATTTCTAAGAAATCAATAACATTTTGTGTGATTCATGGATTCTCTGACTCACTAGGTAAAACATATATGGTTCATTTAATGCTGTATTGAGCCATGAGCATTTCGGAACCCGTTATTTTACAGACTGTTATAAAAGTAATGTTGAAAATAAATTTCCACAATATTCTTAGAAAACTGTTTAGCCCATGATACAAGGGTTATTTGCAGACTGTATTCTGTATTTTAGCAAAACAATATCAACAAATTAAAATACATTTAGAAACGTGTACCCAGTGAAGGCACTTGCCCCCATGACTATAGCAAAAAAAACACAGGAAATGATTTAATGTAACTGTAACATACATGTACATATATATCAAGGTTCACTAGATAGAGAATCATTTCATGTAAAAGTGCACGCAAGTACATGTACATCATAAGTGTTACAAAATTCTGTAGATTTCTCCCCTACCCCCTCTCTCTCCGTCTCTTTGTCTCTTTGTAGCTGGAGGGTTTCTGTTTCTTATCATGATTGGGTGAATATGATGAATTATCAGCATTTCTAATAAGATCACCAAGGTATCACATGCATATTGTTTGCCAGAAGGGCCAAAAGATGAATTCCTCCTTTGCTAACTCCTGGCAGAATACGTCCTGAGTAAACTTCAGAGTTAAGGTCTCTTTGTCTATACCTCTTGTTCAGGGAGCTCTTTTATTTATATGTTTTGTTTATAAATGCTAAAGTGAGATTTTCAGGGGGAAATTGTCATTTATTGTTTTGTAGTAGTAGTACAGCCCTTTTAGATTATTTTTTCTAGAGCTCAAGAGCCCAAATCAATTGCTACACCTATTTTTTCACTGCCCCCCCTCTTCGAAAAAAGAAACAAATAAATGAATAATTAACACAAGTCATCTCATAATCTAAATACATTTAGCAGATACAATTCCTCTATTTTTAAATAAATATCACATAATGTATACACAAAAATATTTAATTTTATACTAGAAATGGAATCAGCATGGATTGTTACATGGTGTCTGAAGACTAAGCAACAAAGAGAGGGAGGAGAAAAACCGACTGAATAGCTGCATATTCTACCGGCATTAAGTCATGGCAGCCAAGCAGTCTACTTTCTCTAGCCTGTAAGTCCTTAGTGGCCCTACTTGTCTGAATTCATTTGCCATCTCCCTTTAAATTTATTACCACTTTATGTAAAGGCACCACACTTAAAACCAAGAAGCATGGAGAATTTGGCACACAAATCAATGACAGAAACATTTTGCCCTTTCTTCAATTTCTATCAATCTAACATTCCCCCTACAAACAACCTTATAACAGGTACGATTGTCTCCGCTGACAGCGCGGATCTCAAGTTCACCTCTAATAAAGTGAGAGCGATGTGTATAGAATATAATTAATTTGTCCCCAGGCTTCCCAACATGCATTTTAACATTAGTTTCGCACTGAATCCATTCCAGACAGTGTCTGCAAGATGCATTTGCATTTTGCTGTATGCATGAGTCAATATGTACATCTCCATTTAAGACAAAATTCAACCCTTTATAAATTCTGTACTAGGTTAGCGTGTATCTGTATTCTGTAGTCTGTTGCTGTAGAAGTAGAGTTTAGGAAGTCAAGCAATAAGGATTCAAATTAGATTTAAATCAATGATTAAAAAGAGAATTCTTAAACACCATTTCCATTTTTGCAATGCTTCAAATGTCACATTTTGTTATCAATTATTATTTAGACTATCTGCTCTAACATTTTACATCACACTTTATTTTATACAATGTGTTTATCCTACTCTACAATTTCCATTTTATTTGACATTGATGTGACTTGTTGAATGCTTGTCTGATACAGCATTGTCAAAAAAAAATTGACTTCTAATTCTGGAAATTTATGATGACAAATTTGGATGAAAAACAAGTAGCTCATCGACACCCACTCTCAATAACAGTGATCTATCAACAGCCTACTGCTTGAAGTCACGATACTGTTTGTAAACTTCTTGAATTTATGATACTGTTTGTAATATACGTTGTTTACATTTGTTCTCCTCACTGCTCAGCTTCATCAGCTGTATATCATGAAACAAGGGAAGAATTGTAATTATCTAATGCTTCTGGCACATGATTCATCCAACCTTGAACAAATTCAGATATCTCATCAATAATTAATCATTTGACTCTCGCTAATGCCGTGTCCATAGCAATACGTCCATGTCACTCAGGGGATTAGGCTGCACATTTGCCAAATTAGCTTTCACACTTTCTGGTGTCCTTTGCAACTAACTCTGCATGCCATTAAATCAAAAGAATATATCATATTTCAAGCACTGATAGCTTAGGCCAACTCACAATCAGACAGTTTGATTTATTGCAAGGTTTTATTTTACAGACTGCCCTGATTGCTTATATCTAGCACCCTAATTTTTTCCTCTCAGCAATGCCAACATTTTCTTAAATTTGTTGCATTAAATTTCTGAAGTAGGCTAATAGTATGATGCAGCGATACACACTTTAGCTTCAATTCTTGATATGCTTTTCATCTTCTTCTAATGATATTCAACTTCATTTCCTTTTTTTCTTTTAATTAGTATTCTCAACTTATTCATATTGTTCTATTTGCATTCTAAATGCCTGTTTTAAGATTTATGAAAGGGGGGTGAATTTTCACTCATTGAAATATCATATGTGTGCGTGGGCAAAAAGCTATCTTCAAAGTTCAAATGTAAGGGGGACACATCCACAATTCTCTCACCAATTTTTTTTTTTTTTGCTGAATGCTTTATAGGAACTTGGTAACATTTTTCAGATGAGAGAAAATGGTGCAAAGGAAGTAACTTCAGAGCTAGATGTACAATTAAAGATAATCTGAAAGTTTGAGTGAAAACAGACCATTATTAATGATAAATATTGGGAAAAACTGATCTGATCAATTCCTAAATTATCCAAACTATATTATTTTAGGTGAATGTTAATCTTCACAAAGCAATGAATTGGCTCTATATACCATTCCAAACAATAAAGTGTTGAAAGATTTCTAAAAGCCTGTTTTATTTTCATGGATAACAATTGAGAAAATTCAGAAATTGGTTTGGTGAATTTGCTGTTAGAGGGGGTTGACCATTGAAGCCTTCAAAGAAAACCATAAATATCTTGTGGTTTGAGAAAAAATTCAGGATTTTTTGCATATATTAGAGGAAAAGTACAGTAGAAGGAATATAAAAAGTAACATTTCATACACAAATTATGCAGTTTTTTCATTAACCTTCAACAATCTTACCGGTTCACTTTATAAAAAAATCTTTCAGATAAGTTACAAAAAGATAATTTCCATATAGAAAGGAATTTACATTCTGGCTAAACCCTAAATTTCACTTCCATACATGTACATACTCTTGTACAGTATTCGAAAGGCAGGATGTTGCAACTATATTTATTCTCTTAAATATACCATAAAATTTATTGTCATCTTTTAATCAACACAAAATAATATGTGTTGAAATGAGAGATGGGTCAGGAATAGAAAGAGATGAGGAGAGGGAGAAAGGAATGGAGAAATAATAGAGATGAAAGAGAAAAGGAGAAAGAGAGACAGGGGAAGGGCGAGAGGGAGGAAGGAAGACAGAGGGAGGGAGGGAGAGATAAAAAGAAGGTCCCAGACTGATTTGATCAATACTTTTTTGCCCTGGTCCTCCTGTCCCTCATGGATGAGCTGAGCAATTTTCAGCCTCAGTCTCTAGCCTTGGCCTACACACACTCAGGGTCAAGGATTATACATCAGACAAGACTTCAAAAACCAAGAAGATTCAGCTCTTCTGAAATACAATCTACATGTACACTTGAAAGGGAAATTTGAGGTAAGTTTGATAATCATCATGTAGTTGTTTTTTTTTTTACAGACATGCACCTAGAACAAACTACAATCATCCAATGGATGCATGAAGAGTTCTGTCTGAAAATCATCTTTAGATAATTGTAACATGTTTACCAAAAGCCTACTACAGTACATGTAGCTATCTGTGTGTTAATGTTAGTCTTTCCTATAAAAAGAAGAACAATAAAGTTCTTTTATGGAAATGGTTACTTTAGTTTAAAACCATTCAAAAATTATCTAAGAATCAATCAACTGTACTCTCTGCTAAAACTGTTTCACAACTGCTGTTGTGATGTTGTTATTCGGTTAGTATAGTATTATAATTTGTATTATTATCACAATCTTTAAAAATGTACACATATCAATTATTATAATATTTTATCAATCTCCATTCACATCTACAGGCATTGCTTTAAAGATTGAATTAAAAAGAAAACAAGCTCTTGATATGAAACTCCATCTTCATCTGATGGAGCTCTACCTACACTACAGGCCAAGTAATGCCTCAGTCACACCTTTGCGTATTTGGCTTGCGTATTGCTGCGTATTTATGGCAAGCTGTTGTAACATTTATTCCTTTTTTCTTGATATCAAGATTACTATTGCTTTACAACAGGAAATCATTTCTTGATATTGAGAGATATGAATAAATGTTGAAACAGCTTGCCATACGCATGCCAATTACGCAAAGTTGTGACTGAGGCATAAGCCAAGTTCCAATTTTAGAAAACAGTCTGATTATGCTCTTGAAAAGAAGAGAGAGAGAGAGAGAGAGAGAGAGAGAGAGAGAGAGAGACATAGAGACAGAGAAAGAGAGAGAGAGAGAGAGAGAGAGAGAGAGAGAGAGACAGAGACAGAGAATACGTGGAGATGGGAAGGGGGGATTATCAAAGGAAAGGGGACACTAAACAGTCCTTAATGAAATAAATGTTAACATGTCTCATCACAAATGCAGAGGTGTTTTTTTGAGGGGCCGCAGTTACAGTACATACTTTTACTTGGCTGCTAATTTTCAGTAGGGGCGGGGGCTTGGGAAATTTTTGACTAGAAATGAAACTACATATTCACTAACATTTCCACTGCTATCATACAAAAAAGATTCCCCCACGCAATAGTATGATTACAATGTAAGTCATATCTATTCCTTTGAGCCCCAAACATCTGTCAGTTGAGACTTGCTTGTATTTCACAGATCTCACTTTTTCTTGAGGCTTCTTTCCCACTTTATCCTCTGTATAGCATATATACCTAAAACTAATAATATTTATGATACCAGTTGCTATCCCAATTTTAGATACTTCAAATCAAAGTTCTACAACAGGTCATGTTCTCCCCATCAAATATGTCCCTGCAAGCATAGAGTTCAGTTGTAGAAAGAGATATATTATATACAAGGAAGAAGGAAGAAAGAGGAGAACATTTCTTTATTTTTCAGGAGGTAAAAAGTACAGCTCACAAAGCTAATCAAATATCACTTAAAAATAGGGCAATTAGTGGAAGGCAATAAAAGAAGCATTCTAGCAGCCTCCATTGTTGAGAAGGCATCACCTTAGAATTCATTATCATCTCCATCTCCTCATCTTGAGGATGACTCACAGGTCTACATGTAAGCCACCATGAGGATAGGCCGCACCCTGACCAACCGACTAAGATACTACGTCAGCATCCATCCTCCAAGCACTAAGATGAGATGCATCCCTCCCTCCCTCCCTTCCTCATACAGGGAGAGATGGAGTCTTGCATAGGGCCCTCCAGGCTTGGAGGCCCCTGCCTCCAAATGCTCACTAGCCAAAGCCCAACGTCATAAGCCACCACCTGACCGAGAAGAGGAGTATGACAATGGCGGCTAGAGCATCCAACGCATCGCCCCGCATCTTCCTCCGAGGGGCAGGATGGAGACGGGTGCAGGCTCGGCTTGGGGAGCTAATGCAGGCACTGATATTCATGCACTCGTGATGGAGTAGCTTGTTTACGCACGCACCATGCTTCGTGCATGCCGCTGCTGCGACAGTGTGTTATCAGCGATGCCCTACTCTTGACAGACATCACCTGATCTCACGGCTGGCTACGAGATGGGTACATGGATTGAAATAAAAGGGAAGGGTCTTATATTGCCTCTATGGGTGGTGTTCCTTCCTAGACTCCCATTGAGTCCATTGGTTGGGGGTCTTCACAAATGTAGGTCATGTCATATATCTCAGATGTAATCTCAGAAGTAGTTATCACTCAGAAATCAATTCCTTTAACCTCTGACCTTATGCAAAATCAATACCATGGCTCAATGTGAGTAATAACACCTTTGCGTTCCAAGAGTGTAAGAATGAATTATTACGATACATCAGGTGAATGTGATTGGATCATAAGGGAAGTCATGCTACAGTAAGTCGAGCGAGATAAAAAAAAAAACCATTTAGTTTGGGGAACAGAGGATAGAGGATGTCCACCCTGATATTAAGTTGGTTTTAATAGAAGCAGAAAAATGAGAGGAACAGGTCAAAGTTTGAGCAAATTCTGATTAAATTTGTTTAAACATTTTTTTTAAAAAGTTGCAATCAATCAAACAAAAATTGGCAACTCTGTTGATGTGTGAAATGAAGTCCCCGCCCATTCCCTCTGTATTGGCAAGGAAAAAACAAACAGAAATTGCTATTTTCCCTCGCGAAAAATGTTCAATCATACAGCATCCTAAACATAAGTATTGCACATAACACATATGTTTCTATACAACCCCTATATGGAAAGAAACTATTCTGTTATCACTAATAAAGAAAAATGAAGTTTATGAATTTCATGTACAGAGCAACTGGGAGAGGACCTCGCAAGATATGTCAGTGTTGCCAATTTGTTGTTTGATTGATCGCATCTCTAAAATTCATAACTTTCTTATTTTCAACATGGATATCACATACACTTTATTTTTACATTACAATTCAATGAAAGTAAGGGCATTGTCTTGAAATTAAAAAGTATGGAAAATATCTAGATCTATAATCTGTACTAATGATGGAAGAATGAGAAGGGTGTGAAGGCAATCCCTGATATATCAACAATGATTAGAATAACTTGAATATAATTATTCACCATAGCAACCTACCATGCATGGATGGAAATTTACAATCAGATAATGATCAGTGTCACATCAATTATGCTATTTCTCTTTACTAAACAATGAGCAGTATTCCCCTTATCAAAGTGGGTCACCTTCACTTATCAGGATTCAACAATTATAAAATACACAGGAGAACAGGAATCAGAATCAGATTATCTTCAAATGTGTACCGGTAAGCACAAATGTAGTCATGGAATCCTCTATCTATAACATACATGTAAGTTGAGTATACAAAATAAATTGAACTATTGTATTTTTAATCATATAAATCTTATTGAATGAAAAATGAGGGTAAGGTGTATGTAAAAATAACTTTGATAAACCCAGATTTGAAAGTATTTTAGATATTGTGGATATGTTTTTGGTTTTTTGTTATCACGGTGAACAAATTTTGAGCACTGCTGACATTATTTTCACATAACATTATAAACATAATCATCAACTATATTTTATTATTTTTATATCATGTAGAGTGCATTATAGCTTGTATTTCTCTCTTCTTTTTACTTTGAAACAACACCATAATATTCATAGTCCTATATGATGTAAGGTGTTTTGATGGATTGGAGGATTTATGTTAACAATAGGTCTAATATTGTCATATAGCCAAAACAGGCAAATTAATTTCTTTGTCAGCCGAGAGGCAGAAGGGCCTAAGTCATGTCATTTCACATAGAGTTACCCGGTACTATGACAGTGTACTGTTGACAATATCAATCAATAGGTCCTGTGTGCACTTACAGGTTGTTTACATAATTCATATAACAATAATGGAATTACATCTACATGCAGACACTGGGGAAAACTTACTGTATACCTAGGTGAAAAATGTATTACATAAATTATGTATACAGGATTACAGGCATATACATTGTAAGCATGCCAATTTGTCGAATACATGGATAAGATGAAGTTGTACTATGATAGGAAAGAAAAAGGGATAGATTAACAAAGACAGATAAACGGACATGTAGACGAGAGTGAGAGTGTGTGAGAGAGAGAGAGAGAGAATGAAAGAAATGAAAGGAGAAAGTGTACATATATGTGAGAGATACATGTAGGTGGTGTGGGTAGATTTGTTTGTAGGTGGGGGTTGTGTGGGAGCGGTGGAATAGAAATGTATGAAAAATAAACATGTTCAAGTACATGTAAGATTATAGATATCGGCTGGGGAAAGGGAGGGGGAGGGGCGGCAGAATTTCAAGTGGGTGGGAGACAAAAAGAGGTAACAAAATACATCCATTAGCGATAGGAATGAAAGAGAGACATTACACAGTGAAAAGCAGACATCTAGAGCAGCCAGACTAATGAAACTTTATCCCGGTTTTCACTGCAAATACAGACACCAAATACATGTAATTAGTGGGGATTGTAGATGTTTGTCTTCAACAGGCAATATATCTGTATGCACGCACACAAACCTTGTACATGTGCCTGAGAGTAATAGTGTGGGAAATAGGGTTAAAGTGACGCTCACAGCTAAATGTATTTTTGGAGGATCTATCTGAGTATCTGCACACTTTATGTACGTTCTGGGAGTATGTAAATTATGACCTTTAATTCTTTTCTATCTGAGATCACAAATCTGGGAATAAGAAAGGATCTTAGACAGCATTTTTTAATCACGTTGCTCCTAGTATGATTTTGCCTTTAATTTGTCTCTCATTTCCATCTCTGATAAAAGACAAAGAGATGTGGTTTCGGTCTACTAATATTGTGAATTTGTGGTACATGATTGATGACTCACGTAATTAAGAGCAGTAGTTACAGGTACACGCCGCCGTAACAATACAAACAAGAGCCTTAGACGTTATATCGATGATATCACACAAAGTTAAATAGAATTAATAAAACTGTAAATTAACATACATGTACCAGTAATATGTACACGTTGTATATCAGCTTCCTGTCAGTAACATTAAACATTTACTATTCAACTCCAGGTGGAATTTAGATGAGGTTTTCTGGCTCACCGTAGGGCAACGTGAATGCTCTCATAGTGCAATCAATAAATAATTAATTAGATTGTTCATCCAAGACCTCCAAAATAAATGTCAGAAAGGCAAGCCTGTAGGCTGCTGCAAACTTCAACAAAGACTGGTGTATGCATTGGCGTCACTTCGCTTTCAAGAGAAAAATCACCCAACAAACTAATCTCCTTTCTCAAATGCACTGATGAGTTTTATTTCTTTTGAAACTTGTGACTTTTCCCTATTCAAATATTGAACAAAATAAAAGTCATGTAACTTTTTTCTATGATGCAAATAAAATGAAATATTATAAAAACACTAAAAAGTCTCCTTTCTTAATTAAAACATATAATATCCAGAGAAAAATATTTTGTTCCTATTCCTTTAGGTGTTTCTTATCACCCCATTTTTTACTGAACTGTAAAGATCTCACATGAATTTAGAATAAAAACAGGGAAATTTATCAATTAATCAATTTAAGCAGGATATTTATTTTAGATAAGCTTAAGAATTACCCAGGATAGCCTCTAAAACAAGTGTTTTTCTCAGGGAGCAAGTGTTTGTTCCTGATTTTTTATTTTATGCCTTTTTTGCATATTTGTATCATTTTCGATGATCACACTTGTATTTTAATTCTGCACTTACAGACAGTGCCACAAAATTTTGTTCTCAATAAAATACAACCATGAGCAATTTTTTCTGCAACAGGATTTCATATTCATTCTTTCTTTCTTATTTACTTGAATGTGCACATTCAAAACCATTGATCAAGAATACAGAATGCCTTTCCAGTCTCCAATAGCTATGGTTCTTTTTCTTAAAACCATCCTGTGTTGTACACATAAACAAGACAAATGTAACTGCGTATCCTACATGTATATGCCTCTGGCCTCCGCCCTAAATTCAATTAAAGGGATCCGGTAACTTTGTCTCAGATTCTGAAACAAAATTCTGGATTTAGCTCATGATGCAATGATAATTATAAACCTTTAGGTCGGTCAGGAACCCCATGACTTTTACAAGCCAATCGCCTGTCTGATTATCAAGATATTTATGATTGGAATTACAAATTTTGAAAACCGTTCGCCTGACAGTTTTCATAACACTACAGTCTATTGGGGAAAATGAGTATGGTAAAACCGGTCACTCACAGATTTTTACTTTTTTGAGGCACTTCTTGATCATTTTGAATCACAATTTTTTTAGGGCTTCAATATTACACCATATCACAGACACTGATAACACGTAGGGCCGTGTATTTAAGATTATTCTTTAAATAAATTTATATCATTATGAAAACAAAAAGCCTATAATTATATATCCTGACTAGTGCTGTAATCAAACGTTTAACCGTCCGGTATCCGACCGCCCATGGCGGATTCCGTTTTCAATTGGACGGTTTCGTTTTCCCGTTTTTTTTTTTTTTATTTATTTATTTTTTTTATTTATTTTTTATTTTTTAATATTTTTTTTAAAATAATTTTTCAATTTATGCCCCTCCACCTGGCACTATGCCTGGCGGTGTCTCCCAGCTCAGTAATCGGTGTGTTGACTCACCACTCGGAAACTAGAACAACACTCCAATTTGTCTGTTATCTTGGTTTGAAAGTAATCTTTGTAATAGATCTCAATATGTAGTTTATAATAATAATTCATCCAATTTTTACACATGGTGTACCACAAGGTTCTATCCTAGGTCCTTTACTGTTTTCAATTTACATTAATGATCTTACACATTCTTCTAAAAACGACATTGTTACTATTATTTGTGACAAGTTCACAAGCACAAATCGACGCTTTCAACTGCACCTCGCAGTTAAATGAAAGTCCTTCCCGTTTTTTCACACGGACCTGGCTTTCCGGCAAAAAAAAAAAAACAATTTTTTTTTTTTTTTTTTTTTTTTTTTTTTTAAATCATTTAACCGAAAACCGTCCGGTTTTGACTGGCGGTTAAACGGAATTGGAGATATCCGTGATGTTACAGCACTAATCCTGACTATGATCTTTGACCTTTAACCTAATAACTAACAAACCTAATTGGATCGTCTTTCTATACCGTGTGAGTCAAAAAAAAGTTTACACCTAGAAAATTGCTAATTATTTTCAAAATCATCTACATGTATGAACAGTAAATAATTATACATCTTATGAAAGAGTGTTTTGCCCCAAATCATTTGGTATCATTTTTGTGTGGTATGTGTTCACGCTTGGATGAACATGAGGCATTTTTTGCGAGAGAGTAAAAATTGACTTGCGCCAAAGTGATGCCTACAGCATGTATTATGTAGGGATTAGCGGAGTGAGAGAATGAATTGAATGTATCAAATGAAATGCATTGCATATGCTTTTTGCAGAAGCAAAGTCACACACACACATACACGCGCACAAATGTTCGTAGATATTTGATATTTGATATGTGTGGCATGATTAATTCATTAGGGATGTTATTTGGATCTGCAAAGATCGAATTAATACCCAAATCCCAATTGTTTTATTCAAACATCACATAAGCAACTTTGGCGCAAATCAATTTTTGCACTCTCGCAAACAATGCCTCCTGTTCATCCAAGCGTGAACACATACCACACAAAATTGATACCAAATGATTTGGGATAAAACACTCTTTCATAAGAAGTATAATCATTTACTGTTCATAGATGATTTTTGAAATAATTAGCAATTTTCTAGGTGTAATTTTTTTTTGGACTCACTCTGTAGTATCATCATGTTAGAAGCTCACACCTCAAGAAGTTCTTGACATATTTTGAGAACAAGGCTAATAGCTCTATTTCACAAATTGCCCTCTAAGAAACTAAGACTTTGGGCATTAGACCCTACTTACCTACAGCTGTAGGCCTAAAATCTAAACAGGTCCTCTTTATAATTTATGGTGATACAAACCAGTATCTTGTTTGAAGCTTACACCTCTTGTTGTTCGTGAGATACCACAATATAAAGGCTAATACTTGAAATAGTGAAAATGTTATACAAATATTGCTAAGTATATGAATATTGTTTTTTTGATTTTTTGTGGTATTTTGGGGAAGCAAAATCATTTTTCTATTTTGAATACTTGCAATGTGAGATTAGCAAGATTATGTATAATTGCAACCTCACAAACTTCTAAAAGTTCCAATTTAATGTGCACAATCACTGCTTTTCTCAAATTGGTCACAATGACTATACTGCAAAGAAAAGAATTATAATAAATATCAAGGGTATAAATACAGCGCATTGCTACTTGATGCAAAAGTTCTTGAGAAATGAAATATATTAATAGGATGGTAAATTGAAAGTAAAGTTTGGGATTTGACCAGTTCAGGATATTGACAATACCCCCCTCTCATTCAATTCTTTTTCTCCGTACATTGCCCCTCTCCTAGGACAAAGGTCTAAAGTATTACTTCAAATATATTCTCATTTTCTCCCACATGGCATACCAAATCTTTTCAACATAAGAAAATGAGAAATTACATGTTTTGTCCACTGCATTCTGAGCCAGAAGGGCCTTATATTTTAGAGTACATTTGAGTTTAAATGGACTGGATCAGCAGTTTCCATGTGCAGAAGGCCATAATTCGCTGACACCAGACTTGGTGGAAATACCATTACCAGAATGGGAGTACAAATCTGGACACAGCAAACCCGTTGGCTAGTCAATAATTACCCCCTTATCGCTCGGAGAGCTTCGGTGAGAGAAAAGCGAAGCATTACATAAGGTCTAATGGTCATAAAACTGAATGCTAACCCTAGTGATTGACAACACCTGTTATTGGGTAAACACCCGAACGGTGTTGAATTCCCCATGAGAGCTGACTTCTATGTGACTTTAACGCATATTCTGGCTCGAAACAGATCATTTAGACGCTGTGGATTCACTACACCTCTGTTTATGTACATGTAGGCCTACTGTAGATATGCATCCCTCTCAATTACCAGTTTTGTAGCGATCCCCTTGATAACTTGTTGCTGGTTTCAGGAAGAAAAAAAGGTTGGAGGGTTATGATTATGTCCAACACGTATTGTTCTTGCCTACAGGGGCAATGCAGAGTGGGTGTGGTCGATTTCCACCCCCACCCCCAACAGGCCAACACCATTCAAAATGTTGTTGGTAACTTTGAAAGTTACTTTCAACCCTGTGCACAAGATAATTTGAAGACCCTTCTTCTTTTTTGGGGAAGGAGGGGGGGGGGGTGATTTATCCATCCTTGTGGTGGGTCCATCCATACCCTCCCCACCCCCTCTTGCCATTTAATAACCTTCTTTTTGTTCAATGCCCCTTGTTGCCCATCTGTATATGGTATGTTTTCTGACAAGTTTGATACTGTTATAGCTTGTCTTTAACAACTGTCATAATACCATCCTTTTCTTTAATATTTTGTCTGCAACTTTAGCCACAGGTAATATATCATCATAGCTGTTTGGAGCCAGAAGGGCGATCATAACGCATGCTCATAAAACAGCGTTAATGCCCTTCTGATTCTGAACAGATCACTTCTATTTCTAAATGTTACAACTATGTCGCAACACTCTAGCATGATGTAGCAGCAGAAATTATCAAATTCGATCTTAAATATCAGACGTATTCCAACTAACCAAATACAAGCAACTTTTTACCTACAAACACACACATTCTATCCACTTATACGTAGTTTAATTGATTGAAGGATGTCATTTAAGTACAAGAAGTATGAGACTATGATGATTTATGAATGATCCAGTCACATACATATCCAAGGACAACAGCAACCATCAAATCATACACACAATACATTTTAGAACTGACAGAACCCCCTAAAATCTAAATGTTAAATGTTATCATCTTGACTTACTTGCAATTTTTCATCATCTCCTCTTGCGAGAGTATTTTAACGGGTGCTAGTGGCTCCGTATTCAGGTTGTAATTACGGAAGCATACGGCCAGCTTGTCATCGAAATTGTTGACCAAGTCTTCGATGGATGATGAACGCATTTCGTTGAAGTTATCCGGGCTAATTTCCTCTCTTTGTGACAAAACTGGTAAAGCTTCTCCATTGGAATTTATGACGTCTGCTGAACTACGAAAATCTATGAATTCAGGCCATTCATCGCTTCCCGCGTCGCCGTTTTCTTCGAACTTAGCGAGTGGGGCTGCCATTTTGGTTAGAATTATTCACTTCAGCAGCAGTACACTTTTATATTATACACGGTCGATGGGTGAACTCTGTCCGGTGGGCGCTGGCGCAGGTCACCGAGAAGGCCCCGCTAGTTTGTATGTAAATATGCAGAGTCTTTGACGTATGGTGCATGTGTACGTGTGTGTGTTGGTTGTACGTTGTCGAAGTCAGCATTTCCGACTCGACTTCTTGCTTTCCCATTTCTTGAAGTGCGCCATCTTGAGTCTATGTACATCTCATTTCGCAAAGTTTTGCTGTTACCGACAAGGAAAAAGTAGATCTAGACAAATAATATAAAATAATGTAATAAAAATAACGCAGTGGCGTCGGCTCGAGGGGGATAAGGGGTATACAAAGAAACAGTTGCCCCCAATGACGTATCCAAAAGTTGTATTTTATATTCTCCTATGTTACCTCATGGGGGTGGGGGGGGGGAGGGGGGGGGGGGGAGGGGGGGGGGGGGGGTGTTTGTATGCACCCAATGACAATGACAATTAATTTTATTTCTTAAACCCTCATGAGGGCATGAAATGATTAAAATCATATGATGTAATGGAAACATGAATGCAAATATTATTACAGTCTATAGACAATCAAATCTTTACGGGAAAAAAAAAAGAAGAAAAAGATAGAAAAAAATCAGATATGCCTTGCTAAAAACAAACAAAGGGCACAATTTTCAAGGGACATGATCTCACCTGAATGGCGCATTGTTTTAAATTTGGATTTGCCGTTTAATCAGGCAACTGGGTTACAAGAAAAACAATCAAACATAACAACAACAACAACCAAAACAAACAAAAGCAACCGTCGTGTGATATTTTTGTATTAGTTATATAGCTTGACCGCCGAGTGACCTTTTCATTTAATTGAAGAGAAATGCACATGGGCATAGCCTTTGACTCTTCCTATAATACAGTGGCGTTTTCATAAAGTGACAAACAAAAAACCACCGTCGAGTGATATTTCAATTTTTTTATATTTGTTTATTAATTATATATAGAGCTAGGCCGCCGAGCGACCTTTTCATTTAATTGAAGAGAAATGCACATTTCATTGGCATAGTTGACTCTTCATTACAGTGGCGTATTCATAAAATAATAAACGATGAATCCAGCGTATCCCACACCCCCCCCCCGCCCCCTCCACGACCAAGAGAATCAAACTTTTTATAAATAAAGATAACAATTGCAATGTAGTTAGTCCAGGGCACAAAGGCTTAGGGGCGAGGGACTAGGTAAATTGGACATGAGGACTATACGAAAAGGCCCCTCTCTTAGTCGCTCTTATATCCGTGCCCCTTCACTCTCAATGAGGGCAATGGGCAAAGTAAAAGAGGCGAATACGTTTTTCTTTCATCGACGGAAATTTTGAAGAAAAGAATATAATTATTTTCCACAGGCGAAATGCAATTTTGTAACCCATTGTTACCTTTCCTTTTTCACACTTTCTCTTTCGCTCTCTCTCGCTATCTCGCTATCTCTCTCTCTCTCTCTCTCTCTATCTCTTTCTTCTTTCCTATTTTTTAATTTATACGAAACTCACTTTTTGTTGGTTCTCTTCCTGTGATTAGATGATGCATCTGCTTCATGTCTCACGTCAGTTTTTATTGGGTGAAGGGCGCTCTGCTTAAAAAGTGTTGAAGTAATGAACTCAACAAATTACGTGATTTCGATTGGCTGAAAGCGATGGCTGTTCCAAGCTGTGTTTAATCGAAAACTTTCTATTGAACGAAGCTCCAGACACTGAGTTAGGAATTGGGTTCTTTTGTATTTTTTGCGTTGAACTTTTCAAAAGTTTATGGAATTGATATCCGATTTTATAACTTCCCCTACACTGGGTTTGAAACTAAGCCTACTTGTAGCGAGGCCTCACCAGCAGATCCAGGATTCTTTTGCAGGAGGAAGGGTTTTCATTTTCGGTGGAGAGTATTCACAGGTACAGTCGAACCTGTCTATAGCGACTGCCCAAGAGAAACACAAAAAATTAGGTCTTTGTAGACAGGTGGTCACTAAAGCAGGTTTGAATATAATGCCAAATTTTGGTTTTATGGGGGGGGGGGGGGGTTACGTGCCCTGTGCCCCTATAACTGGTTCAACCAATGTGCTTAAGCTTTTAGTTAAATTAATTTGCTTTTACTTTGATTATAGCGTCATACAGATCTGACTTTTTACTTTCACATTTCTCCCTTCATCCGCCCGTTCTTTCATCATTTTTCACATTCTGAATGTGTTTAACCTTCTCTTCCCCCTCACTTTCTCTGGTCCATTCATTCACGCAATTTTTTAAAAATTTCTTAAAAATTATCATCTTCTCTCAAAGTCGGATTGTTTGCTAAATGCCTTTTTCATTGTATGTTTCTGAGACGAATTTCTATGCAACTGAGCAATGTATACGGGGCTGCAAAAAATATTTACCGGTAGTAACAATCCATGCATAGAACATTTACCAGAATATGAAAAAGCTTTCCGACGTACAATTTTTCTACACTTAATGGACTTAACAATTTGAATGGGCTTGACCTATAGATCTTTACTTTAAAAAGGAATTAGGTTCACTTTAAAATATTAACGTCACTAAAAGACTCTCGTACTCTCTCTTTCTCTTTTTCTTAGTCTATCATTTCGATTGTAGACCACAAATAATTCATTTTCTTTCAATCTAGATAACAGTTTCATATTCTATTACGATCGATGTTTTTATGCAATGTGGAAAACCGAAGAATAGTGAGAAAATTTTATTATGAGATCGTCGATCAGCATGGTGAAAGTCCTGACAATCTGACATTTTGAAAGAGTGGTCCCTCCTCGGCCCTTTTAAATTGACATTTAACATTTCAATGACGAAATTTAGATCAGGAATTTAATCACATTTAGTAATATATGCCTACAATGAATATACACATTTGGTTCAAAAGACTAACGGCAAGAGAAAAATTGTAATTTTGGTAGGCCTCGATTTACTTGACGTTCGCGCGTTTTAATATATTTATACGTCTATGAAGAACTTTGAGTTCAACATTAAACTTGCAAATCACATCAATATTACAGATATCGCTTAATTTGAGGGAGAACAAAAATTACCTGATGAATAACGTTTTTGCAAAGTCGTCGATTCCTCTACAGGTTTGTCTGGGTATTTTTTTAATTTTTTTTCTTTCTAGTGGAGACGGGGGGGGGGGGGGGAGGGGCAAACGCATTAATATCATAATATTATTTTCCGTAGTAAGCCCTCGCTAAGAAAGAATAACAATTAATGCTCTTCTGATTTTGTCTGTTCAATTATCTCATTCAAACCATTTTTCTTTAATTTATTTATTTATAACCTAAATTCAAGTTACATTGTTTGTCAGCTGACATTAATTATACAATCGGTAAATGGAGCCAACAAATAGAAATAGCTAGTCTAGGTTGGCCCTATTTGATACACTGTCATTTATGACAAGCAATTAAAAATAAACGTTGAATCATAAAGGGGTAACGGTTTGCACTAACATTAAAACAATTTTGTTGATTTGAAATATATGCACTAAATAATAATATTACTCAAAAATATATGTAGGCCTACACTTATATAGATTTCAAATATTTACACAAAATCGTTGAAATATTTCATGGTAATTCTTTTCGTATTGTTCAATATTTACATTAAATGTGCCAATAAGAATTATTCAAATTTCATTCTTCAAGAAGGTCTGTTTTGAATATTTGTCCAAAGCGTTTTCGCGATGAACATTTTTCTAATTTCATTGGACAGAGCATTTTAAATACATGCACCAAAATATCATTCAGACTGTTTTCCTTTGTTTGTTTTTACTTTCAAAAGATTTTACAAGATTATGATATTCATAGGTTCTTATTTCATCAGCATGTTGTACAAAATTAATGTAAAATAATCTATAAAACAATATAATATTCTGAACTCATAAAAACAAGGGAGATAAAATGGTGATTGTAATATTATTTTAAATGAGATAACATGTTTGATTTTTGTTTGTTTCATCAAAGTGAAAACTTCATCACTAGCTTACGTAAAAAAGAGATAGGCACCCAATATATGAGGATATTCGGGAATGTCGCTGCCCGGATATAAGGATATTCGGGCATGTCGCTGCCCGGATGTGAGGATAGTCGGGCATGTCGCTGCCCGGATGTGAGGATATTCGGGTATGTCGTTGCCCGGATGTGAGGATATTCGGGCATGTCGCTGCCCGGATGTGAGAATAGTCGGGCTTGTCGCTGCCCGAATGTGAGGATATTCGGGCATGTCGCTGCCCGGATGTGAGGATATTCGGGCATGTCGCTTCCCGGATGTGAGGATATTCGGGCATGTCGTTGCCCGGATGTGAGGATATTCGGGCATGTCGCTGCCCGGATTTGAGGATATTCGGGACTGTCGCTGCCCAGATATGAGGATATTCGGGCATGTCGCTGCCCGGATGTGAGGATATTCGGGCATGTCGCTGCCCGAATGTGAGTTCATCTGGTCATGGTTGCTCGAATATTGGATCTCTGAAAATGCTCGGGGAGCTAGCACCCAGCCCCTCCCCCGCCCCGTACGTCTATGACTGCAACAGGGCAGTGGTGTTGCGAATTTTGAACACATTCGACTCTTTATTCAATTCCTCTTCAAATGGGGCTTGAAATTAACGAACTTTCTAGAGTCAAAGAATTTAGCAAGGTAACAGAAAGCTAAGACTTCTTTAAATTGCTGAACCTCCCCAAATATAATTTTTACACTGCAGTAAAATGATAATATTTTTAGAATTGTAGCGGAGATATCTGTCTAAAATGGCACCCGAGGCGCAAAAAGAAATCAATAAATATATTACAGGGCAATAAAAAAGTTAGTAAAAATAAAAAAACACGGCAAAATTGTATCAATTGCAATAGAATAATCTGATACAATAATAAAATACACGATTTGCGACACAGTAAGGCGCAAAGCAACCGGAAAAAAAAATTAAACCCTTTTAAAACGCCATTTATGAACTATAATTGAAATAGGGGAACTGCATTACGAAATCTTGACGCAACACGTGTGAGTGAGCAAAGCGACCGAGCTTTACATAGAAAATTTCGCAACTTTAACCCCCCAAAACTCTATTTCTAATACAACTTACTCTTCATATTGAAGGGGGAACGCATAAGCCTATTATAATGATCATGAATTCTCCTCCTTTTCTACTCTTCCTCTTTCCATTTTACTACCGAAATTGATACCCGTACTATTGGCCATTTAACCCACTCCAATGTTAATCATCTTAAGCCATAGTGGTACAGTATGGTCTCTTGTGTCAAAGGCCTTTGCAAAATCAGAAGAAGAAAAAAGCTCCCTTATCAGTGAATTGCGTTAAAATGATGTATCAAATTTAGAAATGAATGTTTGTTGATATAACCATTTCAGAAACTCTAATGTTTACCAAGAATTGTGTTTGCATTCAGAAACTTGTTCATTTTGTGCTTTTTTCACACCGGACGTTTTTCAATTATTTTGATCGACATCGAAATAGTCTCACGAAATTTCGCCTAAATTGGACATTCGTTAAAGCATAAAGGATTGGATTTATCCCAGAGTTAGCCCATTGAATATTCTCAGTTATATCCCAAACCAGGTTACTGATGCATGTTTCTTCGCAGAAAGCATTCGCAATGATGCAGATTCCATATGGAAGACAACACACGCCAAACACCACGACAACGAGGGCTAGCTTCTGGGCAATTATTGTATTCTTTTGAAGTCTCACGCTGGTAAACTGATCTAGTTTGGTATTTGGTGTCGCGTTCATGTGGATTGCTTGTGAAACAGTTGGGATGCTCATAGATTTATTGGCTCGCTTTAAAGTAGAAGACAGACAAAACAAATTTGTCTGATGATTATTACCATCCTTGACTCCTTTTACAGCATACATGTTTGTACGACATTCTTGATTAACACGGTATTCTGTTGTTTCATCAAAATTTCGGTTGATTGTGATCACTTGAAATTTATCTAACTGCCTCTTGATGTTAACAAAAATAAGAGCATTTAAAACAGCAACACTCGAAAATTGGATGAAGAATCCAATAAAACTAAGAGTCAATGTTACGAACGGATACACAAGGAACTCTATGAAACACTCGTGCGAATAATCCAACGTCTCCTTTCGTCCGCCAAAAGTCGTCCATCCGAAAGAAAGTAGGACAAACACTGTGAAGGAGATTATTCAAGCTGATATGATTGCATATCGAACACGTTTTCGTGTCACGAATGATCGGTGTTTGATGGGCTTCGTAACTAACAAATATCTATCGATACTGATGAACACGATCATCACGCACGTCACGAAGATGGCTATACAGAGTCGATAACGCCGTATAATCTACAGACGTACTCGCCGAACAACCAACGCCCACTTACAATGTTCGTCAAATTGACCGTTAACGACACGAGTCCGACGATCAAATCGGCAAAAGCAAGATTGAGAATGATTAGATTAGCCGGTCGCTGACGTAACTTTCTGTCTTGAAAGTATGAAATGATGACGAGAAGATTTCCAATAACAGTGGTCGCAATGAGAATACCGTAGATAGCTACGACTGGAATCAATGCCAGGTTATTATCTTCTGAAGATAAGACATTGTGTCCTGTTGTTGTTGAATTGTGTAGAATGTTCAGGATCCATAATCTGCAGGCAGGTCATGCGAATTTTTATAGATTAGAATGACATCTCAATTTGGTATAGGCTACAAGAAAAACAGTAACACAAAGATCCCGAACTATTCCCCGTGAATGAGACAGGATCCAAATATTTGCGCCCAGGAGGGAAGCGCATAATATTATCTTTAAAATTCCGAACATAGAAGAAAGAAAGGAGGTGGGCTGGGAGAGGTAATCGAACTTCTTCTTCTTCTTCTTCTTTGGGTTAAGTCTACCTCCTTCACAGTTAAAGATTCGACAAGCCTTGTTAGTCTAAATATCTCTCAGTATGACAAGGGACTGATCTGTCTATCAACCCCCCCCCCCTTTTCTGGGTGGGGTCCAGGAGTCGAGCCCTTGGCGTCGAATGGAGAAAACTCCAACTGAAGATGGGGATTGCTGCAGGGTCCTCGCTCGCTATCTACAGACAAACGTGTAGTCTGTTCTGTAGTCTGCTGGAACAACGTTATCTCAAGTCCGGATATGGTCTAAGAATTGCTTGTGAAAGCTGGTGGTATATCTAAGGAGAGCCCCAGTATCAAAAGTCGGCAGACCTGCTTGGATACAAGGGAAACTGTCTGGAAACCATTAGAAACCGATTGGTAAACGGTCGGCTAGAAGGAAATATAAACATCGAAACATAAGTAAAATATCGTGGCACAATCTTGTCTCAAATGCAGGAATAATTACCTTCCTCAAAACTTAGCATTTATCATTAACTATAAGAGAAGCATGACAATTCTCTTTCATAAGACAAGTCTTGACAATATACAGGAATATTAATAAGAATTTACATCACTGACTTAAAGCAAATGACAGGGAGATAATGCTTATATCTTTATAATTATCACATTGACTGTTTATAAGCAAAAATGGGAGAACATTCCTTTCTCTATTTTTATAATCAACTATAGGATTTCTCGGTCAATTTCGTAAGTTGGCCACACAAATTCATTTTATGTTCATTCAATTTCGCCGATTCTGTCAACGCAGCTGTTATTTTTCGTTCAAATTCGTTTTTTAGCATTTAAATTCATGAAACGATCATTCAAAAACATTTTATTTTCATTCGAATTAAAACGCGTTTCTTTTTCGTAAAATGTTTGTAGCGACTCATACATTCGCCTTACTTTTATTCGTACATTCATGTCTCCAGTATTTTTCCATCATGCTACTTATTTATATTCAGTTATTCGGACCACGTGTGTTTTTCCCTCCATTCGCGCATCTTGGTTCCGCGCATCGTGTTTCCGCGCATTCCTTCACCCGCGTATTTTCACCGCGCGCCGCGAGGTTTTTACTTCACTCCCGCTCTCACCTCGGTCGAGTCCACACGTCTCTGTGATCCTCTCTCTACACTCGAGATTCTTCTGTGCCTTTACCCTATCCTACGGCACATCTACTCTTTCTCTGCCGTGTTCATCGGGCTGCAGTCTCCCAGTGGAACGTTATAGTCAGCACCGACATGGCGCCTGACTCTCCGCTGGGAGCTGCCAGTTTTCTTCGTTCCGGTAGCTCTTTCCACTCACGAGCTCATCAACCCACCGCCGCTCATCTAAACATTTCTTCATCAAAGTCCTGGTCATTCATCGAGCGACTCACTGCTTTTCTTAACTACCGGCTTTGCATGTCTACATTTCTACTCTTCACCCCACACGAGCACGACTCACATAGCTCGTCTGAACAGTTCATCAACGAGTTCGATTCACCGCAGCTCTGATGAATTTCACATCAATCAAAGTTCGGATCATCCGACTCATCGAGCGACTCGCTGCTTCGCATCGGCACCGACTTTGTTTTCATCATTTCTTCCTTGGCCTCCGACATCGAGCGACTCACTGCTTTCGTCATCGAGCGCCACACATTTCTACTCTTCGTCTCCGACATCGAACGACCCACTGTTCCGTCGTCGAGCGCCACATCTCTTCTCTTCTCTTCTCGCCTGAGAGCTTCTTCACTATCTTCATCACGAGCGTCACCGTCGAGATTCTTCACGGCTCTTCAGCCACGACTACGAAGTTTCGTCTCCGCCTTCATGCCTCCGCAACATTCATCGCGTGAGCCCCTTCCTTCGTTCTTCTCAACTCTCTTCATCTTCATTGGACTTTCGACGTCATTTCATCTATTCATTCATTATGTAATCTCCGTGAGATATTCACATTTGCCATTTATGCATTTTTATTCTGAGTCATCGACTTCATCGACTTGTGCTTGGCTACACTTTGCAAGTGTACGGCCAGCTTCATCAGTACCCAATAAACATAACGAAAAGGGAATACTTTCTTTTATGTATTTTATTGTCAGTGCAACCTTGTTTCCTCGTAGCTTAAATAAAAAATAAGAGTTATGTTGTGTGACGAGTGAACACGCTAATACAATTTCAATTCACATACCCCACACACGCGTTTACTAAATGTTCATTCAATTTAAAGCGAGAAGATTCGCGATTACGTAATAGCGTCTTCCGTGAATTCAAATTCGTTTCTTTGCATACAATTTCACACGTTTTGCAGACAAATTAAACAGGTAAATCTTACCCAGTATTATACAGAACCCCGCAAGCTTAGTTCAATGCTAAATCCATTTCAAATTGTATGGGTTAGTAAGCAACAAACATGTTATTTGTCCTCACTAGGGGTGTATACCCACTAAATCATCACTATTTAGCAACTGAACGACCATGACAAGTAGATATAACCTAGCCACGTCAATATAGAATTAGCATGGAATTAAGCAAGAGTGTCTTTTTATGAATATGCAATGATATAAGTGCATGCACAGTGTGTGTTTATAGACTACGGTTGTATTTATTGGAGTGGCGTACCATAATTGGGGGGGGGGGGGGGTATCAATACGCTATACATTGATTTATTTTGTATGTTTTGTTTTGTTTTGTTTTTGATAATTTATTCGATGTTTGTAATCTCTTTGAAGCCATTCATATTTGTGTAAATTATATTTAGTCTGTATTGAACATGTTTAGAACAACCTATGAGTATCAGTTCAATCACAATCATAATCACATCAAAATCTGAATCACCATCACACTAAATCACAATCACGATCGTGATCACAGTCACAATTACCATCTCAGTCACAATCGTAATCACCATCTCAATTTTTTTTTTTTTCTTTTTTCTTGTGGCTCTGAAAAGAGCCGTTTGTGTATGCGGTGCATGGGCTACATGCTGTACCGTTTACAATCACGATCACGATCACATACAGTAACAAGCACAATCAAGCTACACAACCATTAATGAGTTTGATACATTGTTTTCTCACTGCGCGCA
This sequence comes from Strongylocentrotus droebachiensis, assembly GCA_035222895.1. Classification (NCBI taxonomy): domain Eukaryota; kingdom Metazoa; phylum Echinodermata; class Echinoidea; order Camarodonta; family Strongylocentrotidae; genus Strongylocentrotus; species Strongylocentrotus droebachiensis. Next base: position 885,543 of record JAVYIG010000058.1, read on the forward strand.
CACCCCAATAACTCATGTCATGTGGACATAAACTAAAGAATACACGTATACAATCTGAAATCTTGTTTTGGTTATATTTAAATGATCATAATTACATCATGTATGAGATTATCATGTTCGTCTACGTAATATCACTTCCAAAAGATGACCGAGTACGTGATGAGAACATCAGTAAGATTATGTCCAATCTTATATCTAGATATATCTTATATCTAACCCATGACCCTTAGTTGGTATGCAAGGAATTATTTCTAAAAACACATCACCGGATATTGACCAAGAATGACAATATATGTTATATAACTAATTTGTTTAATTTAGATGATAAACATGTGCATATACCATGTATACCATAGGTTTGTAAAGATAGGCGAATATGAATAAAAACTTTGTTATTTAGAATGACCCAAAGTGAAATTGAATGGTACGGACGTCCGATTTGCCATTGTTGACGAAAATGAATGCAAACTGCGCATTTGTAAGCGGTCGTTAAATTGAATGAAACAAGTGCTAAATCCATTGACCGAATAATTAAATCAAATGAAAAAAAGTGTTATTTTGAATGAAATTTACACGCCGGCAGCTTTTTTTCGTGAATTTGAATGAACTTTGTATCAAAACAAATGAAAAGCTTACGAAATTGACCGAGAAATCCTACAATTTCACATCAGTTGGACGTCGAATATAATCTTCAAAATACACAATAAGAAACTGAAACAACCAGGTTTACTATCAAAATATCTAATAACAAACTTACTATCTAATCTGCAGGCGCGTAGCCAGAGTTCGATGTTTGGGGGGGGGGGGGGGGGCACTTACATGTAATCGATCGAGGTCAAAAAAAGGGGTCTACAAAAAATCAACCGATCTTGGACATTTTAGGGGGGGCACGTGCCCCCCCCCCCCCCCCCGTGCCCCCCCCCCCCCCCCCGTGGCTACGCGCCTGCTAATCTGAAGATGGAAACCTCCTATGTAAAGGAACTGGCTTTGACATTGCCAATAATAACGGACGCTGCTGCTTCATACCCGATATGCATGAGCTATATAGGCAAAACCTGTCTTTGCTCTTTGGAGGCTAGCTGCAATCTGCCGAAACATGGCTGAACTGCACTGCATGCATGGCACTAAAACATATTTATGCAAAGGCTGCTCTAAAAAAAGAAAAGCAAGCTTCTCTGCCACACACAGTAAAATAATTAATTCAGACACAAGCATTGTTAATCTTAATGAATTTAGGACTCTGGAGTTAACGTATTGAAAATTCACCAGAGTATGAAAAAGCTTTCCGACATAAAAATATGCTACACTTAATGGACCAAGCAAATTTTTAATAAGATTGACCTATATAGATCTTAATGAAAAAGGAAAAAAAAATGTTTAATGTAACATTTTCACCTCACTAAAAAACTCTCTTTCTTTCTCTCTCGCTTTCTTTCTTTTTCTACGTCTATCATTTCGATTATAGACCATACAAATTTTTATTATTTCATAAAATCTAGATAATTTGTTTTTAATATTGTATTACGGTCGACATTTTATACAATGTGGAAAACCGATGAATAAAAGAAAATTTATTATGAGATCGTCGATCAGCATGGTGAAAGACATGACTGAAAAACTCGAATCTCCTGTAATGGATAACTGTTGATAGAAATATTTGAGGGTTTGTTTGAAGGAACGGAATGATCCAGAATCAAGACAAAATCAGTGCATTTAGTGACCTTGGGTAAAGTATGCATCCTCAAAGCAAATGTTATCTAATGAGACTAAAAGTAGTTGCATATTTTAATTTAAAATAAAGCGATTAATTGAGAAGAAAAGGGAGAAAAAAGAGAAATTTAAAAGAACGGGGAAAAAAGAAAAAAGAAGAAGAAAATACAAGGGAACAGGAAAGAAAAATATATTTAAATATACCTTAAAGAATTTACCTTCAAGTAGATTCTTTTTCATCGTCCATTGTTCATCAATGTTTTATTTGTATTAACATGACTAAAGCATTGATGGATGCTTTCAATTGGAATGGTACAATAACTTGAGGTGATGTTTTGAGGTTTGTTTGATGGTCTATATAAGGAACGGAATGATCCAGGATCAAGACGAAATCAGTGCACTTAGTGACCTTGCTGGGTAAAGTTTCATCCTCAAAGCAAATATTATCCAATGGGGCTAAACGTAGTATAATATTTTAATTTAAAATAAAACGATAACAATTGAAAAAAAAAGGGAGTAAAAAGGGAAATTTAAAAGAACGGAAAAGAAAGAAAAAACGAAGAAGAAAAGACAACGGAACAAGAAAGAAAAAAAAGTATTAAAATATACCTTAAAGAATTAACCTTCAGGTAGTTTCTTTTCCAAATTCCATCGCTCATCAATGCTTTATTTTTATCAACATGATTAAAGCATTGATGACAGCTTTCAATTGGAATGATACAATAACTTTCTTTTGCCTTTTAAGCATTTGGTTTATATTCAATTTAAATGTATGCGATACTTGTGCCACGGTATCATTTTGAAGAAGAAATCTACATAACAAAGAAAAATCAACATCAAACATTTTCACACAAACACATTGGATGTGTATACTCCTCGATCATTATTAACGGTATAAGTTCTGATGTCAGTTTAATGATATTCTCGAATACAATAATTCGGAATGACAAATAATAACTAACTCAGGCGTTGCTCTCTAATTCCATATTTATCCTATAAAGTGAGTTAAACAATCTATGAATGACGTAATTTCGATCTGGAATTTAATCACATTTAGTATAAATATAGGCCTACAATGAATATACACATTTAGTTCAAAGGACTAACGGCAAGAGAAATGTTTAAATGTAGGTTAACCCCGATTTACTTCACGTTCACGGATACTAATATACGTACGTCTATGAAAAATGTGAACATTAAACTTGCATATCACATCAATATTATAGATATTTTTACAATTGAACAACCAATTTTGGGAAAAAATAAGCTGATGAATAACTTGTTTCTTCTTCTGAAGGTATATAAAAAATGTTGTCTTAATTTACTGTAATGTTGATAATTAGTGTCTAAATGAAACGTCGTCGATTCGTCTACAGGTTTTTTTTTTATTTGGGGGGGGGGGGGGGGGGGGGAGAGGGGCAAACGCATTAATATGATTTTTTGAAAGCCTCGCAATGAAGGAATAACAATTATTGCTCTTTTGAGGTTATCTGTTCAATTATCTCACGCAAACCATTTTTGTCATTAATTTTGTTTGTTCATTCATTCATTAACCTAAATCATGTTACATTGTTTTTTTAGCATGAAAATAATTATACAGTTGGTAAAGCTATGGTCACAACTCAGAGCGGCGACCCACCGAGTTGTAGCCTGCTCGGTCGCGTTGGAATTTAGGCATCGCCCAACGATTTTTGGAGAAGTTGAGCAGGTTGTTGAGCCAAAGCGATGCCCTGTCGATTTCCCGTCGGTTGCCGATCGATTTTAGGTTAAAAAATGGGCGAAATCGGGAAGCTTATTCGCGAGGCGTTCCGGCAGTGACCGACTGATGACTCACTGATTCCCGGGCGGTCTCCCATCGGTCACCGGCTGATTTAAAAAAAATTGCCCAGCGGCCGGTCGGTGATAGCCGGGGCACCAAAATACGCCCGGTGCCCGGGCGAACGCCGCCCGGGCACCCATCTAATCGAGCGTTCGCCGTCGAGCGATTTAGGTCAAAAATCGAAGCCGCTAGGTCAACGACTGCCGACCTATTTTGAACTCGCCGCCCAGTGACCGATTGATCTCCCAGCGGCGAAAGGGCGGCGAACGGGCGGCGACCGCTCGCCAGCCTTTGACCTAGCGGCTTCGATTTTTGACCTAAATCGCTCGACGGCGAACGCTCGATAAGGTAGGTGCCTGGGCGGCGACCGCCCGATCACCGAGCGTAGTTTGGAAGGCGAGTGAAAAGTGAGCAGGCGCCGCCGAATTTTAACTCCGCGCTAAAACTTCAGCGGCGATCGAGCGAAGCCCTAAAAACAAGCGGTGCCCGAGCGGCCCACGCTCGACGCCCGGGCGAAATTGGCCCTAAACTCGCCGCCCGGCTGCCGAGCAGGCTACTTTTTGAGGGTTGTGACCATAGCTTAAGCGGAGCTAACAAAGAGCAAGTCAAGCTTGGCCCCGTTCAATGCACCATAATTTGATATTGAATCAACATAAAGAATTAACGGTTTGCACTAACATTAAAACAATTTTGTTGTTTTGAAATATATACACGAAACAATAATCTCACGCAAACATATATGTACACTAATATAGATTTTAGATATTTTCACAATATCGTCGAAATATTTCATGGTAATTCTTTTCGTATTGTACAATATTTACATTAAATGTGCCAATAAGAATGAATTGAATTTTATTCTTCAAATTGGTCTGTTTTGAATATTTGTCCATAGCGTTTTCGCGATAAATATTTTTCTAATTTCATTGGGCAGAGCATTTCAAATACATGCACCAAAATATGATACAGACTGTTTTCCTTTGTTTGTTTTTACTTTTATAAGATTGATATTCATAGTTTCTTGTTTCATCAGCTTGTTGTACAAAGTGAATGTAAACTTATCTATAACACAACATAATATCTTGAACTCATAAAACATAGGAGCTGAATGGTGGTTGGAACGTTATTTTAAATGAGATAAAATGTGTGATTGTTTTTTTTTTCATCATCAAAGTGAAAACGTCATCACTAGCTTACGTACAGAAGAAATTGTATAAATATAATAATATTCAGGCACTCAAATATGAGGATATCCGGGCATGTCCCTGCCAGAACGTGAGTTCATCAGGTCATAGTTGCTCGAATATTGGATCTCTAAAACTGCTCGTGGAGCACCCAGCCCCTCTCCGCCCCGTTCGTCTATGACTGTAACAGAGCAGTGGTGTTGCGAATTTCGAACATAATCGACTTTCTATTCAATTCCTCTTCAAATGGGAATTAAAATTAACGAACTTTCTAGAGTCAAAGAATTTACAAGGTAACAGAAGCTAAAATTTCTTTTAAATGCTGAACCTTCCCAAATATCATTTTTACACTTCAGTAAAATGATAATAGTTTCAGACTTGTAGCACACATATCTGTCTAGAATGGCACCCGAGGCGCAAAAATAAATCAACAAATATATTACAAGAAAATACAAAGGTTCGTAAAAAAAGAAAACCCGGTAAAATTATAGTTGAAATAGTTGAAATAGTTGAAATAGTTGAAATATTTATTGGTTACTGAATCATCATAGGTTATAACAATAATGTGACAATGTCTTTACATGAGTATAAAACATAAGTTAAATTACATTTCCACATTCAGTAAATCATAGATACATACGCTCGAAGAGGTGATGATACAGAAGGGCTACAGCCTAAGCGTGACAGCTTGATACGCTTGCAGCCCAGAAACATTTAAAATCATAACGATTGTAAAGTAAAGTAAATTACAAAACATAATTGGGGGAAAATAACAAAAAATAAACAGTGACTTGCAACCAAAAAAAAAAATGGGATAGAGGGTGCATGGGAGGGGGATTTTCCTGCTATATCAAGGAAATGCTGACAAACATAAATTATATGATATCATGTGTTAATTTAAGAGATTTGTCAATATTTGCTCAATAAAATTGATTTCACACTTTTCTTGAAAGTATATACTGACTTCAAGTTACGGATGTCAACGGACAGTGAGTTCCAAATATCCGGACCAGAATGTCTTATAGATTTCATAGCCATTGTTGTTTTAGGATTATATAAATGGTATTTATTTGATTGTCTGGTTGGGTATGTATGAATATTTCTATTCAAACAAAACATTGGTGGGAAGTGGGAAGGTAGGGAATCATTATGTAGACGGAACATGAACAGTGCTTTTTGTAAAAAGTTAATATCAGTTACTTTCAGAGTTTTTAACCTCGCGAATAGGGGATCAGTGTGATCGCGATATCCAGCATTGGTACACACACGAATCGCTTTCTTTTGTAAAAGTAGCATTTTATCAGTATATACTTTTGAGTCTGCCCACAGTATTGCAATAAGACATGTAAGGAAGAATCAAGGAATTGTATAGCATATATAGAATATTCAAAGGCACATAATGTTTTAACTTATACAGTAAACCAACAGTGCGTGGCACTCTCTTTGAAACGTAATGTACATGATCACTCCATTTCAGATTTTCATTGATGATAGTTCCAAGAAATTTAGTATTTTGTTTTTTCTCCAAATATTCACCATCCAAGACTATTTCAGGTATAGGTTTATCAGTTGCATTTTTCCTGCTTTGAAAATGGATATAATTAGTTTTTTTCAGATTCAGAGATAATTTGTTGCTCCTAAACCACAAAGACAGCTTAGGTAGCTCGGTGTTCAGAATTCTCTGAAGTGATCGAAAATCGGAATTGGAGCAAAACACATTAGTATCATCAGCAAATATAATATATTGTAATGATGTAGTTGAGTTCGAGATATCATTAACATACAGTAGAAACAATAAAGGACCGAGTATCGATCCTTGTGGGACACCACATTTCATAGGCAATAATGATGAATCTACAGATTCGTAGCTTACATATTGCTTTCTACCTGACAAATAATCATTAAACCAGTCAAGAGCAACTCCTCTTACTCCGTAATAATGAAGTTTGCTCGATAGTACCTTGTGATCAAGAGTGTCAAATGCTTTGCTTAAGTCCATGAATACACCAATAACATGCTTTCGAGACGCCAAAGCATTCGAAACCTTATCATATAATTGTGCAAGGGCTAAATCGGTTGAGTGGTATTTCCTGAAACCATATTGATCCTGATTCAGTAAGTCATTTTCTGTTAGAAAACAATATAGCCTATTGTATATAAGTCTTTCCAATACTTTGGACAAACTCGAGAGAATAGAAACAGGGCGATAGTTTGAGACTTGGGAAGAGTCATCCTTTTTGTATATCGGAACAACCTTAGCAATCTTAAATGCTTCTGGAAATGTACCTGTCGTCAGAGAGAGATTAAAAATATGCACTAGTGGGGTTATTATATTTCCTATAACTTGTTTCAAAAGATATGTGCTTATCCCATCATGACCGTTAGCATAGCTTATTTTAAGAGAACGTGCAATATTCAAGATTTCAATCAAGTTTGTTGGTTTGAGAAATAATGACTTGTTGCAGGGAGTTTGAAGAAATTGTGAGAAGTCGACTCCGTTCGAAGCTATTGTATTGGCCTGATTGGGGCCAACCCCAACAAAGTAAGCATTGAAGCAATTTGCTATTTCTTTTGAATCAACCATTGTATTATTATCTTTGGTAATATGACACTTTGATTTACTCTTTTGTTTTTTGAGGGCTTGATTGATCACATTCCACGTTGATGATGCATTTCCATTTGCATTTTCAAACTGCTTGGCAAAATACATTTGTCGAGACTGTCTAATAATGGTGGTTAGTTTGTTCCTATATGATTTGTAATTATTCAAGCTTTCCTCTCCTGGGTGTCGAAGACTATATTTATATAATCTATTCCGTTTTTTAATAGAGCAAAAGATACCTTTAGTTATCCATGGCTGCTTGATTCTATTTCTTGCCGATCTTTTTTTAGTCATTGGGATATGTTTATTTAAAAGAGAGGAGAACAAGTTCCAAAAAAGTGCATATGCCTTATTGGTGTCAGTACATGCGACCACGTCATTCCATGTTACTTTGAGTAGTTCGTCATTAAACATGGCTATTTTTTCAGCTGTGATTTTACGTATCATAGCTTGATTCTTTTCGTCCTCAGGATAATTGCGGACATGATTACAAATCAGGAAAATTGGAAGGTGGTCAGAGATTTCACTATACAAGAGGCCAGAGCCTATATAGTTATTGGTGACATTTGTAAAAATGTTATCTATCAATGTAGAAGAGTTATTTGCCAATCTGGTTGGTTTATCAATCATGGCATTGAATGAATTTGATCGTAACATATTATGAAAAGTATTATCTTCCTGCAAAAGATCAATATTAAAATCACCCATCAAGTAAACATCCTTATTTTCTAGATTGACCTTATGCAGCATCCTATCAAACTCATCCAAAAATAATTCAACATTTGTATGCGGACGCCTATATATTGTACATATCAAGATGTTTTTCCTTTGAGCCATATTGATTTCAATGCATATCGAGTCAGTACCATCACTCTTCAAACTAAGGTCAGATCTAATTTTGTATGTTAACAAGTTTGAGATAAACATAGCAGCTCCACCACCCCTTCCGGTTTTTCTATCAGAACGTACAATCGAATAATTGTCAATATTACATAAAGTAGATGGAGATGTATCATTAAGCCACGTTTCTGTGACTCCTATGACTGAAAACGGTTTGGTGAGGGCCGACAGCAGAATGTTCAGATATTCATAATTTTTAACAAGACTTCGTGCATTTGTATGTAATAAGCTAAAGGAATTATTTTCACTCTCAAATCTTGAATTAAATTCATGAGGAAGATAATATTTACAATCCACTTTGTCATCCAATGATTCATTCAATTCATCAATATTGAACATAATTATATAGTTACATGAAACATCAAAGAATATATTGTCCATGACATAATAACAAAAATGTGTCTACAAAATGCATGATAGCAGGAAAAGGGGGTCGGGGAATGGGTGCAAGTCTTAAAAAATAAAATATAATTAAATACAAACATAATTGAAACTATATGTTAAGAGAAATTAATGTTAACAGTAGTAAAAGTAACTGCCAAAACACTCCTAAAAACATTAAAATGTGAAAATACAGCTAACACAAATCACATGAAGAATTTTAGTAGCAATGGAATAGAGGAGGTAAAATGAAGAAGAGAGCAAGAGCACACATGTGCTGATAACATGCAAGGAGCCATGACTCATTTCTGAGAAATAAGCCATAAATCAAATAAAACAGAAAGTTGTGTCCTTGAGCCAGCTAGTGGCAATAAAATAATCTGATACAATAAATTCAGATAAAATAATCAAATACAAAATTTGCGACACAGTGAGGAGCAAAGCAACGAGAATTATACATTTTCCAACCCTTTTAAAGCGTCATCTATGAACTATAATTGAAATTAGGGCACTGAATTAAGAAATCCTGACGCAACACGTGTGAGTGAGCAAGGCGACCCAGCTTTAGAAAATTTCGCAACTTTACCCCCCCCCCAACTCTATTTCTAATACAAATTGCTCTTCATATTGAAGGGGGAACGCATAAGCCTATAATGATCATGAATTCTCTTCCTTTTCTACTCTTCCTCTTTCCATTTTTTGCCCCCCCCAAAAAAAAGTGCCGCATGGCGCACGGGCCCCCTGCCCCATGACGCACGTGCCCCTTGCCCCCTTAGATGACCACTTACTTACTTCTCCTAGGCGTAGTCTGTTTCCCCCCTTTGTTAAATGTGCAAAACAAGCTTGAATCGTCAGCAATAGACGATATTTGAAATGTTATGAAAAGTTTGGTGAACCATTTATATATATATATCAGGAAAAGGATCGGTCCTAAGATGGATTCCTGGATTACTACACAGTTCAATTGTTTTCTTCTTCAGATTCACTACCGAAATTGATACCCGTTCTATGGGTCATTTTAACCCAGTCCAATGCTAATCCTCTTCAGCCATAGGGGTACAGTATGCTCACTTGTGTCAAAGGACTTTGCAAAATCTCAAGAAGAAAAAAATCCGACAGTGACTCTTTACCCTCATCCGTGAAATGCGTAAATTGATGTATCAAATTTATATATGAAAATTTGGTGCTATAGTCATGCCAGAAACCTTAATGTACACCAAGAATTTTGTTTGCCTTCAAAAACTTGTTCAATGTAATGACCGTTAATTTTCGTGCTTTTTTCACTCCAGACATTTTTCAATTATTTTGATTGACATCGAAATAGTCTCACGAAATTTCGCCTAAATTGGACATTCGTGAGAGCATAAAGGATTGGATTTATCCCAGAGTTAGCCCATTGAATATTCTCAGTTATATCCCAAGCCAGGTTACTGATGCATGTTTCTTCGCAGAAAGCATTCGCAATGGTGCAGATTCCAAATGGAAGACAACACACGCCAAACACCATGACAACGAGGGCTAGCTTCTTAGCAATTATTATATTCTTTTGAAGTCTCACGCTGGTAAACTGATCAAGTTTGGTATTTGGTATCGCGTTCATGTAGATTGCTTGTGAAGCAGTTTTGATACTATTAGATGTATTGGCTCGCTGTGAAGTAGAAGACAGACGAACAGATTTCTTTTGATGATTATTACCGTCCTTGTCTCCTTGTACAGCATACATGTTTGTACGACATTCTTGATTAACACGGTATTCTGTTGTTTCATTAAAGTTTCGGTTGATTGTGATCACTTGAAATTTATCAAACTGCCTCTTGATGTTAACAAAAATGAGAGCATTTAAAAGAGCAACACTCGAAAATGGTATGAAGAATCCAATAAAAATAAGAGTCAATTTTACGAACGGATTCACAAGGAACTCTATGAAACACTCGTGCGAATAATCCATCGTCTCCTTTCGTCCACCAAAAGTCGACCATCCGAAAGAACGTAGGACAAAAAATGTCAAGTAGATTATCCAAGTCGACATGATTGCATATCGAACACGTTTTCGTGTCACGAATGATCGGTGTTTGATGGGCTTCGTAACTAACAAATATCTATCGATACTGATGAACACGATCATCACGCACGATACGAAGACGGCTACAGAGTCGATAACGATGTATAATCTACAGACGTACTCGCCGAACAACCAGCGCCCACTTACAATGATCGTCAGATTGACCGTTAACGACACGAGTCCAACGATCAAATCGGCAAAGGCAAGATTGAGAATGATTAGATTAGCCGGTCGTTGACGTAACTTTCTCTCTTGAAAGTATGAAACGATGACGAAAAGATTTCCAATGACAGTGGTCGCAATGAGGATACCGTAGATAGCTACGACTGGAATCAATGCCGATAGTCGTAGGTTATTATCTTCTGAAGATAAGACATGTGTCCTGTTGTTGTTGTTGAATTGGGTAGACTCTTCAGGATCCATGATCTGCAGGCAGGTCAAGAGAATTTTCATAGATCAGAATGACATATCAATTTGGTATAAATGACCAAAGTTTCACAGAGATCCCGAACTATTCCCCGTAAAATAGAACGGCTCCAAATACTTGTGCCCATGAGGGGGCACATAATATTATCTTAAAATTCCGAACATAGAAGAAAAAAGGAGGTGGGGTGGGAGAGATAATCAGACTTCCACAAGCGTTGTCAGTCTAAAATCTCCATAGTCCGACAAGGGACTGATCCGTCTATCCCTCCCCCCTTCTGGGTGGTGTCCAGGAGTGGAGCCCTTGGCGTCGAATGGAGAAACACCCACTGAAGATGAGGATTGCTGCAGGGTCCTCGCTCGCTGTTTACGGACAAACGTGTAGTCTTTTCCTTTATCTCAAGTCTGGATATGGTCTAATAGTTGCTTGTAAAAGCCGGTACTATATCTGGGGAGAGCCCCAGTATCAAAAGGCAGTATAGACCCGGTTGGATACAAGTCGGGAAACTGTCTGGAAAGCATTAAAAAACCGATTGGTAAACGGTCGGCTAGGAAGAAATATAAATATCCAAAACATAATTATAAACAATAACTGCCTATGAATATTTATTTAAAGGGATCGTTTAGCAATGTTAAATCTGAGATGCACGGCCGTACGTGTTATCAGTGTCTGTGATATGCTGTTATAATGTAGCCCTAAAAAAATGATCAAGAAGTGCCTCAAAAAAGTCAGAACCTTTGAGTGACCGGTTTTACCATACTCGTTTTCCCGCAATAGACTGTATTGTTATGAAAACCGTTTGGCAAACGCAAAATTTGATTTCGATTTTCAATCATAAATATCTTGATTATCAGACAGGCGATCGGCTTGTAAAAGTCATGGTGTTCTGATTGACTTAAATGTTTATAATTTTCAATGCAGCATGAGCTAATTAAAGGATCTAAGACAAAGCTACCGGATCCCTTTAAAGTAGATATTCATTGATTTTAAAAACTAACTTTATTTTCATTATTGCAAAGTTGAAACTTTAATTCGACAAGGTTATCAAAATTCAATGCATGGAAACATTCGAAGTAGTGATTATTATAAATTAAAAAACGCTTAAATACAGCCCCGGCATAGCACCTGAAGAGCTCTCCGAATGCTGCTGAGATGTGTGAGATCACAGTATGGACATGACTTGCACAAGCAAACGATGTCCCATGACATCTCACACATTTTCAGTGCCTGTGTTTTCATCTCCTCTTGAGTTCTTTCTCTTACTTCACTACCGTCAGGCTAAATGTATAATCTATTGCCTCACTCTAAACCCCGCGCATGTTTTTATTTTGATGAAAAATGCAGCGATACAAAAATAAAGGAATCTGTCGCTTGTAAACAAAATAAGACGCCATTGTATATTCAGCTGCACACACCGGGGTATGTTCGGCGTTTCAAGAGGGAACAAATGCCGTCCTTAATCTCATCCTGCGGGATTTTCAATTTGAAAGTCTGGTTTCTTTGATTGTTAATTAACCCCTATCCTGTGTATTTACAAGCAAAAGATTTTAGTTATCAGAATCGGGTCATATCCCCTTTTGAATGGTTTGACATGCCATTACATGTATATACACTAAACTCATTATAATTTGAGAAATAATAGCTTTGCAATTATGTTCATTCTCTATGGGATGTCGTCTGCTTGGGCAGTGTTGGTCCATATAGTGACGTCATTAAAACATCGTTATTTTTCCGGCGAATCTCTCGTATATCCCAGCTGCTATGGAGGTGGTTGTATTTGTATTTTTATAAATCACCCGATATGTAGTTGATCTAAAACTTGTCCGATAGCCATCTGTAAGCTTACCAGTTTCTAGTGATACATTAGTTGACATATTTGTGATCTTCGTTGAATTTCACCTTTAAGTATAATATCATGGCCCAATCTTCTCTCAAATGCAGGAATACTGACCTTTCTCAAAACTTAGCATTTATCATTAACTATAAAAGAAGCATGACAATTCTCTTTTATAAGACAAGTCTGCACAATTTATAGGAAAATTATATGAGGTGAAACTCATAGAAAATCACAAATATGTCAACTAATATCTCACTAGAAACTGGTAAGCTAACAGATGGCCATCGTACACGTTTTAGGTCAACTACATATCGGGTGATTTTATAAACAATACAAATACACTGTAAAAAAGAATTTGTTCATTGGTAATTTTTACGTATTTTTTCCATGTAGAATTTACTTGAAAACATTAGTTTTGCCACTTACGCACTAAATTTAAGTCTTGCTAACTCAAACTTTCAATTTAGTAGAACATACGTGGAATATTTAAGTAAAATCAAATACATAAGAACTTAAGTAATTTCAGCTTGTATTAATTTAGTAATTTTAACTCAAAATCAGAAATTATACGTATTACTGAAACAATTTATGTTGATTATTCTTATCTTTTTAAAGTAAGGACCGATGCAGTGCGTAATAGAAATATTTACATAATTTATGACTATTCATTAAGACCAAATTAAACTCTTTTTTAAATAAAACAATTCTTTTTTGTGGTTGAATGAAAATTTAAGGACTTTAAAACATTTACTAATTCATTTAAGATGGCTAAGCAAAGACAAGACAACTTTTAATTGTTACCCAGTTCAAAACAAATCAAAACTTGATATTTCAGGAAATTGTCAACCAATTTTCCTTTTAAGATGCTACGATCAAGTATATATAAAATTTGGAGCCTTTCAATATGTGTCGAATTGAAGCGTATGTAATAGTTTGTGATGGTGGTAGATATATATATACGGTTAAATCTTAAATAGAAGTAGTGAATGATTAGTGGATGTTACTTGTTAGATTAGATGGGTACCAAATCGTGCAATATGTAATCCTATCATAGCTTTTTTTTAATTATCTAAAATTATTACAATACTTAAATTATTTACGTTAATGTAACTCGATTTAACTGAGTAAAAATGTATTCAGCAAAATAAGTAAATTCTACTTAAGATGCCGTAGGTAATATTTACTTAATAAAAATAAGGCAATTCTTTTCCTCAATTTTATTGAGTTATTTCGACTATTTTCTTTTTACAGTGTACAACCACCTCCATAGCAGCTGGGATATACGAGAGATTCGCCAGAAAAATTACGATGTTTTAATGACGTCACTATATGGACCACTACTGCCCAAGCAGACGACATCCCATAGAGAATGAACATAATTGCGAAGCTATTATTTGTCAAAGTATAATGAGTTTAGTGTATATAAATGTAATGGCATGTCAAACCATTGAAAAAAGGATATGACCCGATTCCGATAACTAAAATCTTTTGCTTGTAACTACACAGTATAGGGGTTAATTAACAATCAAAGAAACCAGACTTTCAAATTGAAAAACCCCCGGAATGATATTGAGGACGGCATTTGTTCCCTCTTGAAACGCCGAACATACCGCGATGGTGCAGCTGAATATTCAATGGCGTCTTATTTTGTTTACAAGCGACAGATTCCTTTATTTTTGTATCGCTGCATTTTTCATCAAAATAAAACCATGCGCGGGGTTTAGAGTGAGGCAATAGATTATACATTTAGCCTGACGGTAGTGAAGTAAGCGAAAGAACTCAAGAGAAGATGAAAACACAGGCACTGAAAATGTGTGAGATGTCATGGGACATCGTCTGCTTGTGCACATCGGGTCCATACTGTGATCTCACACATCTCAGCAGCGTTCGGAGAGCTCTTCAGGTGCTATGCCGGGGCTGTATTTTAGCGTTTTATAATTTATAATAATCATTACTTCGAATGTTTCCAAGCATTGAATTTTGATAACCTTGTCGAATCAAAGTTTCAACTTTGCAATAATGAAATTAGGTTAGTTTTTAAAATCAATGAATATCTACTTTAATAATTTTCACATTGACTGTTTATGAGCAAAAGTGGGGAGAACATTCCTTTCTCTCATTTTATAATCAACTATTACAAAGCAATTTCACTTCAGTTGAAGGTCGAATATAAAATTCAATATACAACAAAAAGAAACTGAAAAAGCCAGGTTTACTATCAAAATATCAAAAAAAATACTTACTTTTTATTCTGAAGATGGAAACCTTCTGTGTAAAGGAACTGGCTATGACATTGCCAATAATAACGGGCGCGGCTGCTTCATACCTGAAATGCATGAGCTATAGGCAAAACTGGTCTTTGATCTTTGGAGGCTAGCTGCAATCTGCCTGAATATGGCTGAACTGCACTGCATGCATGGCACTAAAACATAATTATGCAAAGGCTGCTCTAAAGGAAAGAAATAGGGACTTTTAGATTTGCCGAACGACAACGTGAATTGCTACGACCGACGTCCTTTTAATGCACTGCCTTGAATAGTCGTCACACGTATCAGTCTACGCAAATCTATAAGTCCCTAATATAGGCTTTACTGCTACACACAGTAATGAATTCAGACACAACCATTGTTAACCTTAATAAATTCAGGACTTTGGAGTTAACGCATGGAAAATTTATCAGATTGTAAAAAGCTTTCCGAGTGACGTAAAAATTTGCTACACTAAATAGACCAAGCAATCTTTTTTAAATACTGAGATCGACCTATAGATCTTTATAAAAAAAAGGAGATAAATGTGTTTACTTTAAAATTTTAACCTCACTTAAAGACTCTCCTTCTTTTTCTCTCGCTTTTCCTCTTTCTCTATTTCTCAGTCTATCATTCAGATTGTAGACCATACGATTTTTTTCTTCTGAAATCTAGATAAAACTTTTCATATTCTATTACGGTCGATATTTTATGCAATGTGGAAAACCAAAGAATAGAAAGAAAATTTATTATGAGATCGTCGATAAGCATGGGGAAAGTCCTTCACAACTGAAAAATCCAAATCTCCTATACAGTGCGTCCCAGAAAATTGAAACCGAGAATTATCGATGTTTTATCATAACTTAATCACAATAATAATTGATAAATGACAAATATTTCTAAAGCTTAGATCCTCCTCTTTCATTTGATGCAACTCATATGATGTATATTGCACGCATGAGTGATTCAAATTAATCTGAAGAAATGTGATTGCATTGCGAAAAAAACCTGTCTAGAAATTGATATTGAAATGATCAGAATCATCAGAAAGATTTAAAAGAAATATCACAATCTCGCTGGAAATCCCATACACCGAAAATCAATGCACACAAATGTGGGAATTCTGAACTTAATCTATTCATGTGGCAAGTTATTTCTAATCATACATGAAATAAGAAGGTATTACAAAAAAAAAAAAAAAAATCTACTGTATCATTCGTTCGCATAATAACAGACGAAAAAGCTCACATTTCCCAAAAAACTCAACCTCCTCTTTAATCTAATACAAATTGATTGATGGTGTAGTAATTATGACATATTCTGTATTTTCTACATCGTGACTGTAATATGATGACGGACTTACGTAGGAACTTCTGCAAGAGATTGACTTGTGTTTGCGTATTAGATATTGTGTTTGAGACGAAATGTTTGATGAATCTAACTACGGTTTGTCATTTGTAGATCTGCTCGATATAGGCCTAAAGTGCAGGAAATTAACGGTTTCATAAAAAGGTTCATTGTATGAGAAGGCTTATTGTCCAAAGATAAAAGGTCTCGAAATTGACACATTTGTTGTCACCGTGATGGGTAGATATAAAGATTCATGTTACGATTTTTCATGTGTATTGTACTCCTTCGGGGGAGATTGCATTTCGAAAGCAGAAGGAGGCTTGAAACTTATGTCACTTTTTTTGGTTATTAGTTTTCTCCTTCCTCTCAAATATTAACATCAATCATTATTTCGACATCGTGACAATAATACGATAACAGTGTTTACCCTAGAACAGTGAAACCCACTCTGGAAGATCTAAAATTGGGAAAAAACATTTGACTACAATTCATATCGCGTAACCTACTTTGCTATGCTGATTCAACAGGCAAGGGTGGGCAAGTGGGGCAGCAGCAAAAAATTACTTTACAAAAGTCCTATCGCAGGGAGATAGTACTTATCTATCATTAATCATGTGACCTCGTGTAGACCAATCAGATTGCAAGATTCTTAGTATGCGGGATATAATTGTTTTTATACGCTCAAGGGGAGGTTACAATCGAGCTATTGACCGAGGCTTGCCGAGGGCAATAGCTCGATTGTAACCTTCCCGAGAGCGTATAAAAACAACTTTGTCTCGAAAATTAAAGCAGTCATTACTTTTATATACCAAAAAGGGTCATAGAATAGATGTGCGACTTACCAATCATGGTAATCAAGTTTGTTTACGCTATCGAGACCTAGTCTAGGGTGTCTGATCGCGCACCACTCGAGTTTATGTGCTAAAATTCTTCCCATTGAGATTGCACGCATATATATGCAGACTAGATCTACATGCATTAACAACATTATTTCCAAATCGAGATGCAAACCTTTAATGATTGTGATCCTGAACTTGAAGGTGACACTAAACAAATTAGGTGTCATATGAAAGAGCAGGTTTATCTCCATATTTCCAAAGGGTTATAGAATACGTAATCAAGTTTGTTTAATACGCTATCGAGACCTAGTCTTAATAGGGTGTCTGATCGCGCACCACTCGAGTTTGTGTGCTAAAATCGTTCCCATTGAGAATGCACGCATAAATATGCAGTCTAGATCTACGTGCATTAACAAAATTATTTCTAAATCGAGATGCAAACCTTTATTACTTGTGATCCTGAACTTGAAGGTGATACTAAAAAAAATGAGGTGTCATATAAAAGAGCAAGTTTATCTCCATATTTCCAAAGGGGCGTCATCTCGTCATTACATGTAGATCTAGGCCTACGATTGAGATCGACGGTCGTCTGCACTGTGTGCAAATGTAGCAACCAAATTAATTGCACAAAAACTGTGTGGTAGCCGCGCTGCGCATTCCACAAAGAACTTTAACACGTAAACCAATGCGCATTCCACAAAGAAATTTTAACACGTGAACCAATGGGTATTTCAGCAAGACTGACCTATTTTCCCGGTAACTGGAATTTTGCCGGGATTTTACTGATTTACTCTAGAACTATTACTAGGGTGATCACAATGCCTGTGCACACAGTCTGCCCCATGCACACACACACACAACAGCAGTCAGTAGGTAGGAATAGCAATTGTTGTAAATTTATTTTAAAAAAACTAAACAATATTTTAAAAAAAATATTTCACATATATTTCAAGCATACCTTTAGCTACAATTCTGTTTAGTTTCATTGTTATAGGCATGTGGGAAATATGTTAAATAATTTAATTAGAATATTGTCTTTTCAGCCATGTGTGACATGGCCAGCTGATCGCTCATTGACTCGCATTGTTATTCTGCGTGGTGAAAATGCACCTCAATGTATAAAACTTTCCTACAAAAATGCATTATCCTCATATGTTTCACTCATTGAATCAAATTGTTGTTTACACTCAAGGTAGCCACAACTGTACTGGGGTCACTAAACTTTTTGTTACTCTGAAATTCAGTTCCTGTGGAATGTTATGGCCTATTGAATGGTTTCTCGGAAAATCATCATAAATCCTCAAATCAGACATTTTTAAAAAATACAAACATATTGTGATTTAGCTGAAAGTCTGCAAATTCTTATTATATGATCGGTTTTTCTGAACAATTTGTGAAACACATGAGGAAATAGCTGTGACAGTGATCCAAGTAATTTCCATCGCCACATTTTATTGGCATTGCAAAAATATTTGGAATTTAAGGTTAATATTTGGTGTAAATATGATCTATGAATATATGATTTAAAAAATGCCCCAAAAATGAACGGTTTGACTTTCCTTATTTGCATAATGAGTGCGCGAATATATAATTAGCTGAAATGACCTAATTTGATGAAAATTCATGATTTTTTAATATTTCAAATGAAATATATTTCCATACTTGTCTGATATACACAGGTTTCACTGATGTATCATGTTAGGTTTTGATTTCATTACATATGCACATATTAATTAGGCGGACTTAGTTATTTTCACAACTTTTTCATATCTGCAGATTCGCACAAATGGCAAAAATGACTTATTTTGTTGGCTTCTGTTTTCAAAACGGCTATAGGTATATGAATTTTCTTTTTTGTATTTTTTACCACAGAGATGATATTTTAGTGTCTGATAATTTAATTTATTATTTGTGTCCAAGAAAGTGATGAACTAAGTTGTCAACTTTGTCGAATTTTGCCATTTTTTGCCAATTTGACCATTTCTGGCAGGTTTTTCGGTAATTTTTCGGTATAAAAAAAATGGTATAAAATCACAACGCATTGACCGATTCAATTCTGTTTTTTGTTTTTTGAAGCTGTCATAAAGTTTGATCATTTGCAATCATCAGATAACATGTGTTTGTTGTACTTATTTTTGGTGTGCTATACCTACTATTACATGGGTTTGGCATTTTTCGTTTATTTACGGGAATGGCTAAAACCACGACTGCAATTTCGACCAATCAGATGGCTGGATTTCTTAAGTGAGGTATATAATTTGTACCATTACCCTCGTAGTCGATTAATGTTTGCTTACTATCCTCACCCGATCTAGCTCTTATTTCCAGAGCTTAAACGGTAATTGGCTCATCGCGTAACTCGGATTTTGATTTTGATTTTGAGTTTTTTTTTAATTTTTAACAGAAGCGTGTTAACCTAAACCTTATTAGTAATTTAATGAAAGCAGGAATAACACAATATTCAAACCAAACCATATCATGGAACAGGTTCTGGGGAATGTTTCACAAAACTTAACTCTAAGTTCGACTTAACAATTATGAAAATCTGTTGGCATCCGATGAACATTTTTTGTCAAAGTCATTTTGAAAGGCATGAAATGTTGATTTAAATCATTCATATTTTCTATTATAAAGGTGATTTCATGTTCTTGATGTGGATCTGGAATTTATAACAAGTTTTAAATACTTGTTTTTTCGCTTTTGAACATATTTCATTTTTAGGCTACAAATGGCTTTCCATAATTTTAAAGTCAAACTTAGAGTTAAGTTCGACTAATGATCTGTAAACCCCCCCCCCCCCCCCTTGATCAGCTTACTTTCCCCTTGTATGCATGATCTGAACTAAAACGTGCTACACTGTTAGACTATAATCTACGCCTTTTGCAACGGGGAAGGAGAACGGAAACTTGCGCCCAATCCAAGTGAATGGAAAATTTTAATTAATAAAAAGCGCCATTGATAAACGTCCATACATTTATTTGAAAGAAAGGGGCACATTAATCATTTAAAAGTATAGCTTTTGGCAATTTGACACACATACTAGGAATGTAAAAAAAGGTGATCACAACAATGCGGTGCACCTCCTCACACACACATACAAACACACACACGCACACATAAATTCTCTCCCCTCCCTCTCCCTATCACTCCCCTCTCTCTCTCTCTCCCTCTGTCACTCTCCACCCGACTCTCTCTTGCTCTCTCTCTCTTTCCTTAAGTGCAATTTTATAGAAAACAAACGTTTCGGGTGGGGTTTCCATCCCACCCAATAGGTTTTCTGTCCCTTTTTCTTTTTGACTTCTTTTCTCTTTCTTTCCTCCTATTTCGGTCCCCAACTTGAATGCAATCCACTTTACACCACAAGATTGATGTAGGGGAACACTTTTCATCAAACAAAACGATTTAAAAGCGGTCATACAGTACGTGCTGCTACACTAAGCTTGTTCACGACACACGAAACTGTAGCATATTTGTCTTTACCCTCTTGCTTTGTTATATTTTCTAAGAAAGTGTGTTATGTTGTCATTAGTCTTCCCTTCCTCTTTACAAACACTAATGTCGCCATTTTCTTCAATTTGCTACTCTCCTTGTTCGGATGAGAGATGCCCATCTAGAGTATAGAGAGTGACGCACATTAAGTATCTAAAAGGCCAGGGGTGAGAAAATGTTATCTATAGCAAAATCAGAAAGGAATTACAAGAAACCATGTGAGAAAAGTGTTAACAATGTGACAGCCCTCAATCAGAACAGTAATTTTTTAATTGTAAAGTGCATCAGTTACAGCGGCGTATCCAGCTTGGGTGGGCCCCTCAGTCTCCCCCTCTCCAAAAAGGAATATACATGATATGATAGATAAATAAGCAGTATTTGACCAATAAATTATTGTTGGCGACGGGAGCCCCACAATTCGGTAAAGATTTGATGGAAAAATTACACTTAAATGTTATATTAATGTGAAAGAAGATAGCATTTAAAAGACACTTCTGCAGACATTTCCCCCCTAAATGTGTTTGAAGACACTAATACATGTATTGATAAAAGAATGCTGAATTTGGGTTTTGTGTTGTACGCGGATTTGTTGGTGTACGCATGCAGAAGAATAATATGTTGTATTCTTCTATCAATATTCGACTTTAAACTTTACTGTTTGGAAAAAAATGCAGAAATGTGTCTGAAATTACATCGTTTTAACATTATGATACAATTTAAGTGAAAAAAAAGGAGAGAGAGAGAAGGAAAAGAAGGGAAAGGGAAAGAGGAGAGAAAGGGAAAAAAAGAAGAGGAAGAAGAAAAGAAAAGAGGGAAGAAGGAGATCGGGGGGGGGGGGGGCAAAGGACTTGCCTCCCAGGCTGTTGCCTCCCCCCCTTTCCCCCAATCAAAAAATAAAAGAGAAGGAATAACGGTGGTTTACAAATAATGCTGAAATGAGATAATTTTCCGAGATTTTTCCTCACTTTATGCGTTTGT
The DNA here is from genome assembly GCA_035222895.1 of Strongylocentrotus droebachiensis. NCBI lineage: Eukaryota > Metazoa > Echinodermata > Echinoidea > Camarodonta > Strongylocentrotidae > Strongylocentrotus > Strongylocentrotus droebachiensis. The sequence goes on from JAVYIG010000058.1 coordinate 907,364, forward strand.
TGGAAAATGACAAATTCCTAAATTTACAGCCAGGCAAGAAAAGGCTTTTGAGATGCCTACATATCAGGGCCCGCGGAACGGCGGGGATCGGGATCTTCGAGCCCCCCCATACTTTCCTTGAAAAAGTATATTAAAGAGAAATAGAAAGAAAGAGAGCGAGAAAGAAAAAATAGTTAACTGCCAGTGTCACATAATGGGGTATCAAAATATGCTCATCTGACCATGATTAAATTCCTAAAACCCCAAGGGCTCTGCCCCCTGGATTCCATCTAGGGCCCTAAGGCGGGCCCTTAGATGCTCATCTGACGGTCATTTAATGCCTAAAACCCCTGATTTCTGGGGGCTCTGCCCCCTGGACCCCACGCCAAATAGTGTCCTGCCAGTGTCACAAATAATAAGGTATCAAAAATGCTCATCTGACCGTAATTAAACGCCTAAAACCCCTGAGCTTCCAGGGGCTCTGCCCCCTGGACCCAGCCAAGAGCCCTTAGGCGGGCCCCTTGATACTCATCTGACCGTAATTGAGTGCCTAAAATCCTTGAGATTCCGGGGCTCCGCCCCCTGAACCCCAAGCCAATTAGTGACCTGCCACGGTAACAATGAGGTATCAAAATAATGCTCATCTGACCGTAATTAAATGCCTAAAACTCCTGAACTTCCGGGGCTCTGCCCCCTGGACCCCGCCTAGGGCCCTAAGGCGGACCCCTGAATGCTAATCTGACCGTAAATTATAACCTTAAACCCCTGAGCTTCCGGGGCGGACAAGGTATCAACATATGTTCATCTGACCGCAGGCGCGTAGCCAGGGGGCGGTGGGGTGGTCCACCCACAAACGCCGGCCAAAAAAAGAGAGGAGTGAACAGGAAGAGGACGTAGGAAGAAAAGGGAATAGACAAAGAACATTTTTGAAATTCAGACAAGGATTAAGAGTCGAGAACGGTACAACGAATCGTCTTCTTTCTCTAATGAATTAATGAAACGTCAAAGCTTCCGCGCTTTGCGCGGGGGAGGGGAGGGGGAACTGAATTCAGACGAGGATAATTTTCGAGAACGGTCCAACGAATCGTCTTCTTTCTATAATAATTTAATGAAACGTCGAAGCTTCCGCGCTCCGCGCGGAAGGGGGGGGGGGGGGGGAGAATAAATTTAGACAAGGATTAAGAGTCGAGAACGGTACGACGAATCGTCTTCTTTCTCTAATGATTTAATGAAACGTAAAAGCGGGAGGGGGGAAACTGAATTTAGACGAGGATTAAAAATCATAACGGTATACAACGAATCGTCTTCTTTCGCTAATGATTTAATGAAACGTAAAAGCTTCCGCGCTTCGCGCGGGTGGGGGAAACTAAATTATTTTCGAGAGCGGAACAACGAATCGTCTTCATTCTCTAAATATTTAATGAAACGTCGAAGCGGGGGAAAAACTGAATTTAGACAAGGATTAAGAGTCGAGAACGGTACAACGAATCGTCTTCTTTCTCTAATAATTTAATGAAACGTAAAAGCTTCCGCGCTTCGCATGAGAGGGGGGGGGGGGAACTGAATTCAGACAAGGTTTAAAAGTCATAACGGTACAACGAATCGTCTTCCTTCGCTAATGATTTAATGAAACGTGAAAGCTTCCGAGTTTCGCGCGGAAGGGGGAAACTAATTTTTTTTCGAGAGCGGTACAACAAATCTTCTCTCTCTAATAATTTAATGAAACGTCTAAGCTTTCGTGCTTCGCGCGGGACGGGGGGGGGGAACTGAATTTAGACAAGGATTAAAAGTCGAGAACGGTACAACGAATCGTCTTCTATCTCTAATGATTTAATGAAACGTAAAAGCTTCCGCGCTTCGCGCGTGGGGGAGGAAACTGAAGTTAGATGAGGATGAAAAAGTCATAACGTTTAATACAACGAATCGTCTTCTTTCTCTAATGATTTAATGAAACGTAAAAGCTTCCGCGCTTCGCACGGGTGGGGGAAAACTACAAATAGACGAGGATTAAAAGTCATAACGGTACAACGAATCGTCTTCTTTCGCTAATGATTTAATGAAACGTAAAAGCTTCCGCGCTTTGCGCGGGAGGGGGAAACTGAAATTAGACGAGGATTAAAAGTCAAAACGGTACAACGAATCGTCTTCTTACGCTAATGATTTAATGAAACGTAAAAGCTTCCGCGCTTCACGCGGTTGAGGGGGGGGGGGGGGAACTGAATTTAGACGAGGATTAAAAGTCATAACGGTACAACGAATCGTCTTCTTTCGCTAGTGATTTAATGAAACGTCGAAGCTTCCGCGCTTCGCGCGGGAGGGGGGGGGGGGAAACTGAATTTAGACAAAGATTAAGAGTCGACAACGGTACAACGAATCGTCTTCTTTCTCTAATATTTTAATGAAACGTCGAAGCTTCCGCGCTTCGCGCGGGATTCGGGGGGGGGGGGCTGAATTAAGACAAGGATTAAGAGTCGAGAACGGTACAACGAATCGTCTTCTTTCTCTAATGATTAATTGAAACGTAAAAGCTTGGGGAAACTGAATTTAGACGAAGATTAAGAGTCGATAACGACACAACGAATCGTCTTCTTTCTCTAATAATTTAATGAAACGTCGAAGCTTTCGCGCTTCTCGCGGGATGGGGGGAAACATAATTCAGGCGAGGATTAAGAGTCGAGAACGGTACAACGAATCGTCTTCTTTCTCTAATGATTTAATGAAACGTAAAAGCTTTCGCGCTTCTCGCGGGATGGGGGGAAACATAATTCAGACGAGGATTATTTTTGGGAATGGTACAACGAATCGTCTTCTTTCTCTAATAATTTAATGAAACGTCGAAGCTTTCGCGCTTCTCGTGGGATGGGGGGAAACATAATTCAGAAGAGGGTTAAGAGTCGAGAACGGTACAACGAATCGTCTTCTTTCTCTAATGATTTAATGAAACGTAAAAGCTTTCGCGCTTCTCGCGGGATGGGGGGAAACATAATTCAGACGAGGATTATTTTTGGGAATGGTACAACGAATCGTCTTCTTTCTCTAATAATTTATTGAAATGTCAAAGCTTCCGCGCTTCGCGGAGGAGGGAGGGGAAAACTTGCCCCTCCCTGCACCCACCCACCCCTAATTACGTCACTGCTGGTCACCATTACGTACCAATATTTGGCTCGCATAATTTCAAATTTGGGCCTCCCCCCCTAAGAAATCCTGGATCCGCGCCTGACTTCAAATCATTTTGATTGATGGAGTCTGCGCCTTTGAATGTTTTTAAAAGAAATATGGCGTCAAACAAGTTATGTGAATCATCACTAACATTATCATCGTCATCAAATAACTCCTATTATAGATTCAAATCCCTGATCTTCGAACACTGAAGTATAGTCTTTTAATCAGGTGGCATAAAACATGAGTATTACTAGGAGGCTTCAATACTCTTTTAAATAATTGGAAGGAACTCTGAAGTTTCGGTTTTTTTTAATATAAAGATAAGGAAACACCGTTGTCAATAGGTTAGTTTCTTCATTCAAAGAAGGTTTCCATTATGTATCTTCAGGTTCACCGATAGTTTATTCGGGTGTAGATGGGCCTTACTATTCATTGGCGAAATGATGATACATATCATACGTTAAGAAATAGAGTTGTTCTCAAATTCACATTTTTTCAAACAAATACAACTCACAAAACTATCAACTAAAAATGCAACTTAATCAACTTACCAATTTAATATAGACGTGAGTGTTGATTTATGAAAATAAAGACGCGCGATAGAGACGGAATCAAGCTTTAGTGGACATTAAAGTAAGTGAGAAAGGAATTACAAGAAACCATGTGGGAAAAGTGTTAACAATGTGACAGCCCTCAATCAGAACAGTAATTTTTTAATTGTAAAGTGCATCAGTTACAGCGGCGTATCCAGCTTGGATGTGCTCCTCATTCTCCCCCTTTCCAAAAAGGATTAGACATGATATGATATATAAATAAGCAGTATTTAAAAAGAATAACTTGCCTTAATTGCAAAAAAATTGGCTGTAATAATTCGAAAAGTTCTACTTCAAATCATTTGATTGATTGATGGAGTCTGCACCTTTGAATGTTTTTAAAGAAATATGGCGTCATACAAGTTATGTGAATCATCACCAACATCATCATCACCAGCATCATCATCACTAATATTATCATCGTCATCAAATAATTTTTGTTATAAATTCAAACCTTTATCTCATAGCACTGCAGTAGTCTTTTTGTGGCATAAAACATAATGCTCGGAGGCTTTACTTTTTCAGATACATGAAATTGGAAAGTAATCTCAAGTTCCGGAGTTTTTGGTCAAATATAAAGATAAGGAACACCTTTGTTAGTAAGTTAGTTTCTTCATTCAAAGAAGCTTTCCATTATGTATCGTCAGTTGCGGGGGAGACTGACAAATGAATTACGCCAATAGTGGATTCGGGTGTACATGGCCTTTGCTTAGGCGAAATGATAATACATATATACGTTTAATAAGAAAGTTATTCTCGAATTCAGATCTTTTCAAAAAAATACAACTCACAAACTATTAACTGAGAATACATCTAATTAACTTACCAAAATATGAAGCTTGATGCGAGTGTTAATTTATACAAATAAAGACGGGCGATGGAGACGGGATGCGTCACAATGTCGGAGGTTTACTACAGCTATGCCTTCGATCTGACTTCGACCTCACACCTTTATTATAAGAATTTTTTTTTTACTCGAGCCGTGGTCTGCTCGCTATTTATAACAGATCGCTATTCATTTTGTTCCGTGTTATGAATAGCGGTCCTTACGAATAATGGTCCTTATGAAAGCGGTCCTTATGGAAAGTGAGCTTGCCCCCTAGTAGTATCGTAATCACCTTCATCAACATCATTATTATCATCATCACTGCTACCAGTACGTGTATTATTTGTTCTTTTCATTCTTACTTTCCTATCACTGTTTTTGCTATCATGGGCAAAATTGGCTATCCAGATCTTCCTGTGCGAACAAGATAAATCTACAAAGTGTTCATGTCATGGAAGGAGCAACCCACCCCCCCCCCCCCCGCCATGTTCACAACCCCACAATGCATAACCTAACATCTCTGCAGTAGTGGTTGCATTGGGAAACTGAAATTAAAAATGTAAAGCATTTACTCTTCAGGAGTCAAGTCATTGTACATTATTCAATGCCTGTTCATGAAGAGAGAGAGAGAGAGAGAGATAGTAAAGGAGAGAGAAAAATCAAGGGGGAAATAAACAAGCAAATGTAGCAACAAATAATGTACAGTATTAACAGATTTTAATATAATTCTTTTCATGAAAGTACAATTTTTTTTTAAACGTTAAAGTTGTTAAATACTCCAATTCATGGCAACGCCTAAGATAAGGACAATACAAGTCATGTACACAAAAGCAGATCAGTAACATTGGAAAGTGCTTTCCCGTTTAAAAATTATTTTGCAACCTTAATTCTGTCAAGGAATGGCACAACGTTCGGTTTTCAACAGAGACAAACATATTTCAAGCGTAATTATGAAAAGAATGAATGAAATGCAATTAAATTTCATATCTCTATCAATCTGGCTGAGTATTAGAAGATCAAAACCATAAAAAAATATACAAGTTACAGTATGGTAAAACAAGAATTTCAGGGGATATGAACTTGTACGGAAACTTTTAAAATTCACAATGGTAATTCAATCATTTAAAGAAATGAAACTCTCATGGAATTTGTGAAAGTTTCTAGTTTTACAATACCTTCTGTGAATCTGTGTATAATGAAGATTACATTCACCTTTTCTGTCAGTATATCTACTCCTATAAATGTGACTAAAGGCTATGATTATTTTAACACAAGTACGGGCCTCCTGACGAAGATTTTTTTGTATTTATTTTTTTAATTTTTAATTTACTCCGAATGTGTCTTAGTTTCAGACTCGACTTCTTGCTTTTCTCATTTCTGAAAGTACGCCATCTTGAGTCTATGAACATCTCATTTCTCAAACTCTGGCTGTTACTGAGAAAAATAAAGGTAGACAAATAAAGAAAAAATAAGTACATAAAATGACGCAGTGCCATCGGTTAGAGGGGAATAAAGAGTATACAAGGGAACAGTCAGAGGCGGCGGAGCCGGGGGGGGGGGGGGGGCAGGGGGGGGGGGGGGGGGCACAGTGCCCCCCACTTTTTCAAGTACCCAAAAAGTGCCCCTTTTTCCATAGGAAAAGTGCCCCTTTAACTTTGTAAGAAGCGCCCCTTTTTTATATAAAGTGCCCCTACTACTTTGATATGTGCCCCTATTAATTTTTAAAAGTGCCCCCTCCCCTTTCCACCTCTGATATGTGCCCATTTTATTTTGACACGTACCTCTTTTCCCTGACAAGTTCCCAGTTTCCTTTGCAATAAGTGTCTATTTTTCATACTCATAAGTGCCCTTTTTAATCTCTAGTAGGTGCCCCTTTTCGAGTACGAGAAGCGCCCCTTTTCACTTTTGTTAAGCGCCTCCTTCACCTCTGATAATTGCCCTATTTAAATCTTAGAGGTGCCCCTTTTACTTTGACAATTGCCCTTTTTCCTTTGTAAGAAGTGCCCCTTTCACTTTTAATAACTACCTCTTTTTAACTCGGATAAGCACACCTTATATTTTCACATGTGCCCCCTCTCCTTTCTAATAAGTGCCCCTTTTCCTTAAGATAATTGCCCCCATTTAACAAATAGCCCTTCGCCTTTTCATAAATGCCCCTTTTCACCTATGAAAATAGTCCTTTTTCATTCTCCTACTAGTGCCCCTTTTCATGTCTGGTAAATGGCCTTATTCAATTCTGAGAGATACTCGTTTTATTTTGACAAGTGCCCCCATTTCCTCCTGAAACGTGCTCTTTTCATCTCTAATAACACCCCCTTTTATTTTGACACGTGCCCCTTTTCCTTCCTAATAAATGCTCTTTTTCCTTCATAATATTCGCTTTTCATAAAAGCCCCCTTTCACCTCGAATAAATGCCCCTATCAAAATCTGATTGGTGCTCCTTTTCTTTCAACAAATGCACATTTCTATTTATTATTAGTGCCCCTTTTTCATTCTCATAAGTGCCTCTTTCATATATGGTGTGTGCCCCTTTTCAGGTGCGATACGTGCCCCTTTTCCTTTCTTATGAGGAACCTTTCCCTTTTTCAGAAATGCCCCTATCAAAATCTGATGGTTGCCTCTTTTCCGTCGACAAATGCCCAATTTCCATTCTCATAAGTGCCTTTTCATCCCTAGTGAGTGCCGAATTTTCACCTCTGATAATAACCCTTTGTACTTTGACACGTGCTCCTTCTATTTTCTAATCACTTCGATAAGTGTCCCCTTTTCCTCTCATCATTAAACGTGCCCCTAATTTCAAGCGACTAAGAGCATTATCTCCCAAAGCTCACTCGCTACGCTCGCTCACATTTATAGATGTTATAATTATGTTACTTATCAAAGGCCTTTTCAGTTTTACTGTTATGAGAATGTGCTTATTTATAACTCGATGAGGATTGGTTTTTTCCTCTTTATAAGATGGAGTTTTCGCACTGCGACCTCACAAATCTGATATTTTTCCTCGCTCGCTTTGCTCGCTCGCAAATGATTTTTTTTCGACCATCACACCCAACTGCAAATTATGATGCTAAAGCAATATTTTATACGATGTATAAAGAGAAACAAATATTGAAATCATCCCTGATAATGTAATCAAATTATAGGGGTATATACCAATGTCTAAAAATTGTATATTTTCGCTTTGAGATTTCCCTTTGTAGGTGCCCTTTTTTTCCCAGAAAGTGCCCTTTTTTGTTGGTGCCCCCCCCCCCCCACTTCGGAAGTCGCTCCGCCGCCTCTGGGAACAGTTGCACACAAACGCGTATCCAGAAGTTATATTTTATATTTTTTCTACTAGGTTACCTCGTGGGGGGGGGGGGGGGGGGGAGGGGTGCTCGTGTGCAGCCAATGACAATGACAATGAATCGTATTTCTTGAACCCTCATGGGGGAATGGAAGAAATACAGATGTGTGGAAATATTACTACGGTACGTCTAAAGACAATCAAATCTTTACAGAAAAAGAGAAATAGTAGACAAAAAAAAATCAGATATGCCTTGCCCCAAAAATAAAACAAAGGGCACAAAATTCAAATGACATGATCTCATCTGAATGGCACATTGTTTTAAGTATGTACAATTTGCCAAGAAAAACAATCAAACAAAACAACAACCAAAACAAACAAAAAACAACCGTCGCGTGATATTTCTATTTTTTTATATTTGTTTAGTAATTATATATAGAGCTTGGCCGCCGAGCAATCTTTTCATTTAATTGAAGAGAAATGCACATTTCATGGGCATAGTTTACTCTTCCTTACAGTGACGTATTCATAAAATGATAAACGATGGATCCAGCGTATCCCTCACCACGCTCCCTCCCTCCCAAGTCCCCTCTGTGACCAAGAGATTCAAAACTTGTTATAAATAAAGATAACAATTGCAATGTAGTTAGGCCGGAGCACAAAGGCTTAGGGTCGAGGGACTAGATAAAAGGGAAATGAGGACTAGACGAAAAGGCCCCTCTCTTAGTCGCTTTGGTTCCTCGAAGTTATTCTATCCTTAGAAAGATCCGTGCCCCTTCACTTCCAAAGGGGTCAATGCCTCCTTTCATGGGCAAAGTAGAGTCAAAGGGTCGAATACGTTTTCTTTCATTGACGGACATTTTGAAGAAAAGAATTTATCTTCCACAGGCGAAATGCAAATTTGTAACCCATTTTTACATTTCCCTTTTCACGCTCTCTCTTTCGCTCTCTCTCTCTCGCTATCTCTCTCTCTCTCTCTCTCTCTCTCTCTATCTCTTTCTTCTTTTCTATTTTTCAATTTATACGAAACACGCTTTTTGTTGGTTCTCCTCCTGTGATTAGATGATGTATCTGCTTCATCATGTATCACGTACGTTTGTATTGAGTGAAGGGCGCTCTGTTGAAGTAATATGAACTCAACAAATTACGTGATTTCGATTGGCTGAAAGCGATGGCTGTTCCAAGTTGTGTTTAATCGCAAACTTTCTATTGAACGAAGCTCCAGAATCTCAGTGAGGAATAAGGTTCATTTTTCCTTTTTGCGTTGAACTTTTCAAAAGTTTATTAAATTGATATCCGATTTTACTACTTCCCCGACACTGGATTTGAGACTAAGCCTACTTGTAGCGAGGCCCCAGCAGCAGATCCAGGATTCTTTTGCAGGATGGGAGGGTTTTCATTTTCGGTGGATAGTATTCACAGGTACAGTCGAACGTGTCTATAGCGACTGCCCAAGGGAAAAGCAAAAAAAATGAGGTCTTTGTAGACAGGTGGTCAGGTTTGACTGTATATGCCAATTTTTGGTTTCATGGGGGGGGGGGGTACGTGCCCTGTGCCCCCTATACCTGGTTCACCCACTTGCTTTTACTTTGAGTATAGCGTCATACAATTCTGACTTTTTACTTTAACGTTTTTCCCTTCATCCGCCCGTTCTTTCGTCATTTTTTCTCATTCTGAATGTGGTAAACCTTCTCTTCCCCCTCACTTTCTCTGCTCCATTCATTCACGCAATTTTAAAAATTTCTTAAAAATTATCATCTTCTCTCAAAGTCGGATTGTTTGCTAAATGCCTTTTTCATTGTATGTTTCTGAGACGAATTTCTATGCAACTGAGCAATGTATACCGGGCTGCAAAAAAAAAAATTACCGGTAGAAACATTCAATGCATAGAAAATTTACCAGAGTATATGAAAAAGCTTTCCGACATAGAAATCTTCTACACTTAATGGATCAAGCAATTTGACTGAGCTTGACGTATAGTTCTTTATATAAAGAAAGGAATTAGGTTCACTTTAAAATATTAACCTCACTAAAAGACTCTCCCTCTCCTTTTCCCTCTCTTTCTCTTTTTCTCAGTCTATCATTTCGATTATAGACCACAAATAATTCATTTTCTTTAAATCTAGATAACAGTTTCATATTCTATTACAATCGATGTTTATATGCAATGTGGAAAACCGAAGAATAGTGAGAAAATGTTATTATGAGATCGTCGATCAGCATGGTGAAAGTCCTACAAAACTGAAAAACCCAAATCTCCTGTAATGGATCAGTTGACAAAAGAGTTTGTTTGATGGTCTATATAAAGGAACGGAATTATCCAGGATCATAACAAAATAAGAGCACTTAGTGACCTTGGGTAAAGTTATGCATCCTCAAAGCAAATGTTATTTAAAGGGGATAAAATTAGTAGCATATTTCAATTAAAAAAATAAAAAGATTAATTAAAAAGAACAGAAAAAATGAGAACATTTATTTTACCTTTTAAGCATTTTGTTTAGGTTCAATTTAGATTGATGCGATATTTGTGCCAGGGGATCATTTTTAACGACAATTCTGTCATAAACAAGCAAAACAGCATAAACAATTTTCACATAAACCCGTTGGATGTGTATACTCTTTGATCATTATTAACGGTAGGTTATTTTTAACGATATTCTAAAATACAATAATTCGAATGACAAATAATAATTAACTCAGGCTTTGCTCTTTTATTCCAGATTTATCATGTAAAGTGCATTAATGTATGAATGACGAAATTTCGATCAGGAATTTAATCACATTTAGTAATATAGGCATACAATGAATATACACATTTGGTTCAAAAGACTAACGAAAAGAGAAAAATGGTAATTTTGGTAGGCCTCGATTTACTTGACATTCACGCGTTTTAATATATTTATACGTATATGTCTATGAAGAAGTTCAACATTAAATTTGCATATCACATCAATATCACAGATATTTGAGGGAGAACAAAATTACCAGATGAATAACGTTTTTCTAATTTAAAGGTATATAATTATACAATTCAAAGTAAGTTGAGGGAAAAAAATTAGCTGATGTATAACGTTTTTTTTCTTCTAAAGGTATATACAAATTATTTTCGTAATTTACTGTAATTTTGATCATTAGAGTTGACATGCAAAGTCGTCGATTCCTCTACAGGTTTGTTTGGGTATTTGTTAAATATTTTGTTTAGTGGAGAGGGGGAGGGGGGGGGGGGGGTAAACGCATTAATATCATAATATTATTTTCCGTAGTAAGCCCTCGCTAAGAAAGAATAACAATTAATGCTCTTCTGATTTTGTCTGTTCAATTATCTCATTCAAACCATTTTTCATTATTTTATTTATTTATAACCTAATTTCAAGTTACATTGTTTGTAATATTGTTTGTAATATTGTCAGCTGACATTAATTATACAATTGGTAAATGGAGCCAACAAATAGAAATAGCTAGTCTAGGTTGGCCCCATTCAATCATCATCAATAGTGATCTGTCAGTTTATGACAGGTTCAGTGACCCATTCAAAATTCTATATCAAGTGTCTCTCCAAGTTTCTCTCCAAGTTCCTCGGTCTTGAGCCAACCGTTTCATCGTTTCATACCCTGTTGCTCCGCATTGTGTGATTACATCGTCTAGAAAGCCTTTATGAGGTCTTCCCCTCTTCTTCTTTCCATGAATACGACCTTCTATGACTCTGAGCATCAAGCCCTCATCATGCCGCATTATGTGTCCAAGCCATTTCTTCTGTCTCTCTCTAATCGTTTGAATCAGCACCCGCCTTTCTTGAGCTCGATGCAACACCTCTTCATTCGAAACTCTGTCCCTCCAAGACACACCTAGTAATTTGCACCAGCACCACATTTCGACCGCCTCCAATCGCTGCATGTCCTTTTTAGTGAGTCCATTCAATACACTATCATTTATGACAAGCAATTAAGAATAAACGTTGAATCATAAAGAAGAAACGGTTTGCACTAACATTAAAACAATTTTGTTGATTTGAAATATATACACGAAATAATAATATCACTCAAAAATATATGTACAGTAATATAGATTTTAAATATTTACACAATATCGTTGAAATATTTCAAGATAATTCTTTTCGTATTGTACAATATGAGGCTATTATTATTATTATTATTATTATTATATTTCCATTAAATATGCCAATAAGAATAAATTAATTTCATTTTTCAAGAAGGTCTGTTTTGAATATTTTGTCCAAAGCGTTTTCGCGATGAACATTTTTCTAATTTCAAATACATGCTCTAAAATATGATACATACATTTTTCCTTTGTTTGTTTTGACTTTTATAAGATTGATATTATGATATTCATAGGTTCTTGTTTCATCAGCATGTTGTACACAATTAATGAAAAATAATCTATACAAAAATATAATATTGTTATTTCATAAAAACAGAGGAGCTGAATAGTGATTGTAACATTTGAATGAGATAAAAATGTGTGATTGTTTTTTTGTATCATTAAAGTGAAAACGTCATCACTAGACTAGCTTATGTAAACAAGAAAAAATTGTATAAATATATTAATATTCAGGCACTCAAATATGAGGATATCCGGGCATGTCGCTGCCCGAATGTGAGTTCATCAGGTCATGGTTGCTCGAATATTGGATCTCTAAAAATGCTCGGGGAGCACCCAGCCCCTCCCCCGCCCCGTATGTCTTATTTCTCCCTCTCTCTTTCTCTCTCTCTCTATCTCTCTCGCTCTCCCTTTCCCTCTCCCCTCTCCTTCTCTTTCTTTCTTTCTTTCTCTCTTTCCTTCTTTACTTTCTACCAATTTCTTTATATCTTTCCACCTATTCTATTCTTTTTGGTAATATTTTAATGCCTTTTATTAAAGTGATTTGATGTTTTTCCGCTGTTAATTTCAATTATTACATTGTCGTTTTTTGTTTTTTGTGTTGTGCTTTTTACTACTTCTAATGCGTATAGTTCTTATATGGTATTTTTATGCTATTCTTACCTTTGCTTGTGAGCTTTGGTGATATTCATTATTTTATAGTTCCGTGTACTACATTTTTAATCTGTTCAGGACCATGATGTAAAACAGATTTTGTATCTACAATGTATATCTGATTCTTGTTATCCTGAATAAATATATTTCAATAGACAACAATACTGCAATAGAGCAGTGGTGTTCCGAATTTTGAACACAATCGACCTCTATTCAATTCTTCTTCACATGGGGCGCAAAATTAACGAACTTTCTAGAGTCAAAGAATTTAGCAAGGTAACAGAAAGCTATGATTTCTTTGAAATGCTGAACCTCCCCAAATATCACTTTAAAGGTACTATGTCCCATTTGCAGGCCCAAAAAATGAAAAAGTTAAATTTCAACGGCATTTAAAAGATAATGCTAATTTAGAACTTCCCTAAAAAAAGGGGGGGGGGGGGGCTTGAAAATGTTTTTAAGTGGGAAAATAACGACTATTAGTTGTCGAATCGACTTAAGAACTATAGAGCAAATGTACGAAATGGTCGTACGTTTTATGCTGCGCAAAGATTCAATCAGTTTAATTTTGGCCATTACAAGAAGTGGGTTATTGATGTAAACAAATGCTCATGTATACCCTTTACATCTCATTTTATGTATGTTATTATCAAAGAAGAAAAAAGCTAGTCAGTCGCTCAATAGTGTCTGACAGTGAAGTCTAGCAAGTAAACGGGTTTCCTTAGGACGCTGCTAGCGTTTGAATTTCACAGATAGGACATACATGACATATTCATAATTCCTGCAAAGTTCTACAGATGTTGATGTTGGCTGCAAAAGGGACATAGTATCTTTAACACTGCAGTAAAATAAGAAATAATGTTAGACTTGTATAGCGCACATATCTGTCTAGAATGGCACCCGAGGCCAAAAAGAAATCAATAAATATATTACATTATATTACTATAATAAATTACAAAGTTTGCGACACAATATGGAGCAAAGCAACGAGAATTATACATTTTCCAACCCCTTTTAAAACGTCATTTATGAACTATAATTGAAATAAGGGCACTGAATTACGAAATCTTGACGCAACACGTGAGAGTGAGCAAAGCGACCGAGTTTTAGAAAATTTCGCAACTTTAACCCCAAAAAACTCTATTTCTTATACAACTTACTCTTCATATTGAAGGGGGAACGCATAAGCCTATAATGATCATGAATTCTCTTCCCTTTCTACTCTTCCTCTTTCCATTTTTGGCCCCGTTAAAGTGCCGCCTGGGGCACGTGGCCCCCTGCCCGCTCAGATGGCCACTTACTTACTTCTCCTAGGCGTATTATGTTTCCCCCTTCGTTAATATGCAAAACAGGCTTGAATCGTCAGCAATAGACGATATTTGAAATATTATGAAAAGCTCGGTGTACCATTGATATAATATATCAGGAACGGTCTTAATACGGATTCCTGGAGTACCCCACAGTTCAATTGTTTTCTTTTTCAGATTCACTGCCGAAATTGAAACCCGTTCTATGGGCCATTTTAACCTAGTCCAATGATAATCCTCTTACGCCACAGTGGTACAGTATGGTCACTTGTGTCAAAGGACTTTGCAAAGTCTGAAGAAAAACAATTCCGACAGTGACTCTATACCCTCAACAGTGAAATGCGTTAATTAATGTACCAAATTTAGATATGAACATGTGGTGCTATAGCCATGTCAGAAACCTTAACTTACACCAAGAATGTTGTTTGCATTCAGAAACTTGTTCAATGTAATGACCGTTAGTTTTCGGGCTTTTTTCACTCCAGACATTTTGCAATTATTTTGATCGACATCGAAATAGTCTCACGAAATTTCGCCTAAATTGGACATTCGTGAAAGCATAAAGGATTGGATTTATCCCAGAATTAGCCCATTGAATATTCTCAGTTATATCCCAAACCAGGTTACTGATGCATGTTTCTTCGCAGAAAGCATTCGCAATGGTGCAGATTCCAAATGGAAAACAACACACGCCAAACACCACGACAACGATGGCTAGCTTCTTGGCAATTATTATATTCTTTTGAAGTCTCACGCTGGTAAACTGATCAAGTTTGTTATTTGGTGTCGCGTTCATGTAGATTGCTTGTGAAACAGTTTGGATGCTCATAGATGTATTGACTCGCTGTAAAGTACAAGATAGGCGAAACAAATTTGTCTGATGATTATTACCATCCTTGACTCCTTTTACAGCATCCACGTTTGTACGACATTCTTGATTCACACGATATTCTGTTGTTTCATCAAAGTTTCGGTTGATTGTGATCACTTGAAATTTATCAAACTGCCTCATGATGTTAACAAAAATAAGAGCATTTAAAACAGCAACACTCGAAAATGGTATGAAGAATCCAATAAAACTAAGAGTCAATGTTACGAACGAATTCACAAGGAACTCCATGAGACACTCGTGCGAATAATCCAACGTCTCCTTTCGTCCGCCAAAAGTCGTCCATCCAAAAGAAAGTAGGAACAAAACTGTGAAGCAGATTATCCAAGCTGTTATGATTGCATATCGAACACGTTTTCGTGTCACGAATGATCGGTGTTTGATGGGCTTTGTAACTAACAAATATATATCGATACTGATGAACACGATCATCACGCCCGATACGTAGACGGCTACAAAGTCGATAACGCCGTTATTTACAGACGTACTCGCCGAACAACCAACGCCCACTTACAATGGTCGTCAGATTGACCGTTAACGACACGAGTCCGACGACCAAATCGGCAAAGGCAAGATTGAGAATGATCAGGTTAGCTGGTCGTTGACGTAACTTTCTGTCTTGGACGTATGAAATGATGACAAAAAGATTTCCAATGACAGTGGTCGCAATGAGGATACCGTAGATAGCTACGACTGGAATCAATGCCGAAAGTAGTAGGTTACTATTTTCTGAGGATAAGACAGGGGTCCTGTTGTTGTTGTGTTGGGTAGACTCTTCAGGATCCATAATCTGCAGGCAGGACATGAGAATTTTTATAGATATAAAGAAAGACATCTCACTTCGGTATAAAAGGACAAATGTAACACAAAGATTCCGAACTATTCCCCGTGAATTAGAGCGGATCCAAATTCTTGCGCCCAGGAGGGGTCACATATTCATCTTTAAAATTCCGAACATAATTATATAGAAGATAGAAAGGAGGTGGGGTGGGAGAGATAATCAAATTTCCACAAGCTTTGTCAGTCTAAAAATCATATTTAGGGAGAGCCCCAGTATCAAAAGTCGGAAGACCCGTTTGGATACAAGTCGGGAAACTGTCTAGAAATCATTGGAAAACCGATTGGTTAACGGTCGGCTAGGAGGAAATATACATTTAAAAAAAAAAATTATAAACAAAAACTGCCTATGAATACTAGTATAGGATCATGGCACAATCTTATCTCACAGGAAAAATTACCTTCATCAAAACTTCGCACATATCATTAAATATAAGAGAATAATTATATTTGCTTATATAGCGCCTAACACTTACTTTATCAGAAGTCTCTTAGCACTCTACAATAATGCAGCATAATTACCCTGGCTTTAGCAGTGCAGGTGTTACGCGCGCTGCGTTTTAAGGAATAAATTCCTACCAGGTACCCATTTACTTCACCTGGGTGGAGTGTGGCAAATGTAGATCAATGTCTTCACAATATATAGGAATATTTAATAAGAATTTACATCACTGACTTAAATCCAATGACAAGGAGATAATGATGATGATGATGATGATGATTCACAGCATTTGTATGGCGCCATATATCTGTTTCAAAAAACATTCAAATGCTTAAATCTTTGATAATTTTTCTATAAGCACAAATGTGAAGAACCTGCCTTTCTCTCAATTTATCATCAACTATCAAAAGGCAATTTTTACTTCAGTTGAATGTCGAATATAATCGTCAAAATACTGAATTACTAGGTTTACTATCAAAATATCAAATAACGAACTTACTTTCTAGTCTGAAGATGGAAACCTCCTGTGTAGAGGAACAGGCTATGACATTGACAGTAATAACGAGCGCGGCTGCTTCATACCCGGAGATGAAGGGGATATAGGCAAAACCTGTCTTTGCTCTTTGGAGGCTAGCTGCAATCTTCCTCAACATGGCTGAACTGCACTGTATGCATGGCACTAAAACATAATTCATGCAAAGGCTGCTCTAAAAAAAGGGCAAGCTTCACTACCACACACAGTAATGAATTCAGACACAATCATTGTTAGCCTTGATGAATTCAGGACTCTGGAGTTAACGTATTCAGGGAATTTCTCGATTAATTCCAATGAAACCGCTCGCGAAGAGTATAGACTGGATCGGAAAGCTCCCTAGCGCTGGTGTGAAACACTCTTATGGTTATGGAATCTTCAAATATTGATATTATTCTGCATCAAATAAAAAATATTGATTTTTACTGTTTTAATGTTATATTTGCTTCATGCATCACGTTAGTTTTTATTGACTGAAGGGCGCTCTGCAAAAGAAGTGTTGAAGTAATATGAACTCAACAAATTACGTTATTCCGATTGGCTGAAAGCAATGGCTGTTCCAAGTTTTGTTTATGGCAAACTTTCTATTGAACCAAGCTCCAGAAACTGAGGTTAGGATTTGTGTTCCTTTGCCCTTTTTGCGTTGAATTTGTCAAAAGTTTATTAAATTGATATCCGATTTTACTCCTTCCCCGACACCGTGAGATTAAGCCTACTTGTAGCGAGGCCCCACTAGCAGATCCAGGATTCTTTTGCAGGATGGGAGGGAAAGAAAAGTGTTACAATCGTTGACAAGCAGCATTTAAACAAACAAACAAACAAGCAAACATATAAACAAAAAATTAAAACAAACAAATTTCTGGGAATCCTCCCCTTTTCATTTTGGGTGGAGACTATTCACAGGTATAGTACAGTCAAACCTGTCTATAGCGACTGCCCAAGGGAAACACAAAAAATGGTCTTTGTTGGCAGATTCCTTTAGTACATGTTTCAATGAAAAACCATTTTCAAGGGGAAAAATTGTGGTTTTTGTAGACAGGTGATCACTGAAGCAGGTTTGACTGTATATGCCAAATTTTGGTTTTATGGGGGGGGGGGGGTGGGGATACGTGCCCCCTATAACTGGTTCAGCCACTGGGCTTAAGCTTTTAGTTAAATGAATTTGCTTTTACTTTGAGTATAGCGTCATACAATTATGACTTTTTACTTTAACATTTCTCCCTTCATCCGCCCTTTCTTTCGTCATTTTTCTCATTCTGAATGTGTTTAACCTTCTCTTCCCCCTCACTTTCTCAGCTTCATTCATTCACGCAATTTTAAAAATTTCTTAAAAATTATCATCTTCTCTCAAAGTCGGATTGTTTGCTAAATGCCTTTTTCATTGTATGTTTCTGAGACGAATTTCTATGCAACTGAGCAATGTATACCGGGCTGCAAAAAAAAATATTTACCGGTAGTAACATTCAATGCATAGAAAATTTACCAGAGTATATGAAAAAGCTTTCCGACGTAGAAATCTTCTACACTTAATGGATCAAGCAATTTGACTGAGCTTGACTTATAGATCTTTATATAAAGAAAGGAATTAGGTTCACTTTAAAATATTAACCTCACTAAAAGACTCTCCCTCTCTTTTTACCTCTCTTTCACTTTTTCTCAGTCTATCATTTCGATTGTAGACCACAAATAATTCATTTTCTTTCAATCTAGATAACAGTTTCATATTCTATTACGATCGATGTTTTTATGCAATGTGGAAAACCGAAGAATAGTGAGAAAATGTTATTATGAGATCGTCGATCAGCATGGTGAAAGACCTACAAAACTGAAAAACCCAAATCTCCTGTAATGGATCAGTTGATAAAAATAAGATGCATCCTCAAAGCAAATGTTATTTAAAGGGGATAAAATTTGTAGCATATTTCAATTAAAAAAATTAAACGATTAATTAAAAAGAAAAGGGAAACATGAGAAAAATTATTTTACCTTTTAAGCATTTGGTTTATGTTCAATTTGATTTATGCGATACTTGTGCCAGGGGATCATTTTGAACAACAATTCTCACATAAACAAGTTGGTGTGTATACTCTTAGATCATTAGTATGCTATATAATTCATTGAAACGTTGATTATAACCTTCCATTACCTGGTATGAATAAACGTATGAATAAAGAGTGACCTACTTGGGATACTGACTAAACACTGGTTTGTATACAAACATTTCAAGGCTCCGACTCGCAGGCCCAGGTTTAAAACCAGCTCGCTGATCTCACATTCACATTTATATTGTCCGAACCTCGCGAGTCTTCTCATTTTATTATATCCCAAGTTGGCCACTCAATATTCAAATTTGCATCTTCTTTTTTATCTTTATATATCAAATTGAAATCCAACTACCACATACATCTGTGAATCTTGATGGGCATCCCCTCTTTCTTCTTTTCTTTCTTTTTTTTTCTGTCTTTTTCCCCTTTTACCAATATTTTTTCCTCCACATTTGTATTAATATGTATCCTTTGAGGGCAGTCATGCTATCAAGCTTTGCTTACCGTGCTTTGTCAACCCTCCTGTTTGATGTTTTCGATTAGTTACAGACAGCCTTACTTTATTCTAAATAATATATCCTTTTGTCATATGTAAATTTGCAATATTTGTTTGTTATATATTTGTAAATATGCAAAAGAAAAAGAAAATCAAACAGAAATAAATAAATCAAATCAAATCAACTTATTAACGGTAGGTTTTGATATCAGTTTAATGATGTTCTAGAATACAATAATTCGGAATGACAAATAATAATTATCTCAGGCGTTGCTCTTTTATTCCAGATTTATCATATGAAGTGCATGAATGTATGAATGACGAAATTTAGATCAGGAATTTAATCACATTTAGTAATATAATCATGCCTACAATGAATATACACATTTGGTTCAAAATACTAACGGCAAGAGAAAAATGGTAATTTTGGTAGGCCTCGATTTACTTGACGTCCACGCGTTTTAATATATTTATACGTCTATGAAGAACTTTGAGTTCAACATTAAACTTGCAAATCACATCAATATGACAGATATCGCTTAATTTGAGGGAGAAAAAAATTACCTGATGAATAACGTTTTTTTAATTTAAAGGTATATAATTATGAGGGAAAAAAATTAGCTGATGTATAACTTTTTTTTCTTCTTAAGGTATACACAAATTATTGTCATAATTTACTGTAATTTTGATCATTAGAGTTTACATGCAAAGTCGTCGATTCCTCTACAGGTTTGTTTGGGTATTTTTTAAATATTTTTTTTTAGTGGAGAGGGGGGGGGGGGGGGGGGAGGGGCAAACGCATATATATCATAATATTATTTTCTGTAGTAAGCCCTCGCTAAGAAAGAATAACAATTAATGCTCTTCTGATTTTGTCTGTTCAATTATCTCATTCAAACCATTTTTCTTTAATTTATTTATTTATAACCTAAATTCAAGTTACATTGTTTGTCAGCTGACATTAATTATACAATTGGTAAATGGAGGCAACAAATAGAAATAGCTAGTCTAGGTTGGCCCCATTCAATACACTATCATTTATGACAAGCAATTAAGAATAAACGTTGAATCATAAAGAAGTAACGGTTTGCACTAACATTAAAACATTTTTGTTGATTTTAAATATATGCACGAAATAATAATATCACTCAAAAATATATGTACACTTATATAGATTTCAAATATTTACACAAAATCGTTGAAATATTTCATGGTAATTCTTTTCGTATTGTTCAATATTTACATTAAATGTGCCAATAAGAATTAATCAAATTTCATTCTTCAAGAAGGTCTGTTTTGAATATTTGTCCAAAGCGTTTTCGCGATGAACATTTTTCTAATTTCATTGGACAGAGCATTTTAAATACATGCACCAAAATATCATACTGACTGTTTTCCTTTGTTTGTTTTTACTTTCAAAAGATTTTATAAGATTATGATATTCATAGGTTCTTATTTCATCAGCATGTTGTACACAATTAATGTAAAATAATCTATAAAACAATATAATATTTTAAACTCATAAAAACAAGGGAGATAAATGGTGATTGTAATATTATTTTAAATGAGATAACATGTTTGATTTTTGTTTGTTTCATCAAAGTGAAAACTTCATCACTAGCCCGGATGTGAGGATATTCGGGCATGTCGTTGCCCGGATGTGAGGATATTCGGGCATGTCGCTGCCCGGATGTGAGGATATTCGGGAATGTCGCTGCCCGGATGTGAGGATATTCGGGCATGTCGCTGCCCGGATGTGAGGATATTCGGGCATGTCGCTGCCCGAATGTGTGTTCATCTGGTCATGGTTGCTCGAATAAATGGATCTCTGAAAATGCTCGGGGAGCTAGCACCCAGCCCCTCCCCCGCCCCGTACGTCTATGACTGCAACAGGGCAGTGGTGTTGCGAATTTTGAACACAATCGACTCTTTATTCAATTCCTCTTCGAATGGGGCTTGAAATTAACGGACTTTCTAGAGTCAAAGAATTTAGCAAGGTAACAGAAAGCTAAGATTTCTTTAAATTGCTGAACGTCCCCAAATATAATTTTTACACTGCAGTAAAATGATAATAATTTTAGAATTGTAGCGGAGATATCTGTCTAAAATGGCACTTGAGGCGCAAAAAGAAATCAATAAATATATTACAGGGCAATAAAAAAGTTAGTAAAAATAAAAAAACACGGCAGAATTGTATCAATTCAGTGCAATTGAATAATCTGATACAATAATAAATACAACATTTGCGACACAGTAAGGAGCAAAGCAACCGGAAAATAAATAAATTAAACCCTTTTAAAACGCCATTTATGAACTATAATTGAAATAGGGGCACTGAATTACGAAATCTTGACGGAACACGTGTGAGTGAGCAAAGCGACCGAGCTTTAGAAAAATTCGCAACTTTAACACCCCAAAACTCTATTTCTAATACAACTTACTCTTCATATTGAAGGGGAACGCATAAGCCTATATAATGATCATGAATTCTCTTCCTTTTCTACTCTTCCTCTTTCCATTTCACTACCGAAATTGATACCCTTACTATTGGCCATTTAACCCACTCCAATCCTAATCCTCTTAAGCCATAGTGGTAGAGTATGGTCTCTTGTGTCAAGAACTTTGCAAAATCATAAGAAAAAAAATCTCCCTTATCAGTGAATTGTGTTAAATGATGTATCAAATTTAGAAATGAACGTTTGGTGATAAAGCCATGTCAGAAACCTACATGTCCGACAAGAATTGTGTTTGCACTCAAAAACATGTTCAATTGAATTGATACTTAATGTCTTGCTTTTTCACACCGGACATTTTTCAATTATTTTGATCGACATCGAAATAGTCTCACGAAATTTCGCTTAAACTGGACATTCGTGAAAGCATAAAGAATTGGATTTATCCCAGAGTTAGCCCATTGAATATTCTCAGTTATATCCCAAACCAGGTGTCTGATGCATGTTTCTTCGCAGAAAGCATTCGCAATGGTGCAGATTCCAAATGGAAAACAACACACGCCAAATACCACGACAACGATGGCTAGCTTCTTGGCAATTATTATATTCTTTTGAAGTCTCACGCTGGTAAACTGATGAAGATTAGTATTTGGTGTCGCGTTCATGTAGATTGCTTGTGAAATAGTTTGGATACTCATAGATGTATTGGCTCGCTGTGAATTGGAAAACAGACGAAAAGATTTCGTTTGATGATTATTACCATCCTTGTCTCCTTTTACAGCATCCACGTTTGTACGACATTCTTGATTCACACGATATTCTGTTGTTTCATCAAAGTTTCGGTTGATTGTGATCACTTGAAATTTATCAAACTGCCTCATGATGTTAACAAAAATAAGAGCATTTAAAACAGCAACACTCGAAAATGGTATAAAGAATCCAATAAGACTAAGAGTCAATGTTACGAACGGATTCACAAGGAACTCCATGGAACACTCGTGCGAATAATCCAACGTCTCCTTTCGTCCGCCAAAAGTCGTCCATCCGAAAGAAAGTAGGACAAACACTGTGAAGTAGGTTATCCAAGCTGATATGATTGCATATCGAACACGATTTCGTGTCACGAATGATCGGTGTTTTATCGGCTTCGTAACTAACAAATATCTATCGATACTGATGAACACGATCATCACGCACGATACGAAGACGGCTACAGCGTCGATAACGCTATATAATCTACAGACGTACTCGCCGAACAACCAACGCCCACTTACAATGTTCGTCAGAGTGACCGTTAATGAGACGAGTCCGACGATCAAATCGGCAAAGGCAAGATTGAGAATGATTAGATTAGCCGGTCGTTGACGTAACTTTCTCTCTTGAAAGTATGAAACGATGACGAAAAGATTTCCAATAACAGTGGTCGCAATGAGAATACCGTAGATAGCTACGACTGGAATCAATGCCGATAGTCGTAGGTTATTATCTTCTGCAGATAAGACATGTGTCCTGTTGTTGTTAAATTGTGTAGACTCTTCAGGATCCATAATCTGCAGGCAGGTCATGAGAATTTGTATAGATTAGAATGACATCTCAATTCGGTATACAAGAAAAACAGTAACACAAAGATCCCGAACTATTCCCCGTGAATGAGAAAGGAACCAAATACTTGCGCCCAGGAGGTAAGCGCATAATATTATCTTTAAAATTTCGAACATAGAAGATGAAAGGAGGTGGGCTGGGAGAGGTAATCAAACTTCCACAAGCCTTATTAGTCTAAAAATCGCTCAGTACGACAAGGGACTAATCCGTCTACCCCCTCCCCCCTTCTGGGTGGGGTCCAGGAGTCGAGCCCTTGGCGTCGAATGGAGAAAACTCCAACTGAAGATGGGTATTGCTGCAGGGCCTTAGCTCGCTGTCTACGGACAACCGTGTAGTCTATTATGTAGTCTGCTGGAACAACGTTATCTCAAGTCCGGATATGGCCTAAGAATTGCTTGTGAAAGCCGGTGGTATATCTGCGGAGAGCCCCAGTATCAAAAGTCGGCAGACCCGCTTGGATACAAATCGGGAAACTGTCTGGAAACCATTAGAAAACCGATTGGTAAACGGTCGGATAGAAGGAAATATAAATATCGAAATATAAATATCGAAACATAATTATGAAAAAAAACTGCCTGTGAATATGTTTAAAAGTATAATATCATGGCACAATCTTGTCTCAAATGCAGGAATAATTACCTTCCTCAAAACTTCTTATTTATTATTACCTATAAGAGAAGCATGACAATTCTCTTTCATAAGACAACTCTTGACAATATATAGGAATATCAATACGCATTTACATCACTGACTTAAAGCCAATGACAGGGAGATAATGCTCACATCTTTGATAATTATAACATTGAGTGTTTATAAGCAAAAATGGGAGTTCGAGTTCAAATATGATCTTCAAAATACACAATAAAAATGTGAAATAACCAGGTTTACTATCAAAATATCTAATAACAAACTTACTATCTAATCTGAAGATGGAAACCTCCTGTGTAAAGGAACTGGCCTTGACATTGCCAATAATAACGGGCGCGGCAGCTTCATACCCGAGATGCATCAGCTATATGTACAACCTGTCTTTGCTCTTTGGAAGCTAGCTGCAATCTGCCTGAAAATGGCTGAACTGCACTGCATGCATGGCACTAATACATAATTTATGCAAAGGCTGCTGTAAAAAAAAAAGGGCAGGCTTTACTGCTACACACAGTAATCAATTCAGACCCAACTATTGTTAACCTTAATGAATTCAGGACTCTGGAGTTAACGCATGGACAATTTACCAGAGTATGAAAACAAATTCCAACATAAAAATTTGCTACACTTAATGCACCAAGCAATTTTTACCAATATTTACTTATATAGATCTTTTTGAAAAAGGGAAAAAATACGTTGACTATAACATTTTAACCTCACTAAAAGAATCTCCTTCTTTCTCTCTCACTTTCTCTCTTTCTCTATTTCTCAATCTATCATTTCGATTGTAGACTAAATGATTTTTTTATAAATTTCATTAAATCTAGATAAAACGTTTTATTTTCTATTACGGCGATATTTTATACAATGTGGAAAACCGAAGACTAGTAAGCAAACTTATTGTGAGATCGTCGATCAGCATGGGGAAAGTGCTACTCAACTGGAAACCAAAATCTCCTGTAATAGATCAGTTGATAAAAGGGTTTGTTTGATGGTCTATAAGGAACGGAATGATCCAGGATCATAACAAAATCAGTGTACTTTAGTGACCTTGGGTAAAGTATTCATCCTCAAAGTAAATTTTATCTAATGGGGCTAAAAGTAGAAGCATATTTTGATTTAAAATAAAATGATTAATTGAAAAGAAAAGAGAGAAAAAAGGGAAATCCAAAAGAACGGGAACGAAAGATAAAAGAAGAAGAGAAGAGAAGTGATCAGGAAAGAAAAAAGGTTAAACCTTAAAAAATTTACCTTCAGGTAGTTTCTTTTCCCAAGTCTATTGCTCATCAATGTTTCATTTGTATTAACATGATTAAAGCATTGATGAAAGCTTTCAATTGGAATGATACAAGGACTTTCTTTTGTCTTTGAAGCATTCGGTTTAGATTCAATTTAAATTTATGCGATACTTGTGCCATGGAATCATATTGAAGAATAAATCCATCATAACCAAGTAAAATCAAAATCAACATTTTTCACACAAACTCATTGGATGTGTATACTCCTCGATCATTATTAACGGGATAAGTTTTGATATCAGTTTAATAATATTCTCGAATACAATCATTCGGAATGGCAAATAAAAATTAACTCAGGCTTTGCTCTCTAATTCCATATTTATCCCATGAAATGAGTTAAGCGATCTATGAATGACGAAATATCGATCAGGAATTGAATCCCATTTGGTATAAATATAGGCCTACAACGATTAAATTAAATTAAATTAAATTTATTTCCACTTAAAAAAAAAATGCAATAAATTTTCAATAATTCAGTGAATTTTACCCCGTTCCCCAACATTAAAAAAAAAAAATCCTCTGTACGACCATGCATTATGGCTCAAGGCATGGGCACACAGACGATTTTGTTATGTTGGGGACCGGGGGGAATTCAATGAATTAGTAAAGATTTATTGTATTTTTTACAAATAAATTTGTGGGAACTGCCCCCTACCATAGCCCCCGCTGCGTACAGTCATGGTTCAGTGGCAAAGCAATGGCCTCGCAACTGTGAGGCCCCAGGATAAAAAATGTGTCGCTGTGCTATATTAGTGCCCTATGTGGGGCATTAATCCTCATTACTTTCATTTATGACTTAAGGGCGTAGGTCCCCCAGCTGATAAGCATAGTACCATACACATGCTTTAGTAGTCACGCAAAACAAACACTGGCAAATTATTGTTCAATAAAATCTGAGAATGTATACTATTATCTAGATCTATTATGAATAAATCAGTGTCAAGATAATTCCATAAATTGGGATAAAACAAAATATTCCAACTATATGAGCGACAGTGTATATGTACACTAATATAGAATTTAAATATTTACACAATATCATTGAAATATTCCATTGTAATTCTATTCGCAATGTACAATATTTACAATAAATGTGCCAATAAGAAGTAATTAAAATCATTCTTCAAGAAGGTACGTTTTGAATATTTCTCTAAAACTTTTTCGCGATGAACTTTTTTTCTAATTTTATTAGCATTCCAAATATATGCACCCAAATATGATACAGACTGTTTTCCTATGTTTGTTTTTACTTTTATAACATTGATAATATGATGTTCATTGGTTCTTGTTCCATTAGCATGTCGTACAAAATTAATATAAAATAATCTATAAAAAAATAAAACATTTCGAACTCATAAAACAGAGGCGCTGAATGGTGATTGTAACATTTAAATGAGATCAAACGTGTGATAGTTTTTTGTATCATCAAAGTAAAATTTTCATCACTAGCTCACGTAAAAAGGAAATAGTATAGATATAATATTACTCAGGCACCAAAATATGAGGATATTAGGGCATTTTCCACCATAAATGCTCGGGGAACACATGGCCCCTCTCCTAGCCGTACGTATATGACTGCTACAGAGAAGTGGTGTTGTGAATTTTGAACATAATATAAGCGACTCTCTATTCAATTCTTCTTCAAATAAAGTGCGAAATTTACTAACTTTCTAGAGTCAAATAATTTAGATTTCTTAAAATAATTAACCTCCCTAAATACCCTTTTTATACTACAGTTAATGATAAAGATAATAACAAAAATTATAATAATTGTAGATTTGTAGCGCATAATATATCTGTCTATAGAATGGTACCCAAGGCGCAAAAAAAATAAAAAATTACAAGGTAACACAAAAGTTAGTTCACCCGGCAAAATGACAACAATGGCAACAAAATAAGCTGATACAATAAATTCAGATACAATAATCAAATACAAAAATATTGCGGCACAGTAAGGAGCAAGGCAATGAGATTTACACATTTTCCAACCATTAAAAAACGCTTTTTATAAACTATAATTTAAATTAGGGCACCAAATTTCGAGATCCTTAAACAACACATATGAATGAGCAAAGCGACCGAGCTAAAGAAAATTTCGCAACTTTAGCCCCCCAAAACTCTTTTTCTGATACAATTTACTCTTCATATATCGAAGGGGAACGCATAAGCCTTAAAGATCATGGCTTCCTCTTTCCCTTTACCCCCTTAAAGTGCCACCTGGGGCACGTGCCCCCTGCCCCCTAGATAGCCACGGATTTACTTTTCCTAGGTGTGTTCTTTTTCTACCCTTTGTTAAATGTGCAAAACTAGCTTAGAATCGTCAGCGATAGACGATATTATGAAAAGTTCGGTGAATCATTGATATATCAGGAAAAGGTTTGGTCCTAAAACGGATCCCTGGGTTACCCCGCAGGTCAATTTTTTTTCCTTCTTCAGATGTAGATTATCCAAACTGATATGATTGCATATCGAACACGTTTTCGTGTCACGAGTAATCGGTGTTTGATTGGCTTCGTAACTAACAAATATATATCGATACTGATGAACACGATCATCACGCACGATACGTAGACGGCTACGTAGTCGATAACGCTGTATAATTTACAGACGTACTCGCCAAACAACCAGCGCCCACTTACAATGGTCGTCAGATTGACCGTTAACGACACGAGTCCGACGATCAAATCGGCAAAGGCAAGATTAAGAATGATCACATTAGCCGGTCGTTGACGTAACTTTCTGTCTTGAAGGTATGAAATGATGACGAGAAGATTTCCGATGACAGTGGTCGCAATGAAGAAACCGTATATAGCTACGACTGGAATCAATGCCGATAGTCGTAGGTTATTATCTTCTGCAGATAAGACATGTGTCCTGTTGTTGTTAAATTGTGTAGACTCTTCAGGATCCATAATCTGCAGACAGGTCATGATAATTTTTATAGATTAGAATGACATCTCAATTTGTTATAAAAGACAAAAGTAACAAAAAGATCCCGAACTGTTCCCCGTGAATTAGAACGGATCCAAATTCTCGCGCACAGGAGGGGGACACATAATATGACCTTTTAAATTCCGAACATAGAAGAACAAAAGGAGGTAGGGTGGGAGAGATAATCAAACTTCCACTAGCGTTTTCAGTCTAAAAATCTCCATAGTATGACACGGGACTGATCCGTCTGTCACACACGCCACACTCTTTCTGGGTGGGGTCCAGGAGTGGAGCCTTTGGCGTCGAATGGAGAAAGCTCCCACTGAAGATGAGGATTGCTGCAGGGTCCTCGCTCGCTGTCTACGGAAAAACGTGTAGTCTATTCCGTAGTCTCCTGGAACAACGTTATCTCAAGTCCAGATATTAGGCTAAGAACATCAGCTAACATGGACATTGCTCATAACAAGCTGATTTTTCAGGTTAGGTCCGGGAATATATGAGCGTTTTCCGCAATACAAGATGGCGTCCAAAATGGCCGCCATTTCCTGAATTTCTTATTACTTAGGAACTAGATAACCCAAATACAAAATTTAAATGTCTAAATACATGTTTTTTTAGCATAAGGAACTCATTAAAATCCTTTTTTAATACATTTATTAACACACAAGTAGCAGTAAACCCAAATCCAAAAAGGCCACCATTTCCAATTTTATCTCATTGTTTTAAAGTAGATACGTTATGAATGTAATCAAATGAAATCGCTTAATCATTTCATACATCATGACTGTAGATAGGTGCGATATGAATGTTGCTTTGCTGCAGCAATAGTTTGAGGTAGTCTTTTTAGCTGAAAGGCTGAAGTCAGAGAACTGCGACCGATTGCCCGTTTGTATGCAATGTGACGGTAGTCATCAAGAGATTAAAAACTGCTGGCCCATGAAGCTTTAGAATGAAGGCTTCCTCAGCTCTTTTTACCTCGTCATGGGTGCTTCCACTGTCTGCGAAGGTATCAAGCAAGTCATAGTCCTGTTTCTTGTGGACCATATTGAAAGCTTTACGCTTGCCCCGACGGTAGATTGCAGAGACCGTATCACATCTTGTCACAGCATGAAGAGACATCAGGTGAATTTTAGTGTCCCCTATGGCATTCCGAATTTCATGAATGTTGAACACCGTGACAGGATAACTGCGGCATAGCATGTGCATATCTGTGGAAGGGGTTACCCGAGCAAATAGCATGACCAGTAAGTCTACGTCCGTACCAACGACAACAACTTGCACCTGTTCTGACTCTGCTACTGCTAGTGATGTGGAGACAATTAAGGTGTCGGCATCTGCTTCTGCCTGCTTGGTACGTATACCAGCCATGAACATTTTGTCATATAGAGTTTGTATAAGTCTCATCTTATTGTTACTGTACGTTGGCTAGAAAAGCTGCTTGGGTTGTGGTTGTTGGCATATTACCATCAAATAAGATGTCATTAGAGGTACATTTCTGGGCTATTCGTCTCTGCTCAGCTACCTCTGTTGAACTTGCACTTCCGTATCCCACGAACTCCACCGTCGAATGAGCCCCACAATGCTTTTAAGGATATATAAAATATGACTGAACAACATCAGCATATGTTAACGGTTGTGGCCAAACAACTGATTGCAGCAGGTGACCACTATCTAAAACAAAGAGACCATTTTCTGGCAGGTTGGATTGCTTGGTGAACGACTTCAGCAGGAGACCCAGAGAACTCTTTGTTGGCTTCCGCATCACCACAACTTTGAAAGGGAAAATTGGCTGGGGAGAAAGTTCATAAGCAAAGAACGATTCCATCTCAGTGCTGTTATTCAGAACAGTTGTTATTCTGTTGAACAGTAGCGTTGGGGTTGACCTCTGTGATTTGTCCCCTGATTTTCACTGTCTTTACTCTTGGCACCAATGATATTCACCTTGGCATTACGGTGCAGCTTGATATCTGTGAACTTCTTACCATTCATTTCGGATGCCGCTGACAGGCAAATTTCTACAGGTTTACCACAATTGACAGACGAGTCAGCGACGATGCCAGTTGACAAGGAGACCAGGCATTCAGTTTCATATCCAGCGAATGGCGATGTGCCTGCAGCCATCCAACAAAGTTGTATATATCTGTATTGTCTCTTGACCTGGTGCTTTGCCGTTTGTCTTTATATTGCTCTGATGTACAAGTAAGTACTCCGGTGAACTGTTCCAGTTCATCACAGATAGGAACACAGCGAGGAAGGGCATGAACCTAATTTGCCAATATACTGTCTGTGTTTCCACGTCGACGAGTCATTCCTCGAGATGTTTTCAGCTGCCGCATCGGGAACTGTTCAATGGTCTGAACATAGAAGTTTCCACCCCAGAATGAATCCACACGGCGGATGGTGAAGTATCCCTTTTCTGCGAATTGTGTATATTTCTTGGCATGGTTTGCTCTAGAGCTTCCCTCTGTTGTAAATATAACCTGGCAGATTTTGCATAGGGAAGTTGTCATGCAGCATGGAAAGGTGGTATCATTTCCCTTACACAGCTGAGATGGAGCTTCCAGTCCCCTGTCCTTTCAGCTCGAATGAAACATTGGAGAAGAGACACTCAATTGTCAGATATACTGCAACCAAAGCTTCCCTGTCCTTCTTCTTCCTGCTGCCCGGTCAAGGAGTTTATTGTGAAATGATCTGACTCAACTGTTTGACACACTCCTTCTCAGCTACATCAGAAGTGCTCCATACAGATTCGCTTAGTGGTCCTTATCTATGCTGTCTAACATGCCGGGTTTATCCATCAATATGCCAATGATGGCGGCTACAGTAAGAATGTGAGTATGCACGAAGAGAACGGGAAAATACATGACCAGATTGCATATGTATGACAGGCCCTTTGGCGTACATTGTCTTCCATAGCTCTTAAAGCCTACTTCCGTCCATGATGTGGCCTATGCTGCCGAGAAATGACATGAGGAGGCTGCCTTGATGTACAAGGGCTGGTCAAATGTTACTACACGTATTCTCAAGTTATGCTTTTCACATTATGACTATGCAAAGCATAGTGCTGTAAAGATGGTACTCGGATTGGAGGGGTCCAAATTGGTGAAAGGCAGAATTTCAATTCTCGTCCTCTCGTAATGGTCACTCTCTTTCTCTTTTATGAAACCACTCCGTGAAGGACACAAGTCTAGTTCTAGAACATAGTCAGGTTTCTTGATGGGATCTATTACACCAGAACGCAAGCAAGGAACAGCAGGTTTGCTGTTTGTCTTTATCGGAATATGTCCAAATGCTCTGACTTTGTCAGTCGATTGCAATTTCACTCAACGTTTAATGGGTAAGTATCCACAACCCCAGGCGGAGTAACACAAGCGATTCCTCCCATGTTGTGGAAAGTGTTGTGACCAGTTAATGTCGCTACGTTGAAGTCGGCATTGTCAAACACAAATTGGTTAAAACCGCCCTGGTGATAGGATGGTTCATCATTAGACATGAACGCTTGTTTAAACCGCTGTAGTTCTTGATAATCATCAGCAAAGCTCATGCTGCTCAATATGTCTTATCTATTCATGTGAGCCATAATACTTCCGTTGTATATACCCAATAAACAGAACACTAAAAAGTAACCTCTTTTGGGAGTGTATTTTAATTGATTTTAAAGTATAGTGCCTTTTGAACTAGATTTAAACGTTATCGACACGTGCCTTCATTTAAACAAAAAAGGTATTCCTGTTCACGTTTTCATCTAACCTAAAAACCACCAGTTTATCACGCGACTGGAGTAACGTGATTCCACTTACCTCTGTAAATCAAGTGTTTATGACCAAATAACCACTTGACCAAGCAACGAGTTTTTTGTCCGTTAACCGATGGTGGCGATAAATACGTAATTATTTGGACTTGTAAGCACCTTTATCGATTGGTTTCACAGGTTATCCAAGGTTGATGGTAATAATCACGTTACTTACACCGGCTAATCGTCTTATTGTTCTGTCCGTGAATCTCTGGTTATATTAAATTAGTAATTCGGAGGTGTCTTACACACCTTTTTAAATGGATTCAAAGTTACCATAAATTTCTTGGTTATGATCACGTGGCTCAAGCTGATTACTAATCTAAGCTGTGAATCCGTGATATGTAGGTGTGAAAAATTAGTAATTATTAGGTGTCTTAAAACACCTATTTAAATGGTAGTCAACGTTGCCAGCAGTTCCGCGGTGATGATCTCGTGACTCAAACGGATTATTTATATAAGCTGGGTATTCCGTGTTTTCCAGGTGTGAAAATGAGTTATTCTTGGGTGTCTTGATGGTTTCACAGTTACCATTTAAGTTCCGTGGTGATAATACCGTGACTGTTGGCATATTTCTATGTTCACCAGTTGATAACTGACTGTTGGCATATTTTCATTGCACCAGTTGATAACTGGAGTGTGCATATTTCCAGTTGCACCGGTTGATGACTGAGTGTTGGCATATTTCGAGTTGAACCAGCTGACACCAGTTAATTTGCATATTGAAAATGGGGTGCGTGCAAATCTATTTTTTTAAAACAATTTATCTGAATTTACAGCATATTTCTTAATTACTAATGATTTATTTATATGCAATTCATTTCGAAAATACTACAAATATAAATTACCACTTATTAGGACATTTCGCTACTTCGTATAAATTACATTTAGTTAAACATGAATAAGGGAAACATTAACTATGAACTAAAATAATTTCAATAAAGTACAAGTATACGAAATATTTTCGTTTAATTAAATTATGTAAGTCTACTTATTACCAATGCCTTTACATTGGAAATACAGACGTACCAGTATTGAAGTATTGTTGCTGTTCAACTGGTTGGAAGTGAACCAAATGGTTCTAATGGCTCAGCTAGACCAGTTGAAGTATAACCGGCCTGGATCAACTGGATCATTTAGCCCATTTCAATTTCCAGGATTACCAGTTGGCATTAAATGGTTCATCAACTGGACCAGTTGAAACTAGCTTTCTCTTCTGGGATGTTTGCACCTACCCCCCCCCCCCCCTCCCCAACCCCCTCTAACCCCAAACTGCTACCAGCGCGCCTGGACGTAATTATGGAAGATCCAAGACACGGTGTTCAGAAACGGAATTATTATTATTATTTCGGTTCATTTATTGTGTAACATTTGCGGAATTATTGGGTTGAACGCGGGTTACAGTAACATACTTCTTCTTCGCCGTAAATTTCACGTGAAAGAAGAACATGATTCATCTCAAGTCAGCCTCGTAATATTCACGTGAATTTCACGCAGACATTTTGACTAAAACTATCACTAACGCTTCACGTGTTTCTGTGACGCAATAATTTCGTTTATGAAGATGTAATTTCATAACCAAACAAACACGGGAGTATTAGGTTTACATACCATGGTCTCCAAGGTAGGGATAATCACGTTATTATAATGGTGATATTGCAGTGACAATTGCGTGATTTAGTGTACGTGTGTTTTAAGTTACCTAGTGCAATAAACGTATTAACACATTTACGTAAATGTCAGGTGTTTGAAGAACGTAACTCTCCTCAAGTCGATACCTTGATATTGACGTGATTTTCACGTGATTTTGTTTATTGGGCAGCTATTCCCAACAATATTGGCGACACAAATGACCTGGGTCTACTAGCAGAGATGGTGGCATGTGCTATTGGGGTGCAATTCCTGTTTGAAACCCTATGACTTTTGCCTTTGCTGTCCACTAAATTATGTATGAAACGCTTTAACGACCTCGGTACTAATGCGTCTCCATTTAAAG
The DNA here is from genome assembly GCA_035222895.1 of Strongylocentrotus droebachiensis. Classification (NCBI taxonomy): domain Eukaryota; kingdom Metazoa; phylum Echinodermata; class Echinoidea; order Camarodonta; family Strongylocentrotidae; genus Strongylocentrotus; species Strongylocentrotus droebachiensis. The sequence continues at coordinate 941,463 of JAVYIG010000058.1, forward strand.
TTCCATCTAAATGTTGAGTACTCTTCACGGTTGTACACTGTCAGTCTCATATCGTTGAGGATGATAGAAGCAGCCATATGTGTGTGCGCGTGCTTGTGTGTGGATGGTATTTTTTGTATGAATTTTTATTGTTGTACTGATGTGTATTTCAATGGTGCTATTCTAGTCTCGACATTTGATTATATTCATAACGAATCTACTTTAATATAAATAATGGCCATTTTGGATTCAGGAAGGGCTCAAGTGGTTGTATTGCTACTTGTGTGTTTCAAAATGTATTACTAAGTATTTTGTATAGTTCCTAATGCAAAAATAACATATATTTAGACATTTAAATTTTGTATTTGGGTTATCTAGTTGCAAATTTATAAGAAATTCAAGTTATGGCGGCCATTTTTGACGCCATCTTGGAATGCAGAAAACGCTCAAGGAGGATATATGAGGACTTTTAGTATGTTATTAGGGTGATCACACTGCCTAAACACACACACACAACAGCAGTCAGTTAGTAGAAATAGCGATTTTTTTTTTTTTTAATTTATTAAAAAAAAATAATTAATTCACATATATTTCAAGCATACCTTTAATTACAATTATGTGTAGTTTCATTGTAATAGGCATGTGGGAAATATGTTAAATGATTTAATTAGAATATTGTCTTTTCAGCCATTGTGTGACATGGCCCGCTGATCGCCCATTAACTCTCGCTGCTATTCTGCGTGGTGAAAATGCACCTCAATGTATAAAACTCCTCTACAAAATGCAATATCCTCATGTGTTTCACTCATTGAATCAATTTGTTGTTTACACTCAAGGTAGCCACAACTGTACTGGGGTCACCAAACTTTTTTTCACTCTGGAATTCAGTCCCTGTGGAATGTTATGGCCTGTTGAATGGCTTCTCGGAAAATCGTCATAAATCCTCAAGTTTGACATTTTTTTAAAAGACAAATATACTGTGATGTAGCTGAAAGTCTGCAAATTCTTATTATTTGATAAAATTTTCTGAAGAATTTGTGACACACATGAGAAAATAGCTGTGACGGTTATCCAAGTAATTTCCATCGCCATATTTTATTGGCATTGCAAATATATTTGGAATTTAATGTTAATATTTGGTGTAAATATGATGTACAAATATATGATTTAAAAAAATGACAACAAAATGAACAGTTTGACTTTCCTATATATATAATTAGCTGAAAGGACCTAATTTGCATATTTGATCAATATTCATGATTTTGTTTTCTTTCTTCGAATAGAATATATTTCCATACCTGTCTGATATACTTAGGTTTCACTGATGTATCATGTTCGGTTTTGATTTGATTACATATGCGCATATTAATTAGGCGGACTTTTTCATATCTGCAAATTCGCAAAAATGGCAAAAATGACTTATTTTGTGGGGTTCTGTTTTCAAAACGGTAATAGATATATGAATTTTCTTTTTTGTATTTTTTACCACAAAGATGATATTTTAGTATCTGATAATTTAATTTATTATTTGTGGCCGAGAAAGTGGTGAATTAAGTTGTCAACTTTGTCAAATTTTGCCATTTTTGCCAATTTGACCATTTCTGGCAGGTTTTTCGGTAATTTTGCGATTTCAAAAATATGGTATTAAATCACAACGCATTGACCGATTTCAATTTTGTTTGTTGTTTTTTTAAGCTTTCATAAAGCTTGATCATTTGCAATCATCAAATAACATGTGTTTGTTGTACTTATTTTTGGTGCGCTATACCTAATGTTATTCTAGACATATTCCTGGACCTATCCTGAAAAAAATCAGCTTGTTATGAAAAATTTCCAGGTTTAAGCCTATTTTGACCTAACGCTCTTGGCCTATATGGTCTACGAGTTGCTTTTGAAAGCCGGTAGTATATCTGGGCAGAGCCCCAGTATCAAAAGTCGGTAGACCCGCTTGGAAACAATTCGGAAAATTGTATGGAAACCATTGAAAAACCAATTGGTAAACGGTCGGCTAGGAGGATATATAAATATCCAAAACATAATTATAAACAATAATTGCCTATGAATATTTATATAAGTATAATATCATGGCACAATCTTGTCTCACATGCAGAAATAATTACCTTTCTCAAGACTTAGCGTTTGTCATTAATTATAAGAGAGGCATGATAATTCTCTTTTATAAGACAAGTCTTCACAATATATATTAATAAGAATTTACATCACCGACTTAAATCCAAGGACAAGGAGATAATGCTTACATCTTTAATAATAATCACATTGACTGTATATAAGCAAAAGTGGGGAGAACATTCCTTTCTCTCATTTTATAATCAACTATTAAAAAGCAATTTCACTTCAGTTGAAGGTCGAATATAACATTTGATATCAAAAAACAAACTTACTTTTTAATCTGAAGATGGAAACCTTCTGTGTAAAGGAACTGGCTATGACATTGCCAATAATAACGGGCGCGGCTGATTCATACCCGAGATGCATGAGCTATAGGCACAACCGGTCTTTGATCCTTGGAGGCTAGCTGCAATCTGCCTTAACATGGCTGAACTGCACTGCATGTATGGTACTATTACATAATTATGCAAAGGCTGCTCTAAAGGAAAGAAATAGGGACTTTTAGATTTGCCAAACGATAACGTGGATTGCTACGAGCGACGTCCTTTTAATGCACTGCCTTGAATGGACGTCACACGTATCAGTCCACGCAAATATAAAAGTCCCTAATATAAGCTTCACTGCTACACACAGTAATGAATTCAGTCACTCAGGACTTTGGAGTTAACGCATGGAAAATTTATCAGATTGTAAAAAAGCTTTCCTACGTAAAAATTTGCTACACTAAATAGACCCAGCAATTTTTTATTTTTTTTTCTTCATTTTTTACTAAGATCGACCTATAGATCTTCATTAAAAAAAGGAAATTATTGTGTTTCCCTTAAAATTTTAACCTCACTAAAAAACTCTCCTTTTTTTTTTCTCGCTTTCTCTCTTTCTCTATTTCTCAGTCTATCATCTCCATTGTAGACCATACGATTTTTTTCTCCATAAAATCTAGATAAAACTTTTCATATTCTTTTATGGTCGATATTTTATCCAAGTTGGAAACCGAAGAATAGTGAACAAATTTATTATGAGATCGTCGATCAGCATGGGGAAAGTCCTACACAACTGAAAAACCCAAATCTCCTGTACAGTGCGTCCCAGAAAAAATTGAAACCGAAATTATCGATGTTTTATCATAACTTAATCACAATAATAATTGATAAATGACAAATATTTGTAAAGCTTAGATCCTCCTCTTTCATTTGATGCAACTCATATGATGCATATTGCACGCATGAGTGATTAAATTTAATCTTTCCTTTTTTGCCCCTAGATATCTCCTATGTGTATTCTGTTTCACCCCTTTGTTAAATTTGCAAAACTATCTTAAAATCGTTAGCAATAGAAGATATTATGAAGAGTTCGGTGAGTCATTTATATATATACATGTATCAGGAAAAGGATTGGTCCTAAAACGTATCCATGGGTTACCCCGCAGGTCAATTTTTTCTTCTTCAGATTTACTACCGAAATTGATACCTGATCTATAGATGATTATTACCATCCTTGTCTTCTTTTACAGCATACAAAGTCATGTTTGTACGACATTCTTGATTCACACGGTATTCTGTTGTTTCATCAAAGTTTCAGTTGAATGTGATTACTTGAAATTTATCAAACTGCCTCTTAATGTTAACAAAAATAAGAACATTTAAAAAAGCAGCACTCGAAAATAGTATAAAGAATCCACTTAGACTAAGAGTCAATGTTACGAACGGATTCACAAGGAACTCTATGAAACACTCGTGCGAATAATCCAACGTCTCCTTTCGTCCACCAAAAGTCGCCCAGCCGAAAGAAAGTAGGACAAAAACTGTGAAGTAGATTATCCAAGCTGATATGATTGCATATCGAACACGTTTTCGTGTCACGAATGATCGGTGTCTGATGGGTTTCGTAACAAACAAATATCTATCGATACTGATAAACACGATCATTACGACCGATACGTAGATGGCTACGTAGTCTATAACGTCGTATAATATACAGAAGTACTCACCGAACAACCAACGCCCACTTACAATGGTCGTCAGATTGACCGTTAACGACTCGAGTCCGACGATCAAATCGGCAAAGGCAAGATTGAGAATTATTAGGTTAGCGGGCCGTTGACGTAACTTTCTGTCTTGGACGTATGAAATGATGACGAAAAGATTTCCAATGACAGTGGTCGCAATGAGGATACCGTAGATAGTTACGACTGGAATCGATGTCGAAAGTGGTAGGTTACTATCTTCTGAAGATAAGACAGGTGTCCTGATAATCAAACTTCCACAAGCGTTGTCACTCTAAAAATCTCCCAGTACGACACGGCATTGATCTGGATGGGGTCTAGGAATGTATCACTTGCCGATGGGGGGTAGGGGGTAGGGGCAGAGGGTCCGACCTCTTTCACTCTCTCTCTCTCTCATCAATTAAGAACCTTCAAGATATCCGTCTTGGGCGATAGAAACACACAATCTCTATTAAGTACTGTTTAATACAAAAAGTATTTTATTTTGGAAACCATTTCTTTATTTACAGATGTGGTCAGGGGGGAGGGGGGGGGGGGGGGGCTTGGGGCGTCGTGTGGATTGCTGGTGCAGAGCCCCGGCCGGGGTTCCTGGCGGAGTTCCAGTTGCGAAACTTTCGGACGCTCTTTAGTTTAGCGATTTAGAACCTTCAAGATATCCGTCTTGATCGATAGACTTCTAATCCATCCCTTGAAATTTGCAGTGCCCGGTTTATTTCATTGGAAATCAACTCTCTCTCTTTCACATACAGAAGCACACGCACACGCACACACACACACATACACATGTTGATTTGACGTACTAAATTATCATTCTGTCATTATAGCACTTAACTATTTATTCAATATAGGTCTGATACCCGTTGCCCCTTGATAGATATGGAGTAAAGGCCTCTTTGAAAGGGGAAGTCCACCCTGATATTAAGTAGGTTTTAATAAGAAGTATAAAACTGATAGAAACAGATCAGTAAAAGTTTGAGCAAAATCCGATTAAAAATAAACAAGTTATGAGTTTTTGAAGTTTCGATCAATCAACTACAAATTGGTAACTCCGTGACGTTTCTTGTGAGGTTCCCTTCCATTCACTCTGTACTAACGAACAAAAATCCGAAATTTCTTTAAACACAATGTTCAATCATACATGCACTCTAAATATAATTATTGAAAATATGTTTTCCATGTACAACCCCTGTATAAAACAAATCTATTCCGCATCAATATCTAAGAAAACGAAAGTTCATGAAATATACTATACAGAGCAAATTGGAGAGAACCTCGCAAGATACGTAACAGTGTTACCATTTTACATTTCACTGATGACAATTATTTTTTTTTTATTTTTTTTGTTATAATTTTCCTAGTTTTAATCGGGTATTGCTCAAGCTTTCACTAATTTGTTTTTCTGCTTTTATCAATACCAGCTAATTAATAGAATAGGCTTCCCCTTTAAAGATAAAGTTGATTACTTGCCATGTGATTGCATTGCGAAAAAAAACCCTGTCTAGAAATTTATATTGAAATGATCAGAATCATCAGAAAGATTTAAAAGAAATGTCACAATCTCGCTGGAAATTCCATACACCGAAAATCAATGCACACAAATGTGGGAATTCGGAACTTAATCTATTCATGTGGCAAGTTATTTCTAATCATATATGAAATAAGAAGGCATTTAAAAAAAAGAAAAAAAAAATTTTATACTGTATCATTCTTTCGCATAATAACAGACGAAAAAGCTCACATTTCCCCCTAAACTCAACCTCCTCTTTAATCTAATAAAAATTGACTGATGGTGTAGTAATTATGACATATTCTGTATTTTCTACATTGTGACTGTAATATGATGACGGACTTACGTAGGAACTTCTGCAAGAGATTGACTTGTGTTTGCGTATTAGATATTGTGTTTGAGACGAAATGTTTGATGAATCTAACTACGGTTTGTCATTTGTAGATCTGCTCGATATAGGCCTAAAGTGCAGGAAATTAACGGTTTCATAAAAAGGTTCATTGTATGAGAAGGCTTATTGTTCAAAGATAAAAGGTCTCGAAATTGACACATTTGTTGTCACCGTGATGGGTAGATATAAAGATTCATGTTACGATTTTTCATGTGTATTGTCCTCCTTCGGGGGAGATTGCAATTCGAAAGCAGAAGGAGGCTTGAAACTTATGTCACTTTTTTTGGTTATTAGTTTTCTCCTTCCTCTCAAATATTAACATCAATCATTATTTCGACATCGTGACAATAATACGATAACAGTGTTTACCCTAGAACAGTGAAACCCACTCTGGAAGATCTAAAATTGGGAAAGAACATTTGACTACAATTCATATCGCGTAACCTACTTTGCTATGCTGATTCAATAGGCAAGGGTGGGCAAGTGGGGCAGCAGCAAAAAATTACTTTACAAAAGTCCTATCGCAGGGAGATAGTACTTATCTATCATTAATCATGTGACCTCGTGTAGACCAATCAGATTGCAAGATTCTTAGTATGCGGGATATAATTGTTTTTATACGCTCAAGGGGAGGTTACAATCGAGCTATTGACCGAGGCTTGCCGAGGGCAATAGCTCGATTGTAACCTTCCCGAGAGCGTATAAAAACAACTTTGTCTCGAAAATTAAAGCAGTCATTACTTTTATATACCAAAAAGGGTCGTAGAATAGATGTGCGACTTACCAATCATGGTAATCAAGTTTGTTTACGCTATCGAGACCTAGTCTAGGGTGTCTGATCGCGCACCACTCGAGTTTGTGTGCTAAAATTCTTCCCATTGAGATTGCACGCATATATATGCAGACTAGATCTACATGCATTAACAACATTATTTCCAAATCGAGATGCAAACCTTTAATGATTGTGATCCTGAACTTGAAGGTGATACTAAACAAATTAGGTGTCATATGAAAGAGCAGGTTTATCTCCATATTTCCAAAGGGTTATAGAATACGTAATCAAGTTTGTTTAATACGCTATCGAGACCTAGTCTTAATAGGGTGTCTGATCGCGCACCACTCGAGTTTGTGTGCTAAAATCGTTCCCATTGAGAATGCACGCATAAATATGCAGTCTAGATCTACGTGCATTAACAAAATTATTTCTAAATCGAGATGCAAACCTTTATTACTTGTGATCCTGAACTTGAAGGTGATACTAAAAAAAATGAGGTGTCATATAAAAGAGCAAGTTTATCTCCATATTTCCAAAGGGGCGTCATCTCGTCATTACATGTAGATCTAGGCCTACAATTGAGATCGACGGTTGTCTGCACTGTGTGCAAATGTAGCAACCAAATTAATTGCACAAAAACTGTGTGGTAGCCGCGCTGCGCATTCCACAAAGAACTTTAACACGTAAACCAATGCGCATTCCACAAAGAAATTTTTAACGCGTGAACCAATGGGTATTTTATGGCCAGCTGATCGCCCATTGACTCGCATTGTTATTCTGCGTGGTTAAAATGCACCTCAATGTATAAAACTTCCCTACAAAAATGCAATATCCTCATGTGTTTCACTCATTAAATCAAATTGTTGTTTACACTCAAGGTAGCCACAATTGTACTGGGGTCACCAAAATTGTTGTTACTCTAAAATTCAGTCCCTGTGGAATGTTATGGCCTGTTGAATGGTTTCTCGGAAAATCGTCATAAATCCACAAATCTGAAATTTTTTAAAAATACAAATATACTGTGATGTAGCTGAAAGTCTGCAAATTGTTATCATATGATCGGTTTTTCTAAATTTGTGAAACATATGAGGAAATAGCTGTGACAGTGATTCAAGTAATGTCCATCGCCATATTTTATTGGCATTGCAAAAATATTTGGAATTTAAGGTTAAAATTTGGCGCGAATATTTAATTAGCTGAAATGACCTAATTTGATGAATATTCATGATTTGTTAATATTTCAAATGAAATATATTTCCATACCTGTCTGATATATACAGATTTCTCTGATGTATCATTTTCGGTTTTGATTTGATTACATATGCGCATAATAATTAGGCGGACTTAGTTATTTTCACAACTTTTTCATATCTGCAGATTCGCACAAATGGCAAAAATGACTTATTTTGTTGGCTTCTGTTTTCAAAACGGCAATAGGTATATGAATTTTCTTTTTTGTATTTTTTACCACAGAGATGATATTTTAGTGTCTGATAATTTAATTTATTATTTGTGTCCAAAAAAGTGATTAATTAAGTAGTCAACTTTGTCGAATTTTGCAATTTTTGCCAATTTGAGAATTTCTGGCAGGTTTTTCGGTAATTTTTCGGTATCAAAAAAATGGTATAAAATCACAACGCATTGACCGATTTCAATTCTGTTTTTTGTTTTTTGAAGCTTTCATAAAGTTTGATTATTTGCAATCATCAGATAACATGTGTTTATTGTACTTATTTTTGGTGTGCTATACCTACTATTACATGGGTTTGGCATTTTTCGTTTATTTACGGGAATGGCTAAAACCACGACTGCAATTTAGACCAATCAAATGGCTGGATTTCTTAAGTGAGGTATATAATTTATACCATTACCCTCGTAGTCGAGTAATATTTGCTTACTATCCTCACCCGATCTAGCTCTTATTTCCAGAGCTTAAACGGTAATTTGCTCATCGCGTAACTCGGATTTTGATTTTGATTTTGATTTTTTTTTTTTTTTAAACAGAAGCGTGTTAACCTAAACCTGATTAGTAATTTAATGAAAGCAGGCATAACACAATATTCAAACCAAACCATATCATGGAACAGGTTCTGGGGAATGTTTCACAAAACTTAACTCTAAATTCGACTGAACAATTATGAAAATCTGTTGGCATCCGATGAACATTTTTTTGTCAAAATCATTTTAAAAGGCATGAATTGTTGATTCAAATCCTTCATATTTTCTATTATCAAGGTGATTTCATGTTCTGGATGTGGATCTGGAATTTATAACAAGTTTTAAATACTTGTTTTTTCGCTTTTGAACATATTTAATTTTTAGGCTACAAATGGCTTTCCATAATTTTAAAGTCAAACTCAGAGTTAAGTTCGACTTAGGATCTGTGAAACACCCCCCCCCCCCCTTTCCCCTGATCAGCTTACTTCCCCCTTTTATGCATAATCTGAACTAAAACGCGCTGCACTGTTAGACTATAATCTACGCCTTTTGCAACGGGGAAGGGGAACGGAAACTTGCGCCCAATCCCAGTGAATGGACAATTTTATTAAAGAAAAGGCGCAATTACTAAACGTCCATACATTTATTTGGAAGGAAGGGGCACATTAATCATTTTAGATTTTGCCAATTTGACACACATACTAGGAATGTAGAAAAAGGTGATGACAACAATGCGGTGCACCTCCCCGCACGCACATACAAACACACACACATACACACACACGGGCGCACATAAACTCTCTCTCTCCTCTCCCTCTCCCTATCTCCCCCTCTTCCCCTCTCTCTCTCTCTTTCTTTCTCTCTCTCTGTCTATTTGTCTTTCTCTGTCTCTGTCCACCCGACTCTCTCTTTCTCTCTCTCTCTTTCCTTAAGGGCAATTTTATAGAAAAAAACGTTTAGGGTGGGGTTTCCATCCCACCCAATAGGTTTTCTGTCCCTTTTTATTTCTGCCTTCTTTTCTCTTTCGTTCCTCCCTATTTCTTCCGTTGCTCTTTATTCCCATTTTTCCTTTCTTTTAGGACGGAAGAGGGAGTGGGTCGTGGACGATTCGGTCCCCAACTTGAATGCAATCCAATTTACACCAAAAGATTAAAGTAGGGGAACACTTTTCATCAAACAAAACGATTTTGAAAAGCGGTTGTGTAGTACTTGCTGCTACACTAAGCTTGATCACGACACATGAAACTGTCGCATATTGTCTTTTCCCTCTTGCTTTGTTATATTTTCTAAGAAAGTGTGTTATGTTGTCATTAGTCTTCCATTCCTCTTTACAAACACTAATGTCGCCATTTTCTTCAATTTACTACCCTTCTTTACCAGATGAGAGATGCCCAGCTAGCTTATAAAGAGAGACGCATATTAAGTATCTACTAAAAGGCCTGGGGTTCAGAAAATATTATCTATAGCAAAATCAGAAAGGAATTACAAGAAACCATGTGAGAAAAGTATTAAAAATGTGACAGCCCTCAATCAGAACAGTAATAAGGTAATGGTATAGTGCATCAGCGACAGTGGCGTTTCCAGGTTGGGTGGCCCCTCAGTCTCCCCCTCTCCAAAAAGGAATAGACATGATAGATAAATAAGCAGTATTTGACAAATAACTTGCCTTCATTGCAGAAAAATCGCCTGAAATAATTCGAAAAGTTCGACTTCAAATCATTTGATTGATTGATGGAGTCTGCACCTTTGAATGTTTTGAAAAGAAATATGGCGTCATATAAATTATGTGAATCATCATCAATATCATCAACATCAACGTTATAATCGTCTTCAAATAATTTTTGTTGCAGATTCAAACCCCTCATCTCAGAACACTGATGAAGCCTTTTTGTGGCATGAAACATGAGTATTACTCGGAGGCTTCAATACTCTTTCAGATGTTCAGATAATTGGAAAGTAATCTCAAGTTTCGGAGGTTTTTTTAAACATAAAGATAAGGATGCAGACACTGTTGTCAGTAGGTCAGTTTCTTCATTCAAAGAAGCTTTCCATTATGTATCGTCAGTTGCGGGGAAGATTGACACATGAATTTCGCCAATAGTGGATTCGGGTTTACATAGCCCTTGCTATTTATCGACGAAATGATAATACATATTTACGTTTAAAAATAAAGTTATTCTCGAATTCACATCTTTTAACAAAATACAACTCACAGTCTCACAAACTATTAACTGAGAATGCATCTAATTAACTTACCAAATGAAGCTTGATGTGAGTATTAATTTATACAAATAAAGACGGGCGATGGAGACGGGATTATCTCATACAAATTATTTTTCATTTGTTCATTCATTTATTACCTTAATTTAACTTATATTGCTTTATTGGTAAATGGAGCAAAAAAATATCAATAGCTATCCCAATAAACAAAACACTAAAAAGTAACCTCTTTTGGAAGTGTATTTTAAGTGATTTTAAAGTATGGTGCCTTTTGAACTAGATTTAAACGTTATCGACACGTGCCTTCATTTAAACCAAAAAGGTACTCCTGTTCACGTTTTCATCTAACCTAAAAACCACCAATTTATCACGCGACTGGAGTAACGTGATTGCACTTACCTCTGTAAATCAAGTGTTTATGACCAAATAACCACTTGACCAAGCAACGAGTTTTTTGTCCGTTAACCGATGGTGGTGATACATAAGTAATTATTTGGTCTTGTAAGCACCTTTATCGATGGTTTCAAAGGTTATCCAAGGTTGATGGTAATATTCACGTTACTTACACCGGCTAATCGTCTTATTGTTCTGTCCGTTAATCTTTGGTTATATTAAATTAGTAATTCTGAGGTGTCTTACACACCTCTTTAAATGGTTTCAAAGTTACCATAAATTTCTTGGTTATGATCACGTGGCTCAAGCTGATTACTAATCTAAGCTGTGAATACGTGATATTTAGGTGTGAAAATTAGTAATTATTAGGTGTCTTAAAACACCTTTTTAAATGGAAGTCTAAGTTGCCATAAGTTCCGCGGTGATGATCTCGTGACTCAAACGGATTATTAATCTAAGCTGGGCATACGAGACTTTCAGGTGTGAAAAATTGGTAATTATTATGTGTCGTAAAACACCTTTTTAAATGGTTTTAAAGTTACCATAACTTTCTTGGTGATGATCACGTAGTTAAAACTGATTACTAATCTAAGCTGTGAATCCGTGATATTTAGATGTGAAAAATTAGTAATTATTAGGTGTCTTAAAACACCTATTTAAATGGTAGTCAAAGTTTCCAGCAGTTCCGCGGTGATGATCTCGTGACTCAAACGGATTATTAATATAAGCTGGGTATTCCGTGTTTTCCAGGTGTGAAAATGAGTTATTCTTGGGTGTCTTGATGGTTTCACAGTTACCATTTAAGTTCCGTGGTGATAATCCCGTGACTGTTGGCATATTTCTATGTTCACCAGTTGATAACTGACTGTTGGCATATTTTCATTGCACCAGTTGGTAACTGGAGTGTGCATATTTCCAGTTGCACCAGTTGATGACTGGCTGTTGGCATATTTCCGGTTGAACCAGCTGACACCAATTAATTTGCATATTGAATATGGGGTGCTTGCAGATCTATGTTTTTTAACAATTTATCTGAATTTACAGCATATTTCTTAATTACTGATGATTTAGTTAATATATGCAGTTCATTTCGAAAATACTACAAATATAAATTACCAGTTATTAGGACATTTCGCTACTTCGTTTTCATTACATTTAGTTAAACATGAATAAGGGAAAAATTAACTATGAACTAAAATGATTTCAATAAAATACAAGTATATGAAAAAATTTCGATTAATTAAAATATGTAAGTCTACTTATTACCGATGCCCTTACATTGGAAATACAGACGTACCAGTATTGAAGTGTTGTTGCTGTTCAACTGGTTGGAAGTTTTACCAAATGGTTCTAATGGCTCAGCTAGACCAGTTGAATTCTAACTGGCCTGGATCAACTGGATCATTTAGCCCATTTCAATTTCCAGGGTTACCAGTTGGCATTAACTGGTTCATCAACTGGACCAGTTGCAACTAGCTTTCTCTTCTGGGATGTTTGCACCCATCCCACCCCACCCCCTCTAATCCCAAACTGCTTCCGACGCGCCTGGACGTAATTATGGAAGATCCAAAACACGATGTTTAGAAACGGGATGAGAAGATCATTATTTTGGTTCATTTATTGTGTAACATTTGCGTAATTATTGGGTAGAACGCGGGTTACAGTAACATATTTCCTCTTCGACGTAATTTTCACGTTAATGAAGAACATGATTCATCTCAAGTCAGCCTCGTAATATTCACGTGAATTTCACGCAGATATTTTGACTAAAACTATCACTAACGCTTCACGTGTTTCTGTGACGCGATAATTTCGTTTATGAAGATGTAATTTTATAACCAAACAAACACGAGAGTATTAGGTTTACAAACCATGGTCTCCAAGGTAGGGATAATCACGTTATTATTATGGTGATATTGCAGTTACAATTGCGTGATTTAGTGTACGTGTGTTTTTAGTGACCTAGTGCAATAAACGTATTAACACATTTACGTAAATGTCCGGTGTTTCAAGAACGTAACTCTCTTCAAGTCGATACCTTGATATTGACGTGATTTTCACGTGATTTTGTTTATTGGGTAGTCTAGGTTGGCCCCATTTGATGCACTATCATTTATGACAACAAGTTAATAATAAACGATGAATCATAAAGAAGTAACAGTTTGCACTAACATTAAAACAATTTTGTTGTTTTCAAATATATACACGAAATGATAACATCACTCAAACATATTTGTACACAAATGTAGAATTTAAATATTTACACAATATCGTGAATTATTTCATGGTAATTCTATGCGTAATGTTCAATATTTACACTAAATGTGCCAATAAGAAGTAATTAAATTTCATTCTTCAAGAAGGTCCGTTTTGAATATTTCTCTAAAGCTTTTTGGCGATGAACTTTTTTTTCTAATTTCATTAGCATTTTAAGTATTTGCGACAAAAAATGATACAAACCGTTTCCCTATGTTTGTTTTTATTTTTATAAGATTGATAATATCATTTTCATTGGTTCTTGTTCCATAAGCGTGTTGTAAAAAACTAATGTAAACTAATCTATAAAACAATAAAACATTTTGAACTCACCAAAGAGAGGCGCTGAATGGTGATTGTAACATATTTTAAATGAGATCAAACGTTTGATAGTTTTTTTGTATCATGAAAGTAAAAATTTTATCACTAGCTCACGTAAAAATAAATAGTATAGATATAATATTACTCAGGCACCAAAATATGAGGATAATAGGGCATGTCGTTCCCCATAAATGCTCGGGGAACACGCGGCCCCTCCCCTAGCCGTACGTATATGACTGCAACAGAGAAGCGGTGTTGCGAATTTTGAACATATAAGCGACTCTATAATTATTCAATTCTTCTTCAAATAGGGTGCGAAATTAACTAACTTTCTATAATCAAAGAATTTAGCAACGTAACAGAAATCTAAAATTTCTTAAAATATTTAACCTCCCTAATCATCATTTTTACACTACAGTACAATGATTAGGATATTAACAAAGATTATACTAATTGTAGATTTGTAGCGCATCAAAAATTTACAATTCCAAAAGATAGTTAAAGAAATAAAACCCCGGCAAAATGACAACAATGGCAACAAAATAATCTGATACAATAAATTAAGATACAATAATCAAATACAAAAATATTGCGGAACATTAAGGAGCGAAGCAAAGAGATTTACACATTTTCCAACCATTTAAAAACGTTTTTTTTTATAAACTATAATTTAAATTAGGGAACTGAATTTCGAGATCCTGAAGCAACACATGCGAGTGAACAAAGCGACCGAGCTTAAGAAAATTTCGCAACTTTACCCCTCAAAAACTCTATCGAAGGGAAACGCATAAGCCTTAATGATCATGACTTCTCTTCCTTTTTTCCCCTTCCTCTTTCCCCCTTTTACCCCCTTAAAGTGCCGCCTGGGGCACGTGCCCCCTGCCCCTAGAAATCTCCTATGTGTATTCTGTTTCACCCCTGTGTTAAATGTGCAAATGTAGCTTAGAATCGTCAGCGACAGACGATATTATGAAAAGTTCGGTGAACCATTGATATATCAGGAAAAGATTTGGTCCTAAAACGGATCCCTGGGTTACCCCGCAGGTCAATTTTTTTTTTCTTCTTCAGATTCACTACCGAAATTAATGCATGTTCCATAGGTCATTTTAACCCAGTCCAATGCTAATCTTCTTAAGCCATAGTGGTACAGTATGGTCACTTGTGTCAAAGGCCTTTGCAAAATCTGAAGAAAGAAAGTCCAACAGTGATTCTACCCTCATCAGTGAATTGCGTTTATTGATTTATCAAATTTGGTAATGTAAGTTTCGTGCTATAGCCATGTCTGAAACCTTAATGTTCACCAAGAATTTGTTTGCATTCAAAAACTTGTTCACTTGAACATTTTTCAATCATTTTGATCGACATCGAAAAAGTCTCACGAAATTTCGCCTAAATTGGACATTCGTGAAAGCATAAAGGATTGGATTTATCCCAGAATTAGCCCATTGCATATTCTCAGTAATATCCCAAACCAGGTTACTGATGCATGTTTCTTCGCAGAAAGCATTCGCAATGGTGCAGATTCCATATGGAAGACAACACACGCCAAACACCATGACAACAAGGGCTAGCTTCTTGGCAATTATTGTATTCTTTTGAAGTCTCACGCTGGTAAACTGATCCAATTTGGTATTTGGTTTCGCGTTCATGTAGATTGCTTGTGAAACAGTTTGGATACTCATAGATGTATTGGCTCGCTGTGAAGTAGAAGACAGACGAAAAGATTTCGTTTGATCATCATTACCATCCTTGTCTCCTTGTACAGCATACATGTTTGTACGACATTCTGTTGTTTTATCAAAGTTTCGGTTGATTGTGATAACTTTGAATTTATCAAACTGCCTCTTGATGTTAACAAAAATAAGAACATTTAAAAAAGCAATACTCGAAAATGGTATGAAGAATCCAAGACTAAGAGTTAATGTTACGAACGGATTCATAAGGAACTCCATGGAACACTCGTGCGAATAATCCAACGTCTCCTTTCGTCCACCCAAAGCCGACCATCCGAAAGAAAGTAGGACAAAAACTGCCAAGTTGATTACCCAAGCTGATATGATTGCATATCGAACACGTTTTCGTGTTACGAATGATCGGTGTTTGATGGGCTTCGTAACTAACAAATCTCTATCGATACTGATGAACACGATCATCACGCACGATACGTAGCCGGCTACGTATTCGATAACTTCGTATAATCTACAGAAGTACTCGCCGAACAACCAACGCCCACTTACAATGGTCGTCAGATTGACCGTTAACGACACCAGTCCGACGATCAAATCGGCAAAAGCAAGATTGAGAATGATCAGGTTAGCCGGTCGTTGACGTAACTTTCTGTCTTGAAAGTATGAAATGATGACGAGAAGATTTCCGATGACAGTGGTAGCAATGAGGATACTGTAGATAGCTACGACTGGAATCAATGCCGATAGTGGTAGGTTACTATCATCTGAAGATAAGAGAGGTGTCATGTTGTTTTTGTTGAATTGGGTAGACTCTTCAGGATCCATAATCTGCAGGAAGGTCATGATAATATTTATAGATTAGAATGACATTTCAATTTGTTATAAAAGACAAAAGTAACAAAAAGATCCCGAACTATTCCCCGTGAATTAGAACGGATCAAAATTCACGCGCCCAGGAGGGGGACACATAATATTACCTTTTAAATTCCGAACATAGAAGAAAAAAAGGAGGTAGGGTGGGAGAGATAATCAAACTTCCACAAGCGTTGTCAGTCTAAAAATCTCCATAGTATGACACGGGACTTATCCGTATGTCACACACACCCCACCCTTTATGGGTGGGGTCCAGGAGTGGAGCCTTTGGCGTCGAATGGAGAAAGCTCCAACTGAAGATGGGGATTGCTGCAGGGTCCTCGCTCGCTGTCTAAGGACAAACGTGTAGTCTATTCCGTAGTCTCCTGGAACAACGTTATCTCAAGTCAAGATATTAGGCTAAGAACATCAGCTAACATGGACATTGCTCATAACAAGCTGATTTTACAGGATAGGTCCGGGAATATATGTAAAATAACATAATAAAGTGCTCATAAATCCTCCTTGAGCGTTTTCCGCAATCCAAGATTGCGTCCAAATTGCCGCCATTTCCTGAATTTCTTATTACTTAGGAACTAGATAACCCAAAAAAATAATTTAAATGTCTAAATATATGTTTTTTAGCATAAGGAACTCATTAAAATACCTTTAATACATGTTTTAAACACACAAGTAGCAGTAAACCCACCTGAGTCCTCCCCGAAATCCAAAAAGGCCACCATTTCCAATTTTATCTCAGTGTTTTAAAGTAGATACGTTATGAATGTAATCAAATGAAATCGCTTAATCGTTTCATACATCACGACTGTAGATAGGTGCGATATGAATGTTCCTTTGCTGCAGCAATAGTTGGAGGTAGACTTTCTAGCTGAAAGGATGAACTCAGAGATACGTTATGAATGTAATCAAATGAAATCGCTTAATCGTTTCATACATCACGACTGTAGATAGGTGCGATATGAATGTTCCTTTGCTGCAGCAATAGTTGGAGGTAGACTTTCTAGCTGAAAGGATGAACTCAGAGAACTGCGACCGATTGCCCGTTTGTATGCAAAGTGACGGTAGTCATCAAGAGATTCAAAACTGCTGGCCCATAAAGCTTTAGAATGAAGGCTTCCTCAGCTCTTTTTACCTCGTCATGGGTGCTTCCACTGTCTCCGAAGGTATCAAGCAAGTCATAGTCCTGTTTCTTGTGGACCATCTTGAAAGCTTTACGCTTGCCCCGACGGTAGATTACAGAGACC
This sequence comes from Strongylocentrotus droebachiensis, assembly GCA_035222895.1. NCBI lineage: Eukaryota > Metazoa > Echinodermata > Echinoidea > Camarodonta > Strongylocentrotidae > Strongylocentrotus > Strongylocentrotus droebachiensis. Next base: position 959,180 of record JAVYIG010000058.1, read on the forward strand.
GTATCACATCTTGTCACAGCATGAATAGACATCAGGTGAATTTTAGTGTCCCCTATGGCATGCCGAATTTCATGAATGTTGAACACCGTGACAGGATAACTGCGGCATAGCATGTGCATATCTGTGGAAGGGGTTACCCGAGCAAATAGCATGACCAGTAAGTCTACGTCCGTACCAACGACAACAACTTGCACCTGTTCTGACTCTGCTACTGCTAGTGCTGTGGAGACATTCAGGGTGTCGGCATCTGCTTCTGCCTGCTTGGTACGTATACCAGCCATGAACATTTTGTCACATAGAGTTTGTATAAGTCTCATCTTATTGTTACTGTACGGCAGGCGCGGATCCAGGGGGGGGGGATGAGCGGGCCTTGCCCCCCCCCCCCCCCGCAAAAAAAAAAAAAAAAAAAAAAAGAGAGAAGAAAGGAAAAAAAGGGAAAGGGAAAGAGGAGAGAAGGCAAAGAAAGAAGAGGAAGAAAAAAAGAAAAGGGGGAAGAAGGAAATCGGGGAGCCGAAAGGGCCTTGCCTCCCAAGCTGTTGACCCCCCCCCCCCCAATCAAAAAAAATAAGAGAGAAGGAAGGAAAGGAAAAGAAATGACATAATTTCCGAGATTTTTCCTCAGTTTTTAGTTAATACGTTTGTATGTGTTTGTTGGAGAATGACAAATTACTTGATTCTTGATATTCCTACATGTCAGCCCCGAGGTGGGGCGGGGATTGGGAGCCTCGAGCTCCCTCCCCCCCTCCCCCCCCCCCACTTTTTTGAAAAAGTATATTAAAGAGAAATAAAATAGAATGAGAGCAAGAAAGAAAGAATAGTTAACTGCCAGTGTTAAAAATTAATGAGGCATCTAAATATGCTCATCTGACCGTGATTAAATGCCTAAAACCCCTAAGCTCCCGGGGGCTCTGCCCCTGGATTCCACCTAGGACCCTACGGCGGGCCCTTAGATGCTCATCTGACGGTAATTTAATGCCTAAATCCCTGATTTTTGGGGGGCTCCGCCCCCTGAAACCCACGCCAAATAGTGACCTGCCAGTGTCATAAAATAATAAGGTATACCAAAAAATGCTCATCTGACCTTAATTAAACGCCTAAAACCCCTGAGCTTCCGGGGCCGGCTCAGCCGCCTCGACCCCACCAGAGGCCCTAAGGCGGGCCCCTGAATGCTTATCTGACCGCAATTTATTGCCTTAAACCCCTGAGCTTGCGGGGTCGGACAAGGTATCAAAATGTGTTTATCTGACCGCAGGCGCGTAGCCAGGGGGGGGGGGCGGTCCCCCCAAATCGGAAAAGGACGTAGGAAGAAAAAGGAGCAGACAAAGAACACGTTTGAAAAAAGGATTAAGAGTATAGAGAACGGTAATACGAATCTTTAATGATTTAATGAAACGTAAAAGCTTCCGCGCTTCGCGCGAAAGGGGGGGGGGGGGGGGGGAAAACTAAATTCCGACGAGGATTATTTTCGAGAACGGTACAAAAAATCGTCTTCTTTCTCTAATGATTTAATGAAAATTAAAAACTTCCGCGCTTCGCGCGGCAGGGGGGAACCTGAATTCAGACGAGGATTAAGAGTCGAGAACTGTACAGCCAATCGTCTTCTTTCTCTCATAACATTATGAAACTTAAAAGCTTCCGCGCCTCTCGCTGGAAGGGGGGGGGGGAGGGGACCTGAATTCGGACGAGGATTAAGAGTCGAGAACTGTACAGCCAATCGTCTTCTTTCTCTCATAATCTTATGAAACTTAAAAGCTTCCGCGCTTCGCGCGGGAAGGGGGGGGGGACCTGAATTCGGACGAGGATTAAGAGTCGAGAACTGTACAACGAATCGTCTTCTTTCGAATGATTTAATGAAACGTAAAAGATTCCGCGCTTCGCGCGGGAGGGGGGGGAACCTGAATTCAGACGAGGATTAAGAGTCGAGAACTCTCCAAAGAATCGTAATAATTTAATAAATCGTAAAAAAATTTCCGCGCTTCGCGCGGAAAGGGAAAAACTAAACTCAGACGAGAATTATTTTTGAGAACGGTACAACGAATCGTCTTCTTTCTCTAATAATTTAATGAAACGCCAAAACTTCCGCGTTCGCGGAGGAGGGAGGGGGAAACTCGCCCCTCCCTGCACCGACCCCCCCCCCCATTACGTCACTGTTGGTCACCATTTGGCTCGCATAATTTCAAATTTGGGCCCCCCCCCCCCCCTCCCCTAAGAAATCCTGGATCCGCGCCTGACTGTACGTTGGCTAGAAAAGCTGCTTGGGTTGTGGATGTTGGCATATTACCATCAAATAAGATGTCATTGGAGGTACATTTCTGGGCTATTCGTCTCTGCTCGGCTACCTCTGTTGAAGTTGCACTTCCGTATCCTAAGAACACCACCGTCGAATGAGCTCCACAATGCTTAAGGATGTATGAAATATGACTGAACAACATCAGCATAGGTTAACGGTTGTGGCCGAACAACTGATTGCAGTAGGTGACCACCACCTAAAATGAAGAGACCATTTTCTGGCAGGTTGGATTGCTTGGTGAACGACTTCAGCAGGAGACCCAGAGAACTCTTTGTTGGCTTCCGCATCACCACAAATTTGAAAGGGAAAATTGGCTGGGGAGAAAGTTCATAAGCAAAGAACGATTCCATCTCAGTGCTGATATTTAGAACACATGTTATTCTGTTGAACAGTAGCGTTGGGATGACCTCTGTGCTTTGTCCCCTGATTTTCACAGTCTTACTCTTGGCACCAATGGTATTCACCTTGGCATTACGATGCAGCTTGATATCTGTGAACTTCCTACCATTCATTTCCGACGCCGCTACTAGCCGGATTTTTACAGGTTTACCACAATTGACAGACGAGTCAGCGACGATGCCAGTTGACAAGGAGACCAGGCATTCAGTTTCATATGCAGCGAATGGCGATGTGCCTGCAGCCATCCAATAAAGTTGTATCTATCTGTATTGTCTCTTGACCTGGTGCTTTGCCGTCATGTCTTTATATTGCTCTGATGTACCAGTGAGTACTCCGGTGAACTGTTCCAGTTCATCACAGATAGGAACACAGCGAGTAAGGGCATGACCTCAATTTGCCAATGTACTGTCTGTGTTTCCACGTCCACGAGTCATTCCTTCAGATGATTTCAGCTGCCGCATCGGGAACTGTTCAATGGTCTGAACAGAGAAGTTTCCACCCCAGAATGAATCCACACGGCAGATGGTGAAGTATCCCTTTTCTGCGAATTGTGTATATTTCATGGCATGGTTTGCTCTAGGGCTTCCATCTGTTGTAAATACAACCTGGCAGATTTTGCATAGGGAAGATGTCCTGCAGTATGGAAATGTGGTATCATTTCCCTTACACAGCTGAGATGGAGCTTCCAGTCCCCTGTCCTTTCCTCTCGATTAATAATAATAATAATAACACAATATTTATATAGCGAAAAATAAACATGGGTTTCTCTTTGCGCTGTACAAGCATATATATATAATCACATAAAATGAAACATTGCAGAAGAGACACTTAATTGTCGGATATACTGCAACCGAAGCTTCCCTGTCCTACTTTTTCCTGCTGCCCGGTCAAGGAGTTAATTGTGAAATGATCTGACTCAACTGTTTGACACACTCTTCCTCGGCTCCATCAGAAGTGCACCATACAGATTTGCTAAGTGGTCCTTATCTATGCTGTCTTAGATGCCAGGTTTACCCATCAATATGCTAATGAGGGCAGCTACAGTAAGAATGTTAGTATGCACGAAGAGAACGGGAAAATACATGACCAGATTGCATATGTATGACAGGCCCTTTGGCGTACATTGTCTTCCATAACTCTTAAAGCCTACTTCCGTCCATGATGTGGCCTATGCTGCCGAGATATGACATGAGGAGGCTGCCTTGATGTACAAGGGCTGGTCAAATGTTACTACATGTATTCTTAAGTTATGCTTTTCACATTATGACTATGCAAAGCATAGTGCTGTGTAGATGGTACTCGGATTGGAGGGGTCCAAATTGGTGAAGGGCAGAATTTCAATTTTCGTCCTCTCGTACTGGTCATTCTGCAGGGCCACTTTCATGAAACCACTCCGTGAAGGACACAAGTCTAGTTCTAGAACATAGTCAGGTTTCTTGAGGAGATCTATTACAACAGAACGCAAGCAAGGAACAGCATGTTTGCTGTTTGTCTTTATCGGAATATGTCCAAATGCTCTGACTTTGTCAGCCGATTGCAATTTCACTCAACGTTTAATGGGTAAGTGTCCACAACCCCAGGCGGAGTAACACAAGCGATTCCTCCCATGTTGTGGAAAGTGTTGTGACCAGTTAATGTCGCTACGGGCTCAAGTGGTTTTACTGCTACTTGTGTGTTTCAAGTTATTATTAAGTATTTTGATGAGTTCCTAATGCTAAAATAACATATATTTAGACATTTTAGTTTTGTATTTGGGTTATCTAGTTGCAAAGTTATAAGAAATTCAGGTTATGGCGGCCATTTTTGACGGCATCTTGGATTGCAGAAAACGGTCAAAGAGGATTCATGAGGACTTTTAGTATGTTATTCTAAAATATTCCTGGACCTATCCTGAAAAAAATCAGCTTGTTGTCCAGGTTTAAGCCTTTTTTTACCTAATGCTCATGGCCATATGGTCTACGAGTTGCTTGTGAAAGTCGGTGTTATATCTAAGGAGAGCCCCACTATCAAAAGTCGGAAGACCCGTTTGGATACAAGTCGGGAAACTGTCTAGAAACCATTAAAAAACCAATTGATAAACGGTCGGCTAGGAGGAAATATAAATATTACAAACAATAACTGCCTATGGATATTTATATAAGTATAATATCATGGCACAATTTTGTCTCAAATGCAGAAATAATTACCTTTCTCAAGACTTAGCATTTGTCATTAACTATAAGAGAGAGAAGCATGACAACTCTCTTTTATAAGACAAGTCTTCACAACAGGCGCGTACGCAGGGGGGGGGGGGGTTGGGGTTAAACGCCCCCTTTAGTTTTTTGTATACGTGTATTATGTCTGCATTTTTGAGCAAAACCCCCCCCCCCCCCCCCTACGGAGCAAAATGTCAATTTTTCAAATTTCGAGACCAGAAAAAAAATGTGTCCACTTAACCCCCCCCCCCCCCCCCCCCCAGCTCATTCAGCGGCGGGCTCAGTCGTTGCAAAAAAAATGGCCCGATTTCAAAATGTTAAAACCTGAACAAATCCTGCGTACGCCACTGCTTCACAATATATAGGAATATTAATAAGAATTTACATCACCCACTTAAATCCAATGACAAGGAGATAATGCTTACTTCTTTAATAATTATCACATGGACTATAAGCAAAAGTGGGTAGAACATTCCTTTCTCTCATTTTATAATTAACTATTAAAAAGCAATTTCACTTCAGTTGAAGGTCGAATATAAAATTCAAAATACACATTATAAAACTGAAAAAGCAAGGTTTACTATCAAAATATAAAAAACAAACTTACTTTCTAATCTGAAGATGGAAACCTCCTGTATAAAGGAACTGGCTATGAAATTGACAATAATAACGGGCGCGGCTGCTTCATACCCGAGATGCATGAGCTATAGGCAAAACCTGTCTTTGCTCTTTGGAAGCTAGCTGCAATCTGCCTAAACATTGTTGAACTGCACTGCATGCATGGCACTAAAACATAATTATGCAAAGGTTGCTCTAAAGAAAAGAAAGGCAGGTTTCAGTCCCACAAATAGTACAGTAATCAATTCAAATTCAAATCTTTTTCTCTCGCTTTCTCTCTTTCTTTTCTTCTCAGTCTATCATTTCGATTGTAGACCATTTTTCATATTCTATAACGGTCGATATTTTATGCAATGTGGAAAACCGAATAATAGAAAGAAAATTTATCATGAGATTGTCGATCGGCATGGGGAAAGTCCTTCACAACTGAAAGACCCAAATCTCCTGTACAGTGCGTCCCAGAAAAAACAAAACCGAGAATTATCGATGTTTTATCATAACTTAATCATGATTATGATTGATAAATGACACATATTTTACAAGCTTAGATCCACCTCTTCCATTTGATGCAACTCATATGATGCATATTTTACGCATGAATGATTACAATCAATTTGAAGAAAGGGTACCAAAAAGTCATTTGAAGGACGGTATCTGAATTTCAAATATAAAATCACATTTTCTAGAAAGTTTATATATTGCCCTTTCATATTTTAATACTTAAATTGCTTAATTGAGTATTTACGAAATGAAATGAAGTTGTAGGATCACGACCTTTACAAAATACACTGGTATCGTCTGCAAATAAAATATAACGCAAATTCTTGGTTGAACATGGCGTGTCATTGATAAAACTCAAACACAAAAATTCACATTCGGTTAAAAGGACTGACGTCAAGAGAAAACGATGTGACAGTTTAATGTTATTCTCGAATACAATAATTCGGAATGACAAATAATAATAAACTCAGGCGTTACTCTCTAATTCTATATTTATTCTATGAAGTGAGTTACTCAATCTGTGAATGGAGAAATTTCGATCAGGAATTTAATCACATTTAGAATAAATATAGGCCTACAATGAATATACACATTCGGTTAAAAGGACTAACGGCAAGAGAAAATGTAAATTTAGGTTAACCTCTATTTACTTGATGTTCACGCGTATACTAATATATTAGTACGTATCTCTGTTAAGAATGTAAACATTAAACTTGCATATCAATCAATATAATAGATATCTTTACAATTGAACAACCAATTTTAGGGAAAAAATAAGCCGACGAATAACTCGGCTTTTTCTTCCAAAGGTATACAGTGCGTCCAAGAAAAAACGAAACCGAGAACTATCGATGTTTTATAATAGCTTAATCACAATTATAGTTAATACATGACACATATTTGGAAAGCTAAGATCCTCCTCTTTTATTTAATGCAACTCATATGATTCATATCTCACACATGAGTGATTAAAAGCATTTTGAAGAGAGGAAACCCAAAAGTCATTTGGCAGGCGGTATCTGAATTTTAAAAAGAAAATCACATTTCTAGAAAGTTCAATTTCTGCCCTTCCAAATGACACCTCAATCAGGAAAAATGAGCCAGGAATAACAAAGTTCTGTTTGTTTAAAGCAAGGCTTGCATTTCCATACTTTGATCAAACGAGTTCGTTTTCACTGGTTGCCTGTCGTAGCAACGAACAGAGTTGACATAATGCCTCAGTCACACCTTTTCGTACGTTGCTGCGTATTGCTGCGCTCTTCGGGGTATATCAATACGCAGCCGGGCCCAGCAATACGCAGCAAATTCGAAGGTAGCAGTCACACTATTGCGTATCTAGCTCGTAGGTAGCTCGTATGCCGCTCGTACAAAGACTGCCTACGGTTGCCTATTGCCACGCTATAGCTCGCTGTTGCTCATAGCAGTACGATTCAATACGCAGTTTGCTCGCCATGTTGCGTATGTAGCTCGTTTGCTGCTCGTTTACTACTCGTTAGCCGATCGCACCAGTTGGTCTCGTTGCGTGTTCGCTCGCTTTAGCTCGTCTGTTGTTCGTACTGATGCGTGTCAGCTCGCGCTACAGCGTACCAGCTCGTTCTGGTTGGGCATATGTACAAATACTAGTCATTTTGCGGGACTGGGCATAAACATCTTAGCTTATGACGATTCTACATCTACAGGAAAAATAAATCTGATGACAATAATGGCCCTGCAGCAGAGCTCTGCTTTGCTTTGCTTTTGGTTCAGCTGGAAGAAGAGAAAGGAATGAAGATTATGAGCAAGGGAAGCTGCTTCAACGAAGTATCCGATTGAGGTGTCATATGAAAGAGCACGAATTGACCTTTCTAGAAATGTGATGTTCTCCTTGAAATTCAGATACCGCCCGCCAAATTACTTTTTGGTTTTCTCTCTTCAAATTGCTTTTAATCACTCATGCGTGAAATATGCATCATATGAGTTGCATCGAATGAAAGGAGAGAATCTAAGCTTTCCAAATATGTGTCATTTATTAATTATAATTGTGATTAAGTTATGATAAAACATCGATAGTTCTCGGTTTCGTTTTTTCTGGGACGCACTGTATACAAAATATTGTGCTGATTTACTGTAATGTTGATAATTAGAGTCTACATGCAACGTTGTCGATTCGTCTACAGGTTTTATTCGGGGGGGGGGGGTTGGAGGGGGGAGGGGCAAACGCATTAATATAATTTTTTTTCTCGTAGAAAGCCCTCGCAATGAAAGCATAACAATTATTGCTCTTTTCTGTTCAATTATCTCATACAAGCCGTTTTCCATTTATGAATTCATTTATTATCTAAATTCAAGTTACATTGTTTTTCAGCTGACAATAATTACACAATTGGTAAATGGAGCCAACAAATAGCAATAGCTAGTCTAGGTTGGCCCCATTTGATACACTGTCATTTATGACAACAAATTAAGAATATACGTTGACTCATAAAGAAGTAACAGTTTGCACTAACATTAAAACAATTTTGTTGTTTTGAAATATATACACGAAATGATAATATCACTTAAACATATATGTACACTAATATAGAATTTAAATATTTACACAATATCGTTGAAATATTCCATTGTAATTCTATTCGTAATGTACAATATTTACACTTAATTTGCCAATAAGAAGTAATTATAATCATTCTTCAAGAAGGTCCGTTTTGAAATATTTCCCTAAAGCTTTTTCGCGATAAACTTTTTTCTAATTTCACTAGCATTCCAAATATATGCACCAAAATATGATACAGACTATTTCCTATGTTCGTTTTTACTTTTATAAGATTTATAATATGATTTTCATTGGTTCTTGTTCCATAAGCATGTTGTACAAAATTAATGTAAAATAATCTATACAAAAAAAAAAAAAATACTAACTTTCTCGAGTCAAAGAATTTATATTTCTTAAAATAATTAACCTCCCTAAATATCCTTTTTGCACTGCTGTATAATGATAAAGATAATAACAACAATTATAATAATTGTAGATTTGTAGCGCATTATATCTGTCTATAGAATGGTACCCAATGCGGAAAAAAAAATTACAAGGTAACACAAAAGTTAGTAAAATTAAAAAAAAAACGGCAAAATGACAACAATGGCAACAAAATAATCTTATACAATAAATTCAGATACAATAATCAAATACAAAAATATTGCTGCACAGTAAGGAGCAAAGCAATGGGATTTACACTTTTTCCAACCTTTTATAAATGCTTCTTATAAAGTATAATTTAAATTAGGGCACTGAATTTCGAGATCCTGAAGCAAACACATACGAGTGAGCAAAGCGACCGAGCTAAAGAAAATTTCGCAACTTTAGCCCTCAAAAACTCTTTTTCTGAAACAATTTACTCTTCATATATCGAAGGGGAACGCATAAGTCTTAATGATCATGACTTCCCTTCCTTTTATCCGCTTCCTATTACCCTTTCTCCCTTAAAGTAGGTATAGCACACCAAAAATAAGTACAACAAACACATGTTATTTGATGATTGCAAATGATCAAGCTTTATGAAAGCTTCAAAAAACAAAAAACAGAATTGAAATCTGTCAATGCGTTGTGATTTTATACCATTTTGTTGATATCGCAAAATTACCGAAAAACCTGCCAGAAATGGTCAAATTGGCAAAAATTGCAAAATTCGACAAAGTTGACAACTTAATTCATCACTTTCCTGGACACAAATAATAACTTAAATTATCAGACACTAAAATATCATCTTTGTGGTAAAAAATACAAAAAAGAAAATTCATATATCTATTACCGTTTTGAAAACAGAAGCAAACAAAATAAGTCATTTTTGCCATTTTTGCGAATCTGCAGATATAAAAAATAGTTGTGATAATAACTAAGTCCGTCTAATTAATATGCGCATATGTAATCAAATCAAAACCGAACATGATACAGCAATGAAACCTATGTATATCAGACAGGTATGGAAATATATTTTTTTGAAGAAAAAAATAATTATGAATATTCATCAAATATGCAAATTAGGTCATTTGAGCTTATTATATATATATAGGAAAGTCAAACTGTTCATTTTGTTGGCATTTTTGAAAATCATATATATAGATCATATTTACACCAAATATTAACATTAAATTCCAAATATTTTTGCAATGCCAATAAAATATCGCGATGGAAATTACTTGGATCACCGTTACAGCTATTTCCTCATATGTTTCACAAATTATTCAGAAAAACCGAACAAATGATAAGAATTTGCAGACTTTCAGCTACATCACAGTATAGTTTTTTTTTTTAATGTCAGATTTGAGGATTTATGACGATTTTCCGAGAAACCATTCAATTCAACAGGCCATAACATTCCACAGGGACTGAATTTTAGAGTAACAAAAAATTTGGTGACCCCAGTAGAGTTGTGGCTACCTTGAGTGTAAACAACAATTTGATGCAATGAGTGAAACACATAAGGATATTGCATTTTTGTAGGGAAGTTTTATACATTGAAGTGCATTTTCACCACGCAGAATAACAGTCAATGGGCAATCAGCGGGCCATGTCACATATGGCTGAAAAGACAATATTCTAATTAATAATTTAACATATTTCCCACATGCCTATAACAATGAAACTACACAGGATTGTAGTTAAAGGTATGCTTGAAAGATATGTGAAATAAAAATTTAAAAATATTGTTCAGTTTTTTTAAAATAACTTTACGAATATTGCTATTTCTACCAACTGACTGCTGTTGTGTGTGTGTGTATGTGCATGGGGCTGACTGTGTGCAGGCAGTGTGATCACCCTACTTAAAGTACCGCTTTGTGCACGTGCCCCCTGCCCCCAAGATAGCCACTGATTTACTTCTCCTAAGTGTGTTCTTTTTCGCCCCTTTGTTAAATGTGCAAAACTAGCTTAGAATCGTCAGCGATAGACGATATTATGAAAGTTTATGGTGAATCGTTGATATATCAGGAAAAGGTTTGGTCCTAAAACTGATCCCTGGGTTACCCCGCAGGTCAATTTTGTTTCTTCTTCAGATGTGCTACCGAAATTGATACATGTTCAATAGGTCATTTTAACCCAGTCCAATGCTAATCTTCTCAAACCATAGTGGTACAGTATGGTCACTTGTGTCACAGGTCTTTGCAAAATCTGGAGATAAAATTCCGACAGTGATTCTACCCTCATCAGTGTATTGCGTTTATTGATTAATCAAATCTGGTAATGTAAGTTTCGTGCTATAGCCATGTCTGAAACCTTAATGTTCACCAAGAACTTGTTTGCATTCAAAAACTTGTTCACTTGAACATTTTTCAATCATTTTGATCGACATCGAAATAGTCTCACGAAATTTCGCCTAAATTGGACAATCGTGAAAGCATAAAGGATTGGATTTATCCCAGAGTTAGCCCATTGAATATTCTCAGTTATATCCCAAGCCAGGTTACTGATGCATGTTTCTTCGCAGAAAGCATTCGCAATAGTGCAGATTTCATATGGAAGACAACACACGCCAAACACCATGACAACAAGGGCTAGCTTCTTGGCAATTCTTTTGTTCTTTTGAAGTCTCACGCTGGTAAACTGATCAAATTTGGTATTTGGTATCGCGTTCATGTGGATTGCTTGTGAAACAGTTTGGATGCTCATAGATGTTTTGGCTCGCTGTACAGTAGAAGACAGACAAAACAAATTTGTCTGATGATTATTACCATCCTTGTCTCCTTTTACAGCATACATGTTTGTACGACATTCTTGATTCACACGGTATTCTGTTGTTTCATCAAAATTTCGGTTGATTGTGATCACTTGAAATTTATCAAACTGCCTCTTAATGTTAACAAAAATAAGAACATTTAATAAAACAACACTCGAAAATGGTATGAAGAATCCAATAAGACTAAGAGTTAATGTTACGAACGGATTCACAAGGAACTCCATGAGACACTCGTGCGAATAGTCCAACGTCTCCTTTCGTCCACCAAAAGTCGTCCATCCAAAAGAAAGTAGGAACACAACTGTGAAGTAGAATATCCATGCTGATATTATTGCATATCGAACACGTTTTCGTGTCACGAATGATCGGTGTTTGATGGGCTTCGTAACTAACAAATATCTATCGATACTGATGAACACGATCATTACGACCGATACGTAGACGGCTACGTAGTCGATAAGGCCGTATAATCTACAGACGTACTCGCCGAACAACCAGCGCCCACTTACAATGGTCGTCAGATTGACCGTTAACGACACGAGTCCGACCATCAAATCGGCAAAGGCAAGATTGAGAATGATTAGGTTAGCTGGTTGTTGACGTAACTTTCCGTCTTGAAAGTTTGAAATGATGACGAAAAGATTTCCAATGACAGTGATCGCAATGAGAATACCGTAGATAGCTACGACTGGAATCGATGTCGAAAGTGGTAGGTTACTATCTTCTGAAGATAAGACAGGTGTCCTGTTGTTGTTGTTGAAGTGGGTAGACTCTTCAGGATCCATGATCTGCAGGCAGGTCATGAGAATTTTCATAGATTAGAACGACATATCAATTTGGTATAAATGACCAAAGTAACAGAAAGATCCCGAACTATTCCCCGTAAAATAGAACGGCCCCAAATACTTGCGCCCAGGAGGGGGGCACATAATATTATCTTAAAATTCTGAACATAGAAGAGAAAGAAGGTCGGATGAAAGAGCTAGTCAAAATTCCACAAGCGTTGTTAGTCTAAATATCTCTCAGTATGACACTGGACTGATCCGTCTATCACCCCCCCCCCCTTCTAGGTGGGGTCCAGGAGTGGAGCCCTTAGCGTCGAATGGATAAAACTCCCACTTGGTGAAGATGAGGAATACTGCAGGGTCCTCGCTCGCTGTTTACGGACAAACATGTAGTTTATTCCGTTGATTGCTGGAACAACGTTATATTAAGTCCGGATATGGTCTAATAGTTGCTTTTGAAAGCCGGTAGTAGATCTAGGGAGAGCCCCAGTATCGGGAGACCCGTTTTGATACAAGTCGGGAAACTGTCTTGAAACCTTTAAATTTGTAATTGGTCGGCTAGAAGGAAATATATATATCGACAACGTAATTATAAACAATAACTGCCATGAATATCATTGCCCAATCTTGTCTCTCATGCAGGAAGAATTACCTTCCTCAAAACCAAGCATTTATCTACTATAAGAGAAGTATGACAATTCTCTTCATAAGACAAGATAGTCTTCACAATATATAGGAATTTTGATAAGAATTTACATCACTGACTTAAACCCAATGAGAGGAAATAATGCTTACATTATTCTTTAATAATTATCACATTGACTGTTTATAAGCAAAAATGGATAGAAAAATCCTCTCATCTTATAATCAACTATTAAAAATCAATTTCACTTCAGTTGAAGGTCGAATATAATCTTTAAAATACACAAGAAGAAACCGAAATAACCAGGTTTACTATCAAATTATCAAATAACAAACTTACTATCTAATCTGAAGATGGAAACCTCCTGTGTAAAGGAACTGGCTTTGACATTGCCAATAATAACGGACGCTGCTGCTTCATACCCGAGATGCATCAGCTATAGGCAAAACCTGTCTTTGCCCTTTGGAAGCTAGCTGCAATCTGCCTGAAAATGGCTGAACTGCACTGCATGCATGGCACTAAAACATAATTATGCAAAGGTTGGTCTGAAGAAAAGAAAGGCAGGCTTTAGTGTCACACAGAGAAACGTAATGAATTCAGACACAACTATTGTTAACCTTAATGAATTCAGGACTCTGGAGTTAACGCATGGAAATTTACCACAGTATGAAAAAGCTTTCCGACATAAGCATTTGCTACACTTAATGGACCAAGCAATTTTTTTACTAAGATTAACCTATATAGATCTTGATGAAAAAGGGAACAAATATGTTTACTATAAAATGTTAACCTCACTAAAAGAATCTCCTTCTTTCTCTCTCGCTTTCTCTCTTTCTCTATTAGTCTATCATTTCGATTGTAGACCATACGTATTTTTTTTCTTCATAAAATCTAGATCAAACTTTTTATATTCTATTACGGTCGATATTTTATACAATGTGGAAAACCGAAGAATAGTGAGAAAAAATTATTATGAGATCGTCGATCAGCATGGTGAAATTCCTACACGACTGAAAAACCCAAATCTCATGTGATTGATCAGTTGATAGAATGATTTGAGGGTTTGGGTAGACTATTCAGGATCCATAATCTGCAGGCAGGTCGTGAGAATTTGTATAGATTAGAAAGACATCTCACTTTGATATAAAAGGACAAATGTAACACAAAGATTCCGAACTATTCCCCATGAATTAGAACGGATCCAAATTCTTGCGCCCAGGAGGTGGGAACATAAAATCATCTTTAAAATTCCGAACATAATTATATAGAAGAAAGAAAGGAGGCGGGGTGGGAGAGTAATCAAATTTCCGCAAGCGTTGTCAGTCTAAACATCTCTCAGTATAACACGGGACTCATACGTCTATCACATCCCCCCCCCTTTCTGGGTGGGGTCCAGGAGAAGAGCCCTTGGCGCCAAATGGAGAAAACTCCCACTGAAGATGAGTTCTCGCTCGCTGTCTACGGACAAACATGTAGTCTATTGCGAAGTCTGCTAAAACACCGTTATCTTAAGGCCGGATATGGTCTAATATTTGCTCGTGAAAACCTTCAGGAAACCATTAGAAAACCGATTGGTAAACGGTCGGCTAGGAGGAAATATAAATATCTAAAAATAATTATAAACAATAACTGCCTATGAATATTTATAGAAGTATAGTATCAAGGCACAATCTTATCTCTCAGGAATAATTACCTTCATCAAAACTTAGCATTTATCATTAACTATAAGAGAAGCTGAGCATGACAATTTTCTTTCATGAGACAAGTCTTCACAATATATAGGAATATTTAATAAGACTTTACATCACTGATTTAAATCCAATGACAAGGAGATAATGCTTACATCTTTAATAATTATTCTATAAACAAAAATGGGGAGAACTTTCCTTTCTCTCAATTTAGCATCAACTATTAAAAAGCAATTTTTCTTCAGTTGAATGTCGAATATAATCTTCAAAATACACAATAAGTAATTGAAATTACCAGGTTTACTATCAAAATATCAAGTAACAAACTTACTTTCTAGTCTGAAGATGAAAACCTCCTGTGTAAAAGAACAGGCTATGCCATTGCCAATAATAACGGGCGCGGCTGCTTCATACCCGGAGATGAATGGGCTATAGGCAAAACCTGTTTATGCTCTTTGGAGGCTAGCTGCAATCTGCCTAAACATGGCACTAAAACATAATTTATGCAAAGGCTGCTCTAAAAAAAGAAAGGCAAGCTTCCCTACCACACACAGTAATGCATTCAGAAACAACCATTGTTATTTTTGATGAATTCAGGACTCTGGAGTTGATGTATTACGGGAAGTTCTCGATTAATCCAATGAAACCGCTAGCAAAGGGTATAGGCTGGATCGGTGAGCTCCCTAGCGCTGGTGTGAATTTACATCAAAGACAAAGTTTGCTTAAAGGTGAAATTCAAAGAAAATCACAAATATGTCAACTAATGTATGACTAGAAACTGGTAAGCTAACAAATGGCCATCGTACAAGTTTTAGGTCAACTAAATATCGGGTGATTTATAAAAATACAAATACAACCACGTTCATAGCAGCTGGGATATACGAGAGATTCGCCGGAAAAAATGACGACGTTTTAATGACGTCACTATATGGACCAATACTGCCCAAGCAGACGACATCCCATAAAGAATGAACATAATGGCAAAGCTTTTTTTTTTGTCAAATTATAATGAGTTTAGTGTATATAAATGTGATGGCATGTCAAACCATTCAAAAGGGGATATGACCCGATTCCGATAACTAAAATCTTTTGCTTGTAAATACACAGGATAGGGGTTAATTAACAATCGAAGAAACCAGACTTTCGAATTGAAAACCCCCCGGAATGATATAAGGACGGCATTTGTTCCCTCTTGAAACGCCGAACATACCGCGCTGTGTGCAGCTGAATATTCAATGCCGTCTTATTTTGTTTACAAGCGACAAATTCCTTTATTTTTGTATCGCTGCATCTGTCATCAAAATAAAACCATGTGCGGGGTTTAGAGTGAGGCAATAGATTATAATTTTAGCCTGACGGTAGTGAAGTAAGAGAAAGAACTCAAGAGAAGATGAAAACACAGGCACTGAAAATGTGTGTGATGTCATGGGACACGTCTGCTTGTGCAAATCGTGTCCATACAGTGATCTCACACATCTCAGGAGCTCTTCAGGTGCTATGCCGGGGCTGTATTTAAGCGTTTTATAATTTATAATAATAATCACCTCGAATGTTTCCAAGCATTGAATTTTGATAACCTTGTCGAATCACAGTTTCAACTTTGCAATAATGAAATTAAGTTAGTTTTTTAAATCAATGAATATCTACTTTAAAGATAAAGACCAGTTATGGTCATGCGATTGCATTGTGAAAGTAACGTTGTGAAATCGAGCAGAAAAGGTTGATCATCTAGCATTTTAGTATTGGTGTGTACTGCAAGGTTCTGGAATCATCAAAATGATAAGAAATTTGGCCCAGTCGTGGTAAAGTTACAAGCACTGTACACAGAAAGATGTATATGGGACTACGCGACACGTGCGTTATATCTATCAGGTCCAAATAGATATAATAATTTACCAAATATATCAATTAGTAGGCGGTTTCTCGGCAAAATTTGTATGATCACGTATTAGTCAAAACATATTCTTTCACATGATTGGTAATAAGAGTTTCCATTTCATTTTTTGAGAGGGGGGCGATTCTAAAACTGTTCTTTACCTTTAACTTAATCTTGGAATCTTCACCCCCACTCTTACATGCAGGCCCCGCGGAACGTTTTTCAAAGTGGGGGGGGGGGGGGGGGGCTAAAGTATTTACGATCAGGTAGAGCAAAGCGTAAATTGGCGTAGGGTCCAAGGTCGGAGCCCCATAATGCTCAGGGGTTTTAAGCATTTAATTACGGTCAGATGGGCATATTTTAATACCCTTTTGTGACACTGGCAGGTCACTAATTGAGTGGACTCCAGGGGGCGGAGCTCCCAGAAGCTCAGGGGTCCTAGGCACGATCAGATGAGCATCCAGAGGCGGCCTAAGGGCCCTTGGTGGGGTCCGTTGGGCAGAGCTTCCGGAAGCTTAGGGGAAAACCATGCCGTTTCAGAAATAAACCACGTTT
Source organism: Strongylocentrotus droebachiensis (assembly GCA_035222895.1). Classification (NCBI taxonomy): domain Eukaryota; kingdom Metazoa; phylum Echinodermata; class Echinoidea; order Camarodonta; family Strongylocentrotidae; genus Strongylocentrotus; species Strongylocentrotus droebachiensis. The sequence continues at coordinate 976,441 of JAVYIG010000058.1, forward strand.
GATTTTTGTTCTTCTTCAGTACGCCAGTGCGAGGGAGCATAGTTAACGAGAGGGGTGAACGTGACGGAAGTGACTACATCCTGACAGGTTTTAAAAGGTTTTTTTGTATTAAAAAATTACATTCCTTAACAAAACTATAGTATAAAAACAAGCAATATACTTTTTTTCACACTTCACTTTTCTACGATATTTACTTGTACATTTTGAAGGATATTATGCGAGGGATCGTAGCTCCCGAGCGAGAACATTTTTGCATTTTTATTTTTTGGACGCTTCACTCTTGGGCCCTCCAGAGCTTAAAAGTGTGTTGCAGTCTTTAGTTAGTATTTGCTATATATTTTTTTTCCAGTTTTTCAAATTTTCCGGGGGGTGACCCCCTAAAAAAGAAATCGAGGGGGGGACGTGTCCCCCCGTCCCCCCGTCCCCCGGGATCACCGCCCCTGCTTTGAACACTCTAATGGTTGTGGAACCTGTTTGTGTTTCTAATATTCAAATATTGATATTATTCTGCATCAAATAAAATATTGATTTCTACTGTGGTATGTAAAGGCATGAAGTTACTTTTGATACATAAATGTGTACTTATTTTAAACCAAAAATTAGATGCATCATGGTATCACAATTTAAACAAACACATCAACATATTGTTGTAAGCCGCAAAATGTAGATTGAAGCAATTCTCGTCAACTGGTTGTACCCTGTGTGTGATTTATATAATTGATTTTGAGTAATATTTGCATCTACATGGAGTTGAAAAAAAATTAGATACAGTGCATAAGCTGGAATATATGGAGATGTGGAGAAATCAAGTGGGAGCTCAATTGGAAGGAAGTAACGAGGAATATCAAAGCAAGGGAGACTGAGAGATGAGGAGAGCGAGAAAATATTGAAATCGTTACAAGGCTCACGAGATAGCCTTGCATTAGTTAAAAGCGTAGTTGAGTTCTTGTTTCAGACAGCAAAATGCATTCAAAGTTGAAATAGTTGAAAAAATATAGTTGAAATAGTTGAAATATTTATTGGTTACTGAATCATCATAGGTTATAACAATAATGTGACAATGTCTTTACATGAGTATAAAACATAAGTTAAATTACATTCCCACATTCAGTAAATCATAGATACATACGCTCGAAGAGGTGATGATACAGAAGGGCTACAGCCTAAGCGTGACAGCTTGATACGCTTGCAGCCCAGAAACATTTAAAATCATAACGATTGTAAAGTATTTAAAAGTAAATTACAAAACATAATTGGGGGAAAATAACAAAAAATAAACAGTGACTTGCAACCCAAAAAAAAAATGGGATAGAGGGTGCATGGGAGGGGGATTTTCCTGCTATATCAAGGAAATGCTGACAAACATATATGATATCATGTGTTAATTTAAGAGATTTGTCAATATTTGCTCAATAAAATTGATTTCACACTTTTCTTGAAAGTATATACTGACTTCAAGTTACGGATGTCAACGGACAGTGAGTTCCAAATATCCGGACCAGAATGTCTTATAGATTTCATAGCCATTGTTGTTTTAGGATTACATAAATGGTATTTATTTGATTGTCTGGTTGGGTATGTATGAATATTTCTATTCAAACAAAACATTGGTGGGAAGTGGGAAGGTAGGGAATCATTATGTAGACGGAACATGAACAGTGCTTTTTGTAAAAAGTTAATATCAGTTACTTTCAGAGTTTTTAACCTCGCGAATAGGGGATCAGTGTGATCGCGATATCCAGCATTGGTACACACACGAATCGCTTTCTTTTGTAAAAGTAGCATTTTATCAGTATATACTTTTGAGTCTGCCCACAGTATATTGCAATAAGACATGTAAGGAAGAATCAAGGAATTGTATAGCATATATAGAATATTCAAAGGCACATAATGTTTTAACTTATACAGTAAACCAACAGTGCGTGACACTCTCTTTGAAACGTAATGTACATGATCACTCCATTTCAGATTTTCATTGATGATAGTTCCAAGAAATTTAGTATTTTGTTTTTTCTCCAAATATTCACTATCCAAGACTATTTCAGGTATAGGTTTATCAGTTGCATTTTTCCTGCTTTGAAAATGGATATAATTAGTTTTTTTCAGATCAGAGACAATTTGTTGCTCCTAAACCACAAAGACAGCTTAGGTAGCTCGGTGTTCAGAATTCTCTGAAGTGATCGAAAATCGGAATTGGAGCAAAACACATTAGTATCATCAGCAAATATATAATATATTGTAATGATGTAGTTGAGTTCGAGATATCATTAACATACAGTAGAAACAATAAAGGACCGAGTATCGATCCTTGTGGGACACCACATTTCATAGGCAATAATGATGAATCTACAGATTCGTAGCTTACATATTGCTTTCTACATGACAAATAATCATTAAACCAGTCAAGAGCAATTCCTCTTACTCCGTAATAATGAAGTTTGCTTGATAGTACCTTGTGATCAAGAGTGTCAAATGCTTTGCTTAAGTCCATGAATACACCAATAACATGCTTTCGAGACGCCAAAGCATTCGAAACCTTATCATATAATTGTGCAAGGGCTAAATCGGTTGAGTGGTATTTCCTGAAACCATATTGATCCTGATTCAGTAAGTCATTTTCTGTTAGAAAACAATATAGCCTATTGTATATAAGCCTATTGTATATAAGTGCATGGTTATTGCTCTTATTCTTATTTATGACAATTTCTAGTGCCCTTTTAGGACCTAAAGTGGCTATGAAGGTAATCATAGACCCTAAAATGTGTGAAATTTAACCAATACGACCAAAGCAATATTTCAAAAAAAATACGGTGACTGTTAATTAATTAAATTAATTGATAATAACAATTCATGGGCCGTCTGGTTATGCGTATCATAACCAACACGAACAAGCCAACAAAAAGCCAACATCGGCAATGGCTGGTTCAAATTATCGAATATTTGTGGAGCACCACAAATATTAGAAATCGTTATATTTATGGATATTTCAGCCGTCTCTGAACCGATTTTGATCAAACAAAGATGAATTTGTCATTTAAACTGTATGTTCTTCCGAATCCGACTCTCAGTTTTTCACTATCTCACAAGAAGAAAAAAAATCATTTTGTGTAGCGCCCTCTGCAACAAAACTCGTTTATCCCTTTTTGGAATGCATCCTTTATATAAAGTTGTCTTGAGAGTTGAGAGGAAGTAGAAAAGTTTTTATCTTAATTGGAGATTGGTGTAAGTATTAGAAAAATCGGAAATAGAATGAATGAGAAAGTTATATATTTTTTTAATCGAGATCAAAACATGTAATTAGATGGGGGAATCTCCAACTGGCATTTATGTGCGATGTCACACTTACGCGTAACGCATGTCACGCACTCCAAGGATAACTCCCATTTGATTTGTGCACGATCTTTCTGGATTTTAAAATAGTGGAACTGATAAAGAAAGAGAGATAGAAAGAGAGAATCATAGAAGAGATACATGCGTGTACGTGTGTGTGCGCGTGTGCGTGATTGTTTATTTTTCTGTCTGGCTGTCTTTGTTCAAAACACTATTTTATTCCTCACCCAGCACCTTGGCGCAAGTGAGATCTGGCAGTATTGTAAAGTTTGTCTGATGTTTAGTCATGCATGCAGAGATTCAAATGAAGATAGTACCTAAATGTACTGAGAAGTTACCTCTATCAAGATCATGAAACCCATGATTAAATATTCACACTTCAAACTCTACAGCTTTTATAAAGTGGGACATTTTTTCTTACTAACTCTGTATATAATTGAAAACTTGAAAGTATGGAGGTAAGGAAAGTAATCAAGATAAATGCAGAGGCAAACTTTCATAAGCAAGAATGCTTGAGTCGATATCAGCCGGGAAAGGGGTGGGGTACATGGCGCTGTTATAGGAGTATTTAGGATAATAGAGCGTCACGTATAAAGATTTTGTTCAGAAAGTATCTAAATAAAAAGTGGAGAGTTACGAGAAGATATTAAACAAAAATGATGGTACTTATTTTGCAACTTGCTGTTGAATATGAGATCAGAAATCAGCGCAGCAAATGGTGAATATACACACAGTCATGCACACACAACACCCATCGATAAAACAATTTCTGTACGTTATCATTATATTATCTGTACAGTACAGTCAGGGGACTGGAAAATACGAGTACAGTACATAAAGATTAAAATACAGTTGAGGCTCTTCGCGAGGTTTTTTTAAATTAATCGTGAAATTCCCTTCGGTAGATGTAAATAAAATATACGATCCGGGAGCTGATAGACAATAATTGACCTTCTTTTAGGCTAAATTGATAGGATATTGATTAATTATTCATTGTATTATACCCATAATAGTTATAGTGCATGTTACTGATGTTTTTGTAGTAGTGTTCTGTTTCCAGATGTCTACAGTATCAGAGGGTGGATACTCTTCCATGTAAATGCACCGTATGGCAAGCATTGCATCAGCAACAATTTACTATTTATTTATTTGTAAAACTGGGTATACGACTATATAAGTTTAAATCTCATATTTCGCATTTTTCATGTGCTTCCTCTTCCTCCTTTTCTCTTTAATTTCCTACTCTCTTCTTCTTCTCTGTCTCTGTCTCTGTCTCTGTCTTTCTCTCTCTCTCTCTCTTATAATAGGCTTTAAAGTGTATTGCATTGTGTGTGAGTGAGTGAGTATGGCTGAGTGTGTTTGCAAGATATTTGTAATTATTTTGTAATACTTGTGAATATACATAGGCCTATATGTCCTTTTTAGCGCTTATAAGCGCTTCCAAACTTGGAAATTATTACCCCGGCTTTAGCTGTGCTGCCATTATGATTATTATTAGTATTATTATTATTATTATTATTATTATTATTATTAATACTATTCATATTTTTATTTTTGTCATTATTATTTTCAATTATTATTATAGTGGTATCATTTTCACTTTCATCAACATCATCATCATCATCATCATCACTATCCGCACTGCTACCACTACTTTCATTGTTTTTTCTTTTCATTCCTACTTTCCTATTTCTGTTTTTGCTATCATTATTGGCTACAGATCTTCCTGTGCGAACAAGTTAAAAGTACAAAATGTTCATGTCATGCTACCTCGTGGGGGGGGGGGGGGGAGGGGGGAGGGGGGGGGGGGGGGTAATCGTGTGCACCAAATGACAATGACAATAGAATTTATTATTCAACACTCATGGGGGCAAGGAATAAATAAAAACATGTGATGTAATGAAAAGAGGAATGCAAATATTTTACAGTAAAAAAAAATAAAATCTTTACGGAAAAAGAAGAAATAGAAGGAAAACAATCAGATCTTGCCCACAAAATAAAACAAAGGGCACACTTTTCAAGGGACATGCGCTCACCTGAATGGCGCTTTTTTTTTTTAATACGATTTCCCGTTTAAACAGGCTAAGGGGTTACAAGAAAGAAAATCAAACAAAACAACGACAATAACCAAAACAAACAAAAAACAACCGTCGAGTGATATTTTTTTTAATTTTTTTTATTTTTCTATTAGTGATAATTATAGCTTGGCCGCCGAGCAACCTTTTTCTTTAATAGTAGAGAAATGCACATTTCATGGGCATAGTTAACTCTTCCTTAAAGTGGCGTATCCATAAAGTGATAAACGATGGATACAGCGTATCCAACACCGCGCCCCCTCCTCTTCCCTCCGTGGCAAACAGATTCAAACTTTTTATAAAAATAAAAAAAATTGCAATGTAGTTAAGGACTAAACGAAAATGCCCCTCTCACATCCCTCCTCTCTGTCTGAGTCGCTTTGGTTCCTGGAAGTTATTCTATCCTTAAAAAGATCCGTGCCCCTTCACTCCCAATAGGGGCAATGCCTCCTTTTATGGGCAAAGTAGAGTCAAAGGGTAGAATACGTTTTCTTCCATTGACGGAAATTTTGAACAGAAGAATTTATCTTCCACATGTTTACATTTTTTTTCACGCTCTCTCTCGCTCTCTCTCTCTCTCTCTCTCTGTCTCTCTTTCTCTCTTTATTTCTCTATTTCTTTCTTCTTTCCTAATTTTTAATTTATATGAAAGTCACTTTTTGTTACTTCTCCTCCTGTGATTAGGCCAAATAAAAATAAAAACATGTTTAGCGTCCTGTTATTTCGAAAAATAGGAGGAGGCCCTTTTTTTTTTTTTTTTTTCTTTCAAAAAAGCCGCTCGGTACATTTTCCCTGACAGTCGGGCTATTTTTCCAGATGGCCGCCGACATTTCTTAATTTATTTTTTTAATCAGAAATAGATCCATTTTAGAAGTGTTTTTCATGTTTTGTTGTCTTTAAATTTTTTTTTTCCCCTGATAGTCGGGCTATTTTTCAAGATGGCCCCGACATTTTTTTTATTTTTTTTTTTAATCAGAAATAGATCCATTTTAGCAGTGTTTTTCATGTTTTTTTTTTCTTTAATTGAGTGAAGGGCGCTCTTCATAAAAAGGGTTGGAGTAATATGAACTCAACAAATTACGTTATTCCTATTGGCTGAAAGCGATGGCTTTTCCCAGTTGTGTCTTTCTATTGAACGAAGCTCCAGAAACTGAGATTTTGCAGGATGGGAGGGAAAGATGAGTGTTAAAATCGCTGACAAGCAGCATTTAAACAAACAAATAAACAAGCAAACAAATAAACAAAGATTAAAACAAACACATTTCTGGGAATCCTCCCCTTTTCATTTTGGGTGGAGACTATTCACAGGTATAGTACAGTCAAACCTGTCTATAGCGACTGCCCAAGGGAAACACAATAAGTGGTCTTTGTAGGCAGGTTCCTTTAGTATATTTTTCAATGAGAAACCATTTTCAAGGGGAAAAATTGTGGGTTTTGTAGACAGGTGGTCACTGAAGCAGGTTTGACTGTATATGCCAAATGTTATGGGGATAGATACATGCCATGTGCCCCCTATACCTGGGCCCCGTTGCATAAAACTGTTGACTTACCTCTCAAATGAGCACTTACCGCAACACTAACTGTTTTATGCAACGGGACCCTGGTTCAGCCACTGGGCTTAAGATTTTAGTTAAATGATTTTGATTTTTTTTTTTTTAGCAGGTGTTTCTGCTTTTATTGATAAATCAAATATAAAACATTCAAATAATAATAATAGTATATAATATAATTGATTTACATAAAGAGTGACAACTTAATACACACAAAATAAAATTAAAAAATGCATAATTGAAAGCTTGAAAGTATTGAGGTAAGTAAAAATAATCAAGATAAATGCAGAGGCCAACTATCATAAGCAAGGAAGCTTGAGTCGATAGCAGCCTGGAAGGGGGGGGGGGGTACATGGCGCTGTTTTAGTAGAATGTAGGGGAATAGAGAGTCACATATAAAGATTTTGTTCAGAAAGTATCTGAATAAAAAGTGGAAAGAAATTAAAGAAAGAAAAAAGAAGAAAAATGTGCAAGTGTGTGCAAGTGTGTGCAAGTGGGTGTGTGCAGGTGAAGTAAGTGTTCGATTCGTATTGTTAATGAACTGGTCATCTAAAATTAATTTAAATAAACAATTAAAACCTCTGAGACCTTTGCTTTTACTTTGAGTATAACGTCATACAACTCTGACTTTTTAATTTCACATTTCTCCCTACTTTCCGCACGTTCTTTCATCATTTTTCTCATTCTGAATGTGTAAACCTTCTTTTCCCCTCGCTTTCTCTGCTCCATTCATTCACGCAATTTTACTAATTTCTTTAAAATTATCATCTTCTCTCAACGTCGGATTGTTTGCTAAATGCCTTTTTCATTGTATGTTTCTGAGACAAATTTCTATGCAACTGAGCGTGTATACCGGGCTGCAAAAAAAAAATTACCGGTAGTAACATTCAATGCATAGAAAATTTACCAGAGTATATGAAAAAGCTTTCCGACATAGAAATCTTCTACACTTTAATAATGGATCAAGCAATTTGACTGAGCTTGACTTATAGATCTTTATATAAAGAAAGGAATTAGGTTCACTTTAAAATATTAACCTCACTAAAAGACTCTCCCTCTCTTTTTACATCTCTTTCTCTTTTTCTCAGTCTTTCATTTCGATTGTAGACCACAAAAAAATCATTTTCTTTCAATCTAGATAACAGTTCATATTCTATTACGATCGATGTTTATATGCAATGTGGAATACCGAAGAATAGTGAGAAAATGTTATTATGAGATCGTCGATCAGCATGGTGAAAGTCCTACAAAACTGAAAAAACCCAAATCTCCTGTAATAGATCAGTTGATAAAAGGGTTTGTTTGATTGTCTATAAGGAACGGAATGATCCAGGATCATAACAAAATCAGAGCACTTAGTGACCTTGGGTAAAGTATGCATCCTCAAAGCAAATGTTATTTAAAGGGGATACAAGTAGTAGCATATTTCAATTAAAAAATAGAAAGATTAATTAAAAAGAAAAGAAAAACATGAGAACATTTTTTTTAACTTTTAAGCATTTGGTTTATGTTCAATTTGATTTATGCGATACTTGTGCCAGGGGATCATTTTGAACAACAATTCTCACATAAACACGTTAGGTGTGTACCTGTATACTCTTTGATCATTAGTATGCTATATAATTCATTGAAACTTTGATTATAACCTTCCATGACCTGATATGAATAAACGTATGAATAAAGAGTGGCCTACTTGGGATACTGACTAAACACTGTTTTGTATACAAACATTTCAATGCTCCGACTCGCAGGCCCAGGTTTAAAACCAGCTCGCTGATCTCACATTCAAATTCATATTGTCCGAACATCGTGAGTCTTCTCATTCTATTATATCCCAAGTTTGCCACTCAAAATTCAGATTTGCATCTTCTTTTTTTATCTTTATATATCAAATTGAAATCCATCTACCACATACATCTGTGAATCTTGATGTGCATCCCCTCTTTCTTCTTTTCTTTCTTTTTTCTTTCTTTTTCCCCTTTTACCAATATTTTTTCCTCCATATTTGTATTATTATGTATCCTTTGAGGGTAGTCATGCTATCAATTTTTGCTTACTTTGTCAACCCTCCTGTTTGATGTTTTCGATTAGTTACAGCCAGCCTTACTTTATTCTACATATGTGACCCGGCACCACAAAACCAACAAAAAGTCGCAACCAGCGATTCTCCGTAATCAGCTAAAATGTCAACTTAGGTGAAAAAATAGATTTTTTTTTTGTTTGCATTTTCTGAAAGAGTGGTCTTTTCTGTACCTAGTATCAAAATTTGGAAGTCTAAAACATAGTAGAAGATGTGTTTCAAACGGTTTTTCTAGACCAGTTTTTTTCGCACAGCCTTCGGTCTCTTCCAAAATTTGATCACTTTTCCCGAGCGAAATTATCGTAGTCCGGAAATGGTCGGTCGTTGCTAACGGGTCGTGCTGCGCGGGCTGGGATTGGTCCGTTATAGCAATCAGTGCGGCGCGCCATTTTGTTTGTACCGGCTTTCACATCCGAGTTCCAGATTTGCGTTCGTCTTATATTCTCCGTTAACGACTTCGAGTAGCTTGATTGTACATCACATATCCAGAATTTGTTGATCAAGAGTAAGAACATTATTATATTTTATACATTTGATAAAGGATGAGAAAGAGTTGTTGCATTTTTAAACTTGTGTTAAAGGATGAGAAAGAGTTGTTGCATTTTTAAACTTGTGATAAAGGATGAGAAAGAGTTGTTGCACTTTTAAACTTGTGATAAAGAATGAGAAAGAGTTGTTGCATTTTCAAACTTGTGATAAAGGATGAGAAAGAGTTGTTGCATTTTTAAACTTGTGATAAAGGATGAGAAAGAGTTGTTGCATTTTCAAACTTGTGATAAAGGATGAGAGAGAGTTGTTGCATGTTTAAACTTGTGATAAAGAATGAGAGAGAGTTGTTGCATTTTTAAACTTGTGATACAGGATGAGAAAGAGTTGTTGCATTTTCAAACTTGTGATAAAGGATGAGAGAGAGTTGTTGCATGTTTAAACTTGTGATAAAGGATGAGAGAGAGTTGTTGCATTTTTAAACTTGTGATACAGGATGAGAAAGAGTTGTTGCATTTTAAACTTGTGATACAGGATGAGAAAGAGTTGTTGCATTTTCAAACTTGTGATAAAGGATGAGAAAGAGTTGTTGCATTTTTAAACTTGTGATAAAGGATGAGAAAGAGTTGTTGCATTTTTAAACTTGTGATAAAGGATGAGAAAGAGTTGTTGCATTTTTAAACTTGTGATACAGGATGAGAAAGAGTTGTTGCATTTTCAAACTTGTGATAAAGGATGAGAGAGAGTTGTTGCATTTTTAAACTTGTGATACAGGATGAGAAAGAGTTGTGACATTCCCTAAATAATTTTGTTTTCATTTCTGTGCTTCCAAATTTATTCTCCCATAAGAGTTTTGAAATCAAGTTCTTATTGTAAACACACATTCACACTCTTGATATCATCATTTTGCTTACAGCTATCATAATTCTCCCCCTTCTTTTCCCTCTCTGTCTCTCTCTCTCATTCTTTCTATTTTTCGTTATTCTATGTTGGTGTCTTTACTGTGTGTCTCCTGCCTTTCTTTATTTTTATACCACTTTCTGGCTGGTATTTATGAATTGCTTCCATTAATTATCATCAGGATGGCTACTGGAAATGAAAGAGCAAGTCATAGTAAAAATACTTTGAACCTCCTGTGAGAAAGAAAACAGTATGGGAATTAAGTATAAAGCAAGTTCATAATGTGGTTACAAATAATTGCCCAGATGTATACAAAACAAGATAGGTGACAAGCAGTGTTATGTAAGGGGGAACAAAAAGACTCTGGGTCCACCATGAATAGGCATTGTCTAGTGCAGGTGTCTCGGCACTATGTTGCAGTTCACTTAATCTGTCCAATTACAACTCTATACACATACAACATAATAACTTTTGAAAGACTTAAGTCCACACATTGAAACCTCAGAAACATAATGAACAGACTATGTTTGACCATCAGGCCAAATTTCAGCCTAATCTGAAAATCTCTTCATAGCGGTTGCTATGGCCTTTTGATTCACCCTTCTATTGATTTCCCTGTGGTTTGCTTGCTCCGCATGCTTGAATAGCCCCAAACTTTAAAGCTCTCTTTCTCACAATTTAATACCAGTAACCTCCCTCACCAGCTCTTTTCATTCACTAAATTAAAAGAGTTAGGAAGCTTCAATTTGGACAAGTAATATACCATTTTAAAGAGGAGAACTTCTTCTTTCATAATCAGATGAAATCAGGAAAATAATTTTTGCTACTTTTTGGTGGTTTTGTGGTGCCGGGTCACATATATCCTTTTCTCATGTGTAAATTTGCAATGGTTGTTTGTTATATATTTGTGAAAATGCAAAAGAAAAAGAAAATCAAACAGAAATAAATAAATCAAATCAAATCAATTATTAACGATAGGTTTTGATATCAGTTTAATTATGTTCTAGAATACAATAATTCGGAATGACAAATAGTAATTATCTCAGGCGTTGCTCTTTTATTCCAGATTTATCATATGAAGTGCATGAATGTATGAATGACGAAATTTAGATCAGGAATTTAATCACATTTAGTAATATATGCCTACAATGAATATACACATTTGGTTCAAAAGACTAACGGCAAGAGAAAAATGGTAATTTTGGTAGGCCTCGATTTACTTGACGTTCACGCGTTTTAATATATTTATACGTATATGTCTATGAAGAACTTTGAGTTCAACATTAAACTTGCAAATCACATCAATATTACAGATATCGCTTAATGTGAGGGAGAAAAGAATTACCTGATGAATATTTTTTTTTTCTTTTAAAGGTATATAATTATACAATTCAAAGTAAGTTGAGGAGGTTATTCGGGCATGTCGCTGCCCGGATGTGAGGATATTCGGGCATGTCGCTGCCCGGATGTGAGGATATTCGGGCATGTCGCTGCCCGGATGTGAGGATATTCGGGCATGTCGATGCCCGAATGTGAGGATATTCGGGCATGTCGCTGCCCGGATGTGAGGATATTCGGGCATGTCGCTGCCCGGATGTGAGGATATTCGGGCATGTCGCTGCCCGGATGTGAGGATATTCGGGCATGTCGCTGCCCGAATGTGAGTTCATCTGGTCATGGTTGCTCGAATATTGGATCGCGAATTTTGAACACAATCGACTCTCTATTCAATTCCTCTTCAAATGGGGCGCAAAATTAACGAACTTTCTAGAGTCAAAGAATTTGGCAAGGTAACAGAAAGCTAAGATTTCTTTAAAATGCTGAACCTCCCTAAATATCATTTTGACATTGCAGTAAAATGATAATAATTTTAGACTTATATCTGTCTAAAATGGCACCCGAGGCGCAAAAGGAAATCAATAAATATATTACAAGGCAATTAAAAAAGTAAGTAAAAATTAAAAAAACACGGCAAAATTGTAACAATTGCAATAAAATAATCTGATACAATAATAAAATACAAAATTTGCGTCACAGTAAGGAGCAAAGCAACCGAGAAAAAAAAAATTCTTTTAAAACGCCATTTCTGAACTATAATTGAAATTGGGGCACTGAAGTACGAAATCTTGACGCAACACTAAGTCTTGTGAGTAAGCAAAGCGACCGAGCTTTAGAAAATTTCGCAACTTTAACCCCCCAAAACTCTATTTCCAATACAACTTACTTAAAGGGGGATCGCATAAGCCTATAATGAACATGAATTCTCTTCCTTTTCCACTCTTCCTCTTTCCATTTCACTACTGAAATTGATACCCGTTTTATTGGTCATTTTAACCCACTCCAATGCTAATCCTCTTAAGCCATAGTGGTACAGTATGGTCTCTTGTGTCAAAGGCCTTTGCGAAATCATAAGAAAAAAAATCTCCCTTATCAGTGAATTGCGTTAAATGATGTATCAAATTTGGAAATAAACGTTTGATGATATAGCCATGTCAGAAACCCTAATGTTTACCAAGAATTGTGTTTGCATTCAAAAACTTGTTCAATTGAAATGATCGTTATTTTTTTTTTCTTCACACCGGACGTTTTTCAATTTTTTTGATCGACATCGAAATAGTCTCACGAAAAGCGCATACCAAGGATTTTATTTTAGGGGACGGTAGTGAGCACGCGAAGCGCGCTCCCTACGGGGGTGGCTGCAGGGAGGGGGGGGGGTTTCCCCGTCCCACGCGAAGCGCGGAAGCTTTGATGTTTCATTAAATTATTAGAGAAAGAAGACGATTCGTTGTACCGTTCTCGACTCTTAATCCTTGTTTGAATGAAGTTCCCCTTCCTCCGCGCATAGCGCGGAAGCTCTGACATTTCATTTAATTGATAAAGAAAGAAGACGATTCGTTGTACCATTCTCGACTCTTAATCCTTGCCTAATTCAGTTTCTTTTGACGTTTCATTAACTTATTAGAGAAAGAAGACGATTCGTTGTACCGTTCTCGACTCTTAATCCTTGTTTGAATGAAGTTCCCCTTCCTCCGCGCATAGCGCGGAAGCTCTGACATTTCATTTAATTGATAAAGAAAGAAGACGATTCGTTGTACCATTCTCGACTCTTAATCCTTGTCTAAATTCAGTTTCTTTTGACGTTTCATTAACTTATTAGAGAAAGAAGACGATTCGTTGTACCGTTCTCGACTCTTAATCCTTGTTTGAATGAAGTTCCCCTTCTTTCGCGCATAGCGCGGAAGCTCTGACATTTCATTTAATTGATAAAGAAAGAAGACGATTCGTTGTACCATTCTCGACTCTTAATCCTTGTCTAAATTCAGTTTCTTTTGACGTTTCATTAACTTATTAGAGAAAGAAGACGATTCATTGTACCATTCTCCACTCTTAATCCTTGTCTGAATTCAGTTCCCCCCCCCCCCGCGCGGAAGCTTTGACGTTTCATCAAATTATTAGGTAAAGAACACTATTCGTTGTACCGTTCTCTACTCTTAATCCGAGTCAAAAATTCAGTTTCTTTTGACTTTTCATTAAATTACTAAAGAAAGAAGACGATTCGTTGTACCATTCTCCACTCTTAATCCTTGTCTGAATTCAGTTGCCCCCACCCCCCGCGCGAAGCGCGGAAGCTTTGACCTTTCATTAAATTATAAGGGAAAGAAGACGATTCGTTGTACCGTTCTCGACTCTTAATCCTTGTCTAAATTCAGTTTCTTTGACGTTTCATTAAATTATTAGAGAAAGAAGACGATTCGTTGTACCGTTCTCGACTCTTAATCCTTGTTTGAATGAAGTTCCCCTTCCTCCGCGCGTAGCGCGGAAGCTCTGACATTTCATTTAATTGATAAAGAAAGAAGACGATTCGTTGTACCATTCTCGACTCTTAATCCATGTCTGAATTCAGTTCCCCTCCTTTCGCGCGAAGCGCGGAAGCTTTGACGTTTCATTAAATTATTAGGGAAAGAAGACTATTCGTTGTACCGTTCTCTACTCTTAATCCGAGTAAAAAATTCAGTTTCTTTTGACGTTTCATTAAATTACTAAAGAAAGAAGACGATTCATTGTACCATTCTCCACTCTTAATCCTTGTCTGAATTCAGTTCCCCCCCCCCCCCCGCGAAGCGCGGAAGCTTTGACGTTTCATTAAATTATTAGGGAAAGAAGACTATTCGTTGTACCGTTCTCTACTCTTAATCCGAGTCAAAAATTTAGTTTCTTTTGACTTTTCATTAAATTACTAAAGAAAGAAGACGATTCGTTGTACCATTCTCTACTCTTAATCCTTGTCTGAATTAAGCTCCCCCCCCCCCCTCCCGCGCGAAGACGTTTCATTACATTATTATAGAAAGATGACGATTCGTTGTACCGTTCTCGACTCTTAATCTTTTTTCTTCCTACGTCCTCTTCCTTTCTTCTTTCTCTCTCTCTCTCTTTTTTTTTTTTTTTTTTAGGGGGGGGGGGGGGGGGGGGGGGGGGAGGGGGGCGACCGCCCTACCGCCCGCCTGGCTACGCGCCTGTATCCTCTCTGTCTCTCATTATCTCTCTCTCTCCCACTCTCTACTTCTTTTTTGCACTTTTGCGCTTCGCGCTTAACATTTAGCTCGTTGCTTTTTAACGCTGCGGCTTTGCATTTGGCGCACTGCATTTCTATAATGCTGTTGATTGAATAAATTTATCAATTCCTGATGAAGCCGTATGAGCGAGAATTCCATTTATTCTTGTCTCATATACGAATGTCTCATTTACATATTATGAAAATGAGATAGCAAAATGTGTATATTGATGGTCATCTTGCGAGTAATAACCATTAACTACTCTCATCGGGCTATCATCATTAATTTTTCTCTTCATTTTTTTTTTGATGGTGAATTATTGGGGGGATGATTGTATAGGCCATCCCCCCACCTGAAATATTGGGGGGGGGGGGGTATATCCCCCCCCCCACCCCCCCCCCCCCCCGGGATCGACACCCATGAACACACGCCAAACACCATGACAACGAGGGCTAGTTTCTTGGCAATTATTATATTCTTTTGAAGTCTCACGCTGGTAAAGTGATCAAATTTGGTATTTGGTATCGCGTTCATGTAGATTGCTTGTGAAACAGTAGAAGACAGACGAACAGATTTCGTTTGATGAGTATTACCATCCTTGTCTCTGTGTACAGCATACATGTTTGTACGACATTCTTGATTAACACGGTATTCTGTTGTTTCATCAAAGTTTCGGTTGATTGTGATCACTTGAAATTTATCAAACTGCCCCTTGATGTTAACAAAAATGAGAGCATTTAAAAAAGCAACACTCGAAAATGGTATGAAGAATCCAATGAGACTAAGAGTCAATGTTACGAACGGATTCACAAGGAACTCCATGAAACACACGTGCGAATAATCCAACGTCTCCTTTCGTAAAACTGTCAAGTAAATTATCCAAGTCGATATGATTGCATATCGAACACGTTTTCGTGTCACGAATGATCGGTGTTTGATGGGCTTCGTAACTAACAAATATCTATCGATACTGATGAACACGATCATCACGCACGATACGAAGACGGCTACAGAGTCGATAATGCTGTATAATCTACAGACGTACTCGCCGAACAACCAACGCCCACTTACAATGTTCGTCAGATTGACCGTTAACGACACTAGTCCGACGATCAAATCGGCAAAGGCAAGATTGAGAATGATCAGGTTAGCAGGCCGTTGACGTAACTTTCTGTCTTGAAAGTATGAAATGATGACGAAAAGATTTCCAATAACAGTGATCGCAATGAGGATACCGTAGATATACGACTGGAATCAATGTCGAAAGTAGTAGGTTACTATTTTCTGAGGATAAGACAGGGGTCCTGTTGTTGTTGTTGAATTGGGTAGACTCTTCAGGATCCATAATCTGCAGGCAGGTCATGAGAATTTTCATAGATTAGAATAACATCTCAATATAAATGACCAAAGTAACATAAAGATCCTGAACTGTTCCCCGTGAATTAGAACGGATCAAAATTCAAGGAGGGGGGCACATTATATTATCTTTAAAATTCCGAACATAGAAGAAAAAAAAGGAGGTGGGGTGGGAAAGATAATCAAACTTCAACAAGCGTTGTCAATTTAAAATCTCCGTAGTACGACACGGGACTGATCCGTCTATCCCCCCCCCCCCTTCTGGGTGGGGTCCAGGATTGGAGCCCTTGGAGTCGAATGGAGAAACTCCCACTGAAGATGAGGATTGCTGCAGGTTCCTCGCTCGCTGTCTACGGACAAAGACAAACGTGTAGTCTATTCTGTTATCTCAAGTCTGGATATGGTCTAATAGTTACTTGTAAAAGCCGGTACTATATCTGGGGAGAGCCCCCAGTATCAAAAGGCTGTTTAGACCCGGTTGGATACTACAAGTTAGGAAACTGTCTAAAAATCATTAGAAAACCGATTGATAAACGGTCGGCTACGAGGAAATATAAATATCCAAAACATAATTATAAACAATAACTGCCTATGAATACTTTTTTAAAGGGATCGTTTAACAATG
Organism: Strongylocentrotus droebachiensis; assembly: GCA_035222895.1. Lineage (NCBI taxonomy): Eukaryota > Metazoa > Echinodermata > Echinoidea > Camarodonta > Strongylocentrotidae > Strongylocentrotus > Strongylocentrotus droebachiensis. The sequence continues at coordinate 993,396 of JAVYIG010000058.1, forward strand.
TTAAATCGGAGATGCACGGCCGTACGTGTTATCAGTGTCTGTGATATGCTGTTATAATGAAGCCCTAAAAAAATGCGCTTCAAAGTGATCAAGAAGTGCATCAAAAAAGTAAAAGTTTTGAGTGACCGGTTTTTAACATACTCGTTTTCCCCAATAGACTGCATTGTTATGAAAACCGTTTGGAAAACGCAAAATTTGATTTCGATTTTTAATCATATCTTGATAATCAGACAGGCGATCGGCTTGTAAAAGTCATGGTGTTCCTGATTGACTTAAATGTTTATAATTACCATTGCAGTATGAGCTAATTAAAGGATGTTTTAAAAGGATCTAAGACAAAGCTACCGGATCCCTTTAAGTATAATATCATGGCACAATCTTGTCTCAAATGTAGGAATAATGACCTTTCTCGAAACTTAGCATTCATCATTAACTATAAAAGAAGCATGACAATTCTCTTTTATAAGACAAGTCTTCACAATATATAGGAAAATTAATAAGATGATTACATCTTTAATAATTTTCACATTGAATGTTTATTAGCAAAAATGGGGAGAAAATTCCTTTCTCTCATTTTATAATCAACTATTAAAAAGCAATTTCACTTCAGTTGAAGGTCGAATATAAACTTCAAAACACACAATAAGAAAATAAAATAACAAGATTTACTATCAAGATATCAAATAACAAACTTACTGTCTAATCTGAAGATAGAAACCTCCTGTGAAAAGGGACAGTCTATGACATTGCCAATAATAACGGGCGCGGCTGCTTCATACCCGAGATGCATGAGCTCTAGACAAAACCGGTCTTTGCTCTTTGGAGGCTAGCTGCAATCTGCCGAAACATGGCTGAACTGCACTGCATGGCACTAAAACATAATTTATGCAAAGGCTGCTCTATAGAAAAGAAAGGTAAGCTTCACTGCCACACACAGTAATGAATTCAGACACAATCATTGTTAACCTTAATGAATGCAGGAGTCTGGAGTTAACGCATGGACAATTTATCAGGTTATAAAAAAGCTTTCCGACAAAAAAAATTGCTACACTAAATAGACCAAGCAATTTTTTTTCTCACTAAGATCGACCTATAGATCTTTATAAAAAAATATATATATATATATGTTCACCTTAAAATTTTAACCTCACTAAAAGAATCTCCTTTTTTTTCTCTCTTTTTCTCTCTTTCTTTATTTCTCAGTCTATTATTTAGATTGTAGACCATACGTATTTTTTTTCTTCATAAAATCTAGATAAAACTTTTTATATTCTACTACGGTCGATATTTAATACAATGTGGAAAACCGAAGAATAGTGAGAAAAATTTATTATGAGATCGTCGATCAGCATGGGGAAAGTCCTACACAACTGACAAACCCAAATCTCCTGTAATGGATCAGTTGATAGAATGATTTGAGGTTTGTTTTATGGTCTATAAGGAACAGAATGATCCAGGATAAAGACAAAATCAGTGCATTTAGTGACCTTGGGTAAAGTATTCATCCTCAAAGCAAATTTTATCTAATGGGGCTAAAAGTAGTAGCATATTTTAATTTAAAATAAAACGATTATTTGAAAAGAAAATAGAGGGAAAAAAAAGGGAAATTGAAAAGAACGAGAAAGAAGAAAAAAGAAGAAGAAAAGACAAGGGAACAGGAATGAAAAAATGTATCAAAATATACCTTAAGAATTTACAGTCAGGTAGTTCCTTTACCAAATTCCATTGCTTATCAATGTTTTATTTGTATTAACACGATAAAAGCATTGATGAAAGCTTTCAATTGGAATGATACAAAGACTTTCTTTTGTCTTTTAAGTATTTGGTTTAGTTTCAATTTAAATTTATGCGATACTTGTGCCATGGGATCATTTTGAAGAACAAATCTACCATAATCAACATCAAACATTTTCACACAAACCCATTGGATGTCTATACTCTTCGATCATTATTAAAGGTAAAAGCTGTGATGTGACAGTTTAATGATATTTTCGAATACAATAATTCGGAATGAAAAATAATATTTATATCAGGCGTTGCTCTCTAATTCCATATTTATCCTTTGAAGTGAGTTAACCAATCTATGAATGACGAAATTTCAATCAGGAATTTAATCACATTTAGTATAAATATAGGCCTACAATGAATATACACATTCGGTTAAAAGGACTAACAGCAAGAGAAAAATGTTAATTTAGGTTGACCTCGATCTACTCGATCTTCGAGCGTACTAATATACTCATACGTATGTCTGTGAAGAATTTAACGATTAAAATTGCATATCACATCAATATTATAGATATCGTTACAATAATTGAAAAACCAATTTTAGGCAAAAAATAAGCTGATGAATAACTTGTTTTTTCTATCGTGTTAATTTACTATTATGTTGATAATTAGAGTTACACGCAACGTTGTCGATTCATCTACAGGTTTCGTTGTCGTTGTTGTTGTTATTGTTGTTTTGGGGGGGAGAGAGGGGGAAACGTATTGATATGCTTTTTTCGTAGAAAGCCCTCGCAATGAAAGAACAACAACTATTGCTCTTTTGATCGTTATCTGTTCAATTATCTTACACAAACCATTTTTTATTTGTTCATTCATTCATTAACCTAATTCAAGTTACGTTGTTTTTCAGCATGAGAATAAATATACAGTTGGTAAACGGAGCCAACAAATAGCAAGAGCAAGTTAAGCTTGGCCCCGTTCAATACTCCATAATTTGATGTTGAATCATAAAGAAGTAACGGTTCGCACTAACATTAAAACAATTTTGTTGTTTTAAAATATATACACGAAATAATAATATCACGCAAACAAAAATGTTCACTAATACAGATTTTAAATATTTACACAATATCGTTGACATATTTCATGCTAAATGTTTTCGCATTGCACAATATTTACATTAAATGTGCCAATAATAATTAATTAAATTTCATTTTTCAAGTTGGTCTGTTTTTAACATTTGTCCAAAGCGCACCAAAATATGAAACAGACTGTTTTTCTTTTTTTGTTTTTACTTGTATAAGATTGATATTATGATATTCATAGGCTCTTGTTTCATCACTGAGCATGTTGAACAAAATGAACGCAATATAATCTTTAAAACAATATAATATTTTGAGCTCATAAAAACAAGGGAGCTGAATGGTGATTGTAACATTATTCTAAATGATATGTAATGTGTGATTGTTTTTTTGTATCATCAAAGTGAAAACGTCTTCACTAGCTTACATAAAAAAGAAATAGTATAAATATAATAATATTCAGGCACCCTATAATGAGGATATCCGGGCATGTTGCTGCCCGAATGTGAGCTCATCAGGTCATTGTTGCTCGAATATTGGATCTCTAAAACTGCTCGGGGAGCACCCAGCCCCTCTCCCCCCCCCCCCCCCCCCCTTACGTCTATGACAGCAACAGATAACAGGTGTTGCGAATTTTGAATATAATCGACTCTCTATTCAATTCCTCTTCAAATGGGGCGCAAAATTAACGAACTTTCTAGAGTCAAAGAATTTAGCAAGGTAACAGAAAGCTAAGATTTCTTTAAAATGCTGAACCTCCCTGTTACACCTACAAATGTAATAACACTTTACCCACAAATGTAACAACACCTACAAATGCAATAACACTTTACCCACAAATGTAATAATTTCACCCACAAATGTAATAATGACTTTACCCACAAATCTAATAAATTTGAAGTGATATTTTGAATCACCCACAAATGTAATAATGACTTTACCCACAAATGTAATAAATTTGAAGGGATATTTTGTCGAATTTAAAACTAAAACCCTGTAATAAAGCATGGGTATAGCGCGCAGTCTTTGCTCCAGACCCGGTTATTTAAAAAAAAAAAAAAAAAATCTTCAAAACTAAGACCCCACCATCTTCCAAATTAAGACCCGGTAATAAAGCATGGGTTTAGAGCGTAGTTTTTCTTCCAGACCCGGTTATTTCCAAACTTTTTAAAAATCTTCAAAACTAAGACCCCATCATCTTATTCCTATGGAAGAACATAAGTATTGAGCGTTAAAAGTTAAAAAAAAAAAAAAAAAACCTTTTAAACTAAGACCCCTCCATCTTCCAAATTAAGACCCGGTAATAAAGCATGGGATTAGAACGTAGTCTTTACTTCAGACTCGGTTATTTAAAAAAAAAATCTTCAAACTAAGACATCACCATCTCATTCCTGTGGAATAACATGGGTATAGAGCGTAGTCTTTCCTCCAGACCCGGTTATCAAAGGAAATAGAAATTTAAACAAATCTTCGAAACTAAGACCCACCATCTTATTCCTCTTTTTTTTCATTTAAAAAATAAATTACATTATTACATATGTGGATACAACACGTCACAAATAAATGATTGGTCGGCGGTCACACGAACTGACGAATCAGTCAAAATGGTCCATATATATAACACACAGAGGAGGGACCGATTCGATGGTTCGTTGACCGTCGACGATTTCTTAATCATGTAAATATTCTATTGTAAACAAACAAAAGGGTATCAACTGGGTTAAAGAGCTTCCCTCTTATACAAAACTCCTAAACGAGGACCCGAAAGAGGTCCTTGGATGGAAATCTCCTTTCGAGATTTTCTTTGGTAGGAAACCAGAACAAAATTATATCTCCCGTCAAAAAACAAACTATACTATCCATGGTTGGGAAAAGAATGTACAAGCTGTTCGAAGAAAGGCTTACAAGGCTTCGCAGCGTGTAAACAAAAGAACGATTAGATCCCAGGAAAAAAAACTTAATTTATCAAACTACCAGGTCAGGTAAAGGTTGTTAATATTCTTTATCTCATTGTATAATTAAAATAATTATTTCCTTTTGATCAGTCATACTTCATTTCAACTCCGTATACTCTTAAAGCATCTGAACAGTATTACTGAAAAACTTTTGGAGTTGTACGTGTTAAGTAGTTTGATATGGACGAATACTAAGTTACAGAAAGCCAGGTACATTTAGTATTTCGGCATCTTGTTCTCTTGTTTTTCCTAGCTTAGAAGAATTGTCACGTGTTCGGTTGTTTGCGTTTTATATCAAGTTCAGTTGATGTTATCAGGTTCAATATTGCCCAAATTATAACCTTGTTTGCTTGTAAAAGACATGTGAGTTACTCCACCTTTTTATACGTAATAATTATTTTGGTTCTGTTACCGTCTGTATATTAATGAAACAACCTCTTCATTCGTTTGGAATAAAATATTTCTATCTTACAAAATATATGTATCCATCATTGCATTTAATACTATAAAACCATAACCTCTGCAATTTACTCACATTGATTGAGAGAGTATATAGATATTTTATCAGTCAAAGGGTTCTGCAATCGTTCATTCAAAACATGCAAATATGTTTCGCGCGATCTCGTTATACAGCTATTTATGATTTGTTATATGAAAGTATGCGTTGTTATTTGCTTGTTAACCGATTATCATTTCAGACTTGTTCTTGTTTATATAGCTGCTTGAGTGTTTCAGAAGTAGGGAAAACTGTAATATAAATGTGTTTTGTTTGTATTTGCCTTTGAATAAATTTCGTTCTCATGAATTTACACCGTGTACCGCGTACCAATTGGTAGTCTTCAGTATAAGTAATTGATACGTTCATCACATGAAGAAAGGTAATTCATTCACGCACTCATGAAAATATAACATCGCAATCCAACGTTTTAATGTCACTAATAGCGTACATATATATAAATATATGTTACATATCGTGAACATATTTCATAATCACATGCATAAAACAATCAGCGTCAATATTTAAATACATTTAAGGTCACTTATTCAATTACTTTTTTTTCTACGAACATTGAATTTTAGGATATTTTTGGGCGTTAGAATATTTGCATGATTAAGAAATCGTCGACGTCAACGAACCATCGAATCGGTCCCTCCTCTGTGTGTTATATATATGGACCATTTTGACTGATTCGTCAGTTCGTGTGACCGCCGACCAATCATTTATTTGTGACGTGTTGTATCCACATATGTAATAATGTAATTTATTTTTAAATGAAAAAAAAGAGGAATAAGATGGTGGGTCTTAGTTTCGAAGATTTGTTTAAATTTCTATTTCCTTTGAAATAACCGGGTCTGGAGGAAAGACTACGCTCTATACCCATGTTATTCCACAGGAATGAGATGGAGAGGTCTTAGTTTGAAAATTTTTTTTTTTTAAATAACCGAGTCTTAAGTAAAGACTACGTTCTAATCCCATGCTTTATTACCGGGTCTTAATTTGGAAGATGGAGGGGTCTTAGTTTAAAAGTTTTGTTTTGTTGTTTTGTTTTGTTTTGTTTTTTAACTTTTGAAAAACCGGGTCTGAAGGAAAGACTACGCTCAATACTTATATATGTTCTTCCACTGTAATAAGATGATGTGGTCTTAGTTTTGAAGATTTTTTAAAAGTTTTGAAATAACCGGGTCTTGAAGAAAAACTACGCTCTAAACCCATGCTTTATTACCGGGTCTTAGTTTGGAAGATGGTGGGGTCTTAGTTTTGAAGATTTTTTTTTTTTTTTAAATAACCGGGTCTGGAGCAAAGACTGCGCGCTATACCCATGCTTTATTACAGGGTTTTAGTTTTAAATTCGACAAAATATCCCTTCAAATTTATTACATTTGTGGGTAAAGTCATTATTACATTTGTGGGTGATTCAAAATATCACTTCAAATTTATTACATTTGTGGGTAAAGTCATTATTACATTTGTGGGTGATTCAAAATTATTACATTTGTTTGTAAAGTGGTTATTACATTTGTGGGTGAAATTATTACATTTGTGGGTAAAGTGTTATTACATTTGTGGGTGTTGTTACATTTGTAGGTAAAGTGTTATTACATTTGTGGGCGTTATTACATTTGTGGGAGTTATTACATTTGTGGGTGTAACACTCCCCAAATATCACTTTTACATTGCAGTAAAATGAAAATAATTTTAGACTTGTAGCGCACATATCTGTCTAGAATGGCACCCGAGGCGCAAAAAGAAATCAATAAATATATTACAAGGCAATACAAAACTTAGTAAAAATTAAAAAAAAACGGCAAAGTTGTAACAATGGCAATAAAATAATCTGATACAATGATTTGAGATAAAATAATCAAATACGGCAAAGTTTGCGACACAGTAAAGAGCAAAGCAACGCAAATTATACTTTTCCCAACCCTTTTAAAATGCCATTTATGAACTATAATTGAAAAAAGGGCACTGAATTACGAAATCTTGACGCAACACTTGTGAGTAAGCAAAGCGACCGAGCTTTAGAAAATTTCGCAACGTTAACCCCCCAAAACTCTATTTCTAATACAACTTACTCTTCATATTGAAGGGGGAACGCATAAGCCTATAATGATCATGAATTCTCTTCCTTTTCTACTCTTCCTCTTTCCATTTCACTACTGAAATTGACACCCGTTCTATTGGTCATTTTAACCCACTCCAATGCTAATCCTCTTAAGCCATAGTGGTACAGTATGGTCTCTTGTGTCAAAGGCCTTTGCAAAATCAGAAGAAGAAAAAAATCTCCCTTATCAATGAATTGCGTTAAATGATGTATCAAATTTAGAAATGAACGTTTGGTGCTATAGCCATGTCAGAAACCCTAGTGTTTACCAAGAATTGTGTTTGCATTCAGAAACCTGTTTATTTTGTGCTTTTTTCGCACCGGACGTTTTTCAATTATTTTGATCGACATCGAAATAGTCTCACGAAATTTCGCCTAAATTGGACATTCGTGAAAGCATAAAGGATTGGATTTATCCCAGAGTTAGCCCATTGAATATTCTCAGTTATATCCCAAGCCAGGTTACTGATGCATGTTTCTTCGCAGAAAGCATTCGCAAGAATGCAGATTCCATATGGAAGACAACACACGCCAAACACCATGACAACGAGGGCTAGTTTCTTGGCAATTATTATATTCTTTTGAAGTCTCACGCTGGTAAAGTGATCAAATTTGGTATTTGGTATCGCGTTCATGTAGATTGCTTGTGAAACAGTAGAAGACAGACGAACAGATTTCGTTTGATGAGTATTACCATCCTTGTCTCTGTGTACAGCATCCATGTTTATACGACATTCTTGATTCAGACGGTATTCTGTTGTTTCATCAAAGTTTCGGTTGATTGTGATCACTTGAAATTTATCAAACTGCCTCTTGATGTTAACAAAAATAAGAGCATTTAAAACAGCAACACTCGAAAATGGTATGAAGAATCCAATTAGACTAACAGTCAATGTTACGAACGGATTCACTAGGAACTCAAAGGCACACTCGTGCGAATAATCCAACGTCTCCTTTCGTCCGCCAAAAGTCGTCCATCCGAAAGAAAGTAGGAACAAAACTGTGAAGTAGATTATCCAAGCTGATATGCTTGCATTTCGAACACGTTTTCGTGTCACGAATAATCGGTGTTTGATCGGCTTCGTAACTAACAAATATCTATCGATACTGATGAACACGATCATCACGCACGACACGAAGACGGCTACAGAGTCGACAATGCCGTATAATATACAGACGTACTCGCCGAACAACCAACGCCCACTTACAATGTTCGTCAAATTGACCGTTAACGACACGAGTCCGACGATCAAATCGGCAAAGGCAAGATTGAGAATGATTAGATTAGCCGGTCGTTGACGTAACTTTCTGTCTTGAAAGTATGAAATGATGACGAAAAGATTTCCAATAACAGTGGTCGCAATGAGAATACCGTAGATAGCTACGACTGGAATCAATGCCGATAGTCGTAGGTTATTATCTTCTGAAGATAAGACATGTGTCCTGTTGTTGTTGAATTGTGTAGACTCTTCAGGATCCATAATTTGCAGGCAGGTCATGAAAATGTTTATAGATTAGAATGACATCTCAATTTGGTATACAAGAAAAACAGTAACACAAAGATCCCGAACTATTCCCCGTGAATGAGAAAGGATCCAAATACTTGCGCCCAGGAGGGAAGCGCAGAATATTTTCTTTAAAATTCCGAACATAGAAGAAAGAAAGGAGGTGAGCTGGGAGAGGTAATCAAACTTCCACAAGCCTTGTTAGTCTAAAAAATCTCTCAGTATGACAAGGGACTGATCCGTCTACCCCCCTTCTGGGTGGGGTCCAGGAGTCGAGCCCTTGGCGTCGAAAGGAGAAAACTCCAACTGAAGATGGGCATTGCTGCAGGGTCCTTGCTCGCTGTCTACGGACAACTGTGTAGTCTATTATGTAGTCTGCTGGAACAACGTTATCTCAAGTCCGGATATGGTCTAAGAATTGCTTGTGAAAGCTGGCGGTATATCTGCGGAGAGCCCCAGTATCAAAAGTCGACAGACCCGCTTGGATACAAATCGGGAAACTGTCTGGAAACCATTAGAAAACCGATTGGTAAACGGTCGGCTAGAAGGAAATATAAATATCGAAACATAATTATGAACAAAAACTGCCTGTGAATATGTATATAAGTATATTATCATGGCACAATCTTGTCACAAATGCAGGAATAATTACCTTCCTCAAAACTTCGCATTTATCATTAACTATAAGAGAAGCATGACAATTCTCTTTCATAAGACAAGTCTTGACAATATATAGGAATATTAATAAGCATTTACATCACTGACTTAAAGCCAATGACAGGGAGATAATGCTTACATCTTTGATAATTATCACATTGACTGTTTATAAGCAAAAATGGGAGAACATTCCTTTCTCTCTTTTTACAATCAACTATTAAAATGCAATTTCACATCAGTTCGAGGTCAAATATGATCTTCAAAATATACAATAAAAAACTGAAATAACCAGGTTTACTATCAAAATATCAAATAACAAACTTACTATCTAATCTGAAGATGGAAACCTCCTGTGTAAAGGAACTGGCTTTGACATTGCCAATAATAACGGACGCTGCTGCTTCATACCCGAGATGCATGAGCTATAGGTAAAACCTGTCTTTGCTCTTTGGAAGCTAGCTGCAATCTGTCGAAACATGGCTGAACTGCACTGTATGTATAGCTGCAATCTGCCGAAACATGGCTGAACTGCACTGTATGCATGGCACTAAAACATAATTTATGCAAAGGCTGCTCTAAAAAAAGGCAGGCTTCACTCCCACACACAGTAATCAATTCAGACCCAACTATTGTCAACCTTAGAGCCCATGACATCGAAATACAAGTGTATTCCTGTTGGTGTGCAATCCTGCATACATCTCATATTTTGATATGTAAACTTCTGAATTCATTCCATAGATTTTTAAATATTTTTTGAAATATTTGTTTTTCAAAGTTGCTAGGCTCTACCCCTAAACCTCCAGATCTCATTCCCCTTGTAACATCATCTGTCAGCCATCAATGAGCAAACTTGAGAAAGTGGCATGTAACTTTGCCAAAGTTGACCACCTGTTACAATACCACAAACAATAGCAACATAGAAGTTGCTATGTCAGTCATGTCAGACTAATGTTCTAGAATAGATAATGGTATGTAATTTCCCCCAGCTTAGCACACGTTCATAATAGAATTGTATGCTTCCATACATATGTACAATACATCATCATTGCCTTTGTCTTCCTGTTGATTCTACAGCATGTCTGACATAGCAACTTGTATGTTGCTATTGTATTACGTATTGTAACAGGTGGTCGACTTCGGCAAAGATACATATTACTTTCTCAAGTTAGCTTATTGATGACTGACATATAATGTCACAAGGGGAATGAGATCTGGAGGTTTTTGGGGTGGAGCTTAGCAAGTTTGAATAACAAATATTTCAAAAAAATATTTAAATATCTATGAAACAACTCCAGAAGTTTTCATATCAAAATATGAGATGTATGCAAGACTGCACACCAACATGAATACACTTGTATTTCGATGTCATGGGCCCTTTAATGAATTCAGGACTCCGGAGTTAACGCATTAATGGACCAAGTAATTTTTACCAAGATTGACCTATATAGATCTTTATGAAAAAGGGAAAAAATATGTTTACTATAAAATGTTAACCTCACTAAAAGACTCTCCTTCTTTCTCTCTCGCTTTCTCTCTTTTTCTATTTCTCAGTCTATCATTTCGAATGTAGACCAAACGATTTTTTTTTCTTCATAAAATCTAGATAAAACGTTTTATATTCTATTTACGGTCGATATTTTATACAATGTAGAAAACCGAAGAATAGTAAGCAAATTTATTATGAGATCGTCGATCAGCATGGGGAAAGTCCTACTCAACTGAAGAAAAAAAAATCTCCTGTAATAGATCAGTTGATAAAAGGGTTTCATTGATGGTCTATAAGGAACGGAATGATCCAGGATAAAGACAAAATTAGTGCATTTAGTGACCTTTGGTAAAGAATGCATCCTCAAAGTAAATGTTTGCATATTTTAATTTAAAATAATACGATTAATTGAGACGAAAAGGGGAAGAAAAAAAGAAATTTAAAAGAACGGGGAAAAAGAAGAAGAAAAGACAAGGGAACAGGAAAGAAAAAAATTATACAAATATACCTTAACAAATTTACCTTCAGTTAATTTATTTTCCATCGTCCATTGTTCATCAATGATTTATTTGTATTAACATGATTAAAGCATTGATGAATGCTTTCAATTGGAATGGTGCAAAGACTTTCTTTTCCCTTTTAATCATTTGGTTTAGATTCAAGTTAAATGTATGCGATACTTGTGCCATGGTATCATTTTGAAGAAGAAATGTATCATAACCAAGTAAATTCCATATTTATCCTATGAAGTGAGTTAACCAATATATAAATGACGAAATTTCGATCAGGAATTTAATCACATTTAGTATAAATATAGGCCTACAAACAATGAATATACACATTCGGTTAAAAGGACGGCAAGAGAACTTTTTGAATTTAGGTTAACCTTAAGTTACTTGACGTTCACGAGTACTAATATATTTATACGTATGTCTATACAAAATTTGAACATTAAACTTACATATCACATCAATATTATAGATATCTTTACAATTGAACAACCAATTTGAGGTAAAAATAACCTGATGAATAACTTGTTTTGTTTTTCTTCCGAAGGTATATACAAAATATTGTCTTAATTTACTGTAATGTTGATAATTAGAGTCTAAATGCAACGTCGTCGATTCGTTTACAGGTTTTTTTGGGGGGAGGGGCAAACGCATTAATATTATTTTTAAAAATTCGTAGAAAGCCCTCGTAATGAAAAAATAAAATTATTGCTGTTTTTAAGTTATCTGTTCAATTATCTCATATAAACCATTTTTCGTTTATTCATTCATTTATTACCTAAATTCAAGTAACATTGTTTTTCAGCGTGAAAATAATTATATAGTTGGTAAACGGGGCCAAAAATAGCAAGAGCAAGTCAAGCTTGGCCCCGTTCAATGCACCATAATTTGATGTTGAATCATGAAGAAGTAACGATTTGCACTAACATTAAAACAATTTTGTTGTTTAGAAATATATACACGAAATAATAATACCACTCAAACATATTGTACACTAATAAAGATTTTAAATATTTACACAATATTGTTGAAATAGCCACTGACTTACTTCTCCTTGGTGGATACTGTTTTTCCCCTTTGTTAAATGTGCGAAACTAGCTTAAAATCGTCAGCAATAGTCGACATATGAAATATTATGAAAACTTCGGTGAATCATTTATATATACAGTGCGTCCCAGAAAAAACGAAGCCGAGAATCATCGATGTTTTATCATAACTTAATCACAATAACAATTAATACATGACCCATATTAGTAAAGCTTAGATCCTCGTCTTTCATTTGATACATTTCGTTTGATGGATATTTCATGCATGAGTGATTAAAATTAATTTGAAGAGAGGGAACCAAAAAGTCATTTGGCGGACGGTATCTGAATTCCAAAGAGAAAATCACATTTCTAGAAAGTTCAGTTCTTGCCCTTTCATATGACACCTCAATCAGGAAGAATGAGCATTGATTTCATTAAAGCTATGGTCACAATTCAGAGCGGCGACCGACCGATTAGTAGCCTGCTTGGTCGCTGGAATTTAGGCATCGCCCAACGATTTTTGAAGAAGTCGAGCAGGCTGTAGAGCCCTAGTAGATGCCTGGGCGATGCCCTGTCGATTTCCCGTCGGTCGCCGGTCGATTTTAGGTCAATTCTGGGCGAAATCGGGGAGCTTCTCCGGGCGGCGTCCCGGCAGTGACCGATTGATGACCCACCGACTCCCGAGCGGTCTCCCACCGGCCACCGGCTGATTTTAAAGAAATTGCCCGGCGGGGCTCCAAAAAATACGCTCGGTGCCCAGGCGTTCACCGCCCGGGCACCGACGTTATCGAGCGTTCGCCGTCGAGCGATTTAGGTCAAAAATCGAAGCCGCTAGGTCAAAAGGCTGCCGACCGATTTTGGACTCGCCGCCCAGTGACCGACTGATCTCCCAACAGCGACCGGGCGGCGACTTCTTGGCAGCCTTTGACCTAGCGGCTTCGATTTTTAAACTAAATCGTTCGACGGCGAACGCTCGATTAGGTAGGTGCCCGGGCGGTGACCGCCCGGCACCGAGCATTCTTTTGGCGTGTAGTGAAAGTGAGCAGGCGCCGGGCACCGAGCATTCTTTAGGCGGCGAGTGAAAGCGAGCAGGCGCCGCCCGAATTTCAACTCCGCGCTAAAACTTCATCAGCGACCGAGCGATGCCCTAAAACCAAGCGGTGACCGGGCGGCCGCCGCTCGGTGCCCGGGCGAAATTGGCTCAAAACTCACCGCCCGGCCGCCGAGCAGGCTACTTTTAGGTGTTGTGATCATAGCTAAAACGAATTTGCTTTCACTGGATGCCTGCCGTAGCAACAATCAGACTTAATAAAAGACTTAAATCCGTTTCGTTGACAATCAGCCATAGACGAAAGACTTCATGCATTCCTGGCTAACCCCGCAGTTCAATATTTTTCTTCTTCAGATTCACTATCGAAATTAATACCTGTTCTATAGGTCATTTTAACCCACTCCAATGCTAATCCTCTTCAGCCATATTGGTACACTATTGTTAATTCTGTCGAAGGCCTTTGCAAAATCTGAAGAAAAAAAAATCTCCCTCATCAGTGAATTGCGTTAATTGATGCATCAAATTTAGAAATGAACGTTTGGGGCAAAATAGCCATGTCAGAAACCTTAATGTCCGACAAGAATTGTGTTTGCATTCAGAAACATGTTCAATTCTCGCTACCCCAAATAGCGATTCTGCCGAGATCCGGGGAAAATCCTGAAATCCGCATTGCATTATGGGATAGCTTTTCGACATTACAGCTTCCTGTGCAGGCGTTCGTGATCACAACCCTCTCTTTCACGGTAGAGTTTAACGGCCTTTTGTGCTAAAGTCACTAATTCTGCCCGAAGCTTTCCATTGCATATTATAATCTGTACCAATTACACTGATTGGCATCGATTTTAGCGTGCGTGAAAACTCTGCACAGCGAACACAGGCGCTAGCGCCAGCGGGATGGGACTCTATACCGGAAGTTGTAGTGACGACCCGAGAGAGTGAAAATTACCTCGTCTCGCGAATTTCGAGATTTTCGTACCTATTTAGGGTAGCGAGAATTGAATTGATACTTAATGTGTTGCTTTTTTCACACCGGACATTTTTCAATTATTTTGCTCGACATCGAAATAGTCTCACGAAATTTCGCCTAAATTGGACATTCGTGAAAGCATAAATGATTGGATTTATCCCAGAATTAACCCATACAGTATTCTCATTCGCAATGGTGCAGATTTCGTATGGAAGACAACACATGTCAAACACCATGACAACGAGGGCTAGCTTCTTGGCAATTATTGTATTCTTTCGAAGTCTCACGCTGGTAAACTGATCACATTTGGTATTTGGTATCGTGTGCATGTAGATTGCTTGTGAAACAGTTTGGATACTCATAGATGTATTGGCTCGCTGTGAAGTAGAAGACGGACGAAAAGATTTCGTTTTATAATTATTACCATCCTTCACTCCTTTTACAGCATCCATGTTTGTACGACATTCTTGATTCACACGGTATTCTGTTGTTTTATCAACGTTTCGGTTGATTGTGATAACTTGAAATTTATCAAACTGCCTCTTAATGTTAACAAAAATAAAAACATTTAATAAAACAACACTCGAAAATGGTATGAAGAATCCAATGAGACTAAGAGTCAATGTTACGAACGGATTCACAAGGAACTCAATGGCACACTCGTGCGAATAATCCATCGTCTCCTTTCGTCCACCAAAAGTCGACCATCCGAACGAAAATAGGACAAACATTGTGAAGTCGATTATCCAAGCTGATATGATTGCATATCGAACACGTTTTCGTGTCACGAATGATCGGTGTTTGATGGGCTTCGTAACTAACAAATATCTGTCGATACTGATGAACACGATCATCACGCACGATACGTAGACGGCTACGTAGTCGATAACGCCGTATAATCTACAGACGTACTCGCCGAACAACCAACGCCCACTTACAATGGTCGTCAGATTGACCGTTAACGACACGAGTCCGACGATCAAATCGGCAAAGGCAAGATTGAGAATGATAAGGTTAGCCGGTCGGTGACGTAACTTTCTGTCTTGGACGTATAAAATGATGACGAGTAAATTTCCGATGACAGTGGTCGCAATGAGGATACCGTATATAGCTACGACTGGAATCAATGCCGATAGTCGTAGGTTACTATCCTCTGAAGATAAGACATGTGTCCTGTTGTTGTTGTTGTTGAATTGGGTAGACTCTTCAGGATCCATAATCTGCAGACAGATCATGATAATTTGTATAGATTAGAATGACATCTCAATTTGTTATAAAAGACAAAAGTAACAAAAAGATCCCGAACTATTCCCCGTGAATTAGAACGGATCAAAATTCTCGCGCCCAGGAGGAGGACACATAATATTACCTTTTAAATTGCGAACATAGAAGAACGAAAGGAGGTATAGGGTGGGAGAGATAACCAAACTTCCACAAGCGTTGTCAGTCTAAAAATCTCCCTAGTATGACACGGGACTGATCCGTCTGTCACACACACCCCCACTGGAGCCTTTGGCGTCGAATGGAGGAAGCTCCCAATGAAGATGAGGATTGCTGCAGGGTCTTCGCTCGCTGTCTACGGACAAACGTGTAGCCTATTCCGTAGTCTCCAGATATTAGGGGGGGGGGGGGGTACAGAGCACAATTTTTTTTTTTTTTTTGGCTCCCGAAAATTTGAAAAACTCGCCGGCAAAAAATTCGCTCAGTGGGGGGGGGGGGCGGGGGGGGGGGGGTAGTGAGCACATTTTTTTTTTTGGATCCTCAAAAAAAATTCAATTTGCACCCCCCCCCCCCCCCCCTTGAGCGCCAGGGGGGGGGGGGGCCCAACCCCCCAAAAAGGTAAAAATCACGTGATTTTACATGATTTTTTTCTCAAGGGGGGGGGGGGGGCCGGGCCCCCCCCCTGGATCAGCCACTGCGACCGATTGCCCGTTTGTATGCAATGTGACGGTAGTCATTAAGAGATTAAAAGTTGCTGGCCCATAAAGCTTTAGAATGAAGGCTTCCTCAGCTCTTTTTACCTCGTCATGGGTGCAAAGGTATCAAGCAAGTCATAGTCCTGTTTCTTGTGGACCATATTGAAAGCTTTACGCTTGCCCTGACGGTAGATTGCAGAGACCGTATCACATCTTGTCACAGCATGAAGAGACATCAGGTGAATTTTAGTGTCCCTTATGGCATGCCGAATTTCATGAATGTTGAACACCGTGACAGGATAACTGCGGCATAGCATGTGCATATCTGTGGAAGGGGTTACCCGAGCAACTAGCATGACCAGTAAGTCTACGTCCGTACCAACGACAACAACTTGCACCTGTTCTGACTCTGCTACTGCTAGTGCTGTGGAGACAATCAAGGTGTCGGCATCTGCTTCTGCCTGCTTGGTACGTATACCAGCCATGAACATTTTGTCACATAGAGTTTGTATAAGTCTCATCTTATTGTTATTGTACGTTGGCTAGAAAAGCTACTTGGGTTGTGGTTGTTGGCATGTTACCATCAAATAAGATGTCATTAGAGGTAAATTTCTGGGCTATTCGTCTCTGCTCAGCTACCTCTGTTGAAGTTGCACTTCCGTATCCCACGAACACCACCGTCGAATGAGCTCCACAATGCTTAAGGATATATGAAATATGACTAAACAACATCATAATAATAATAATAATAATAGCCTAATAGTCCACTCCAAATTTTATTAAACCGAAACGGAAATTCTTTTTGCCCAATTGATCGTGAGCCCGGCAGCCACTGAGCAGCGCCAGATCGGCGTTGCTCTATCCTATTTGTTGAACGCCAAACAAGGTAGCAATAACTCCCATCTTTTAACGTCTTTTGGTATGACGCGGCCGGGGTTCGAACCCACGACCTCCCGGTTGTGAGGCGGACGCTCTACTGACTGAGCCAACACTCCGGTCAGCATCAGCATAGGTTAACGGTTGTGGCCAAACAACTGATTGCAGTAGGTGACCACCATCTAAAACAAAGAGACCATTTTTGGGCAGGTTGGATTGCTTGGTGAACGACTTCAGCAGGAGACCCAGAGCACTCTTTGTTGGCTTCCGTATCACCACAACTTTGACAGGGAAAATTGGCTGGGGAGAAAGTTTATATACCCCGCGTCACACTGTCCCGAAGTTGACATAGGATGGACACACAATGCAGGAAAATTGAACTTCGCACGAAGTTAGCCCCGAAGTTGGTCAGCAGCCAACTAACAGCCGAAGCAAGTACGATGCCTACAGAAGGTCACACGATGGCACCCGATGGCACCAGAACCACACGCGAAGGCAACACGAAGATGTGAATTTGTAATAAGAAGTGTACCCGCAGGCCACACGAAGGCCACACGATGGCTACACGACGTCGTATTGAGAGTACGATGCGTTCCGACTAGGTCACGAAGGCGTCACATGACCTCCCGATGATATAAAACCTTTGACCGACGGTGAGAAATTCAATTGCTGATCGGAAATTAATGATGCTCAGAGCAGGAGCGTCGGAGCGACTTCCAAATTTGGGGACGGGACCAACAAAAAAGGGCACTTTCTGGAAAAAAAGGGCACCTACAAAGGGAAATCTCAAATCGAAAATATACAAATTGTTAGACATTGGTATGTATCCATATATATTGTGGTTACATTAACAGGGATGCTCTCAATATTTATTTCTCTTTGTACATCATATAAGATATTGTTCAAGCATCATACTTTGCAGTTGGGAATGATGGTCTGAATATTCATATGCGAGCGAGGAAAAATGTTAAGATTTGTGAGGTCGCAGAGCAAAAAATTGCATCTTATAAAGAGAATTAAATCCAATACTGATGGGGTTATATTCACATTCTCATAACGGAAGACTGAAAAGACCTTTGATATTAAAGTAACATAATTATATCATCTATAAAATCAATGCGAGTGAGTGTAGCGAGCGAGCTTTGGGAGAAATCGCCCTAATATTCACTTTAAATAAGAGCACGTTTAAAAAGAGAAGAAAAGGGAACACTTATCGAAAAGGATAAGACACTTATTAAAAAGGCACTCATGAGAATGGTAAATGGGAACTTGTCGACGAAATTAGGGCATCCATCAGATTTTGATAGGGGCATTCATAAGAATTGAAAATGAGAATTAATGAAAAGGGGATAGGTCCCTTATTAGAAAGGAAAAGGGGCACGTATCATTGTTAAAAAGGAAATGATCAGAGGTGTAAAGGGGCATTTATCGCCCCTGAAAAGAGGCACTGACTAAATATGAAAAGGGTTACTTATGATAATTTAAAGGGACACTTTTAATAGGTGAAAAAGGGGCATTTAAGAAAAGGGGAAGGAGCTCTTTTGTTCTAATGGGAAAACTTATCATACGGAAAAGGGGGCACTTAATAATTAGATTGGAAAGGGGGCACACGTGGAAATAAAAGGTGTGCTTATGGGAGTTAAAGTGGGTAGTTATTAAAAGGGGAGGGGCACTTCCTACAAAATAAAGGAGGCACTGGTGAAAGTAAGAGAAGTAAAAGTAAAGTGCCTCAAATTTGAATAGGGTAATTATCAGAGGTGAAAGAGGAACTTGTCAAAATTGAAATGGGCACTTTTTAAAGTAAAATGGGCCCTTTTGCTGTGTAAAAAAAAGAGCACTTCTTACGAAGTTATAGGGGCACTTTTTCCACGTAAGAAAGGGCACTTATGAGGTACTTGAAAAAGCCTCTGGCTATGAGGCTGGCTTTTTATATTCATTTTTTCATTCATTCAAAATGGTTTATTTCAAATAAAACTTTCATCGCGGCGTTTAGCCGAATTACACAAGTTTACAAACAAAATTAAAAACACATAATGTAATATAAAACATTGCATGACATGATATATTGAATCTGAAAAACAAATCAGTATAGATACGAGAAATATAGCTTATTGCAACATTATGTCCACGTTATCATGACACATGGGAAACGCTTGAGCTACTTAAATTCGGTTGTCTTCGCCGACACCGTGGTCCCATCTGGATGTCATCGTACTTTAATACGATGGCTACACGATGGCTACACGATGGCATTGCGAGGGTTTCACGTAGTCGTGTTGCCTTCCGAAGACAATCGGGCAGCTTCTTGTTTCCTTCGTATTGTCTTCGTGAGGTGATAATGCCCGATGGCACCGATGATTACACGAAGTAATTACGAAAATTACACGATTTGACAAGATGCTCTCACGATGGCCTTACGAAGGGCAAAATGGACACACGAATACAACACGAAAGTGAACCATCGCAAGGTCTTCGGGCAATTTTTTGGCACGCCAAAGATTTTGCCACCTCTCACGAAGTTGCTGCCGGAGCCTGAAAAATCTACCGGCGGCCACACGATTGCTTCAGATGCCCTCACGAATGGCCCGATATGGCCCGATGGGTTCACGATCAGAGCCGAATTTGGAATTTGGAACTTCGGGACAGTGTGACGCGGGCATTAGCAAAGAACGATTCCATCTCAGTACTGTTATTCAGAACACATGTTATTCTGTTGAACAGTAGCGTTGGGTTGACCTCTGTGCTTTGTCTCCTGATTTTCACCGTCTTACTCTTGGCACTAATGGTATACACCTTGGCATTACGATGCAGCTTGATATCTGTGAACTTCCTACCATTAATTTCGGATGCCGCTACTAGGCAGATTTGTACAGGTTTACCACAATTTATTGACAGACGAGTCAGCGACGATGCCAGTTGACAAGGAGACCAGGCATTCAGTTTCATATCCAGCGAATGGCGATGTGCCTGCAGCCATCCAACAAACTTGTATCTATCTGTATTGTCTCTTGACCTGGTGCTTTGCCGTATGTCTTTATATTGCTCTGATGTACCAGTAAGTACTCCTGTGAACTGTTCCAGTTCATCACAGATAGGAACACAGCGAGGAAGGGCACGAATCCAATTTGCCAATGTACTGTCTGTGATTCCACGTCGACGAGTCATTCCTCCAGATGTTTTCAGCTGCCGCATCGGGAACTGTTCAATGGTCTGAACAGAGAAGTTTCTACCCCAGAATGAATCCACACGGCGGATGGTGAAGTATCCGTTCTCTGCGAATTGTGTATATTTCCTGGCATGGTTTGCTCTAGGGCTTCCCTCTGTTGTAAAGACAACCTGGCAGATTTTGCATAGGGAAGATGTCCTGCAGCATGGAAATGTGGTATCATTTCCCTCACACAGCTGAGATGGAGCTTCCAGTCCCCTGTCCTTTCAGCTCGAATGAAACATTGGAGAAGAGACACTTAATTGTCGGATATACTGCAACCAAAGCTTCCCTGTCCTACTTTTTCCTGCTGCCCGGTCAAGGAGTTAATTGTGAAATGATCTGACTCAACTGTTTGACACACTCCTCCTCAGCTACATCACAAGTGCTCCATACAGATTCGCTAAGTGGTCCTTATGCTGTCTTACATGCAAGGTTTACCCATCAATATGCCAATGAGGGCGGCTACAGTAAGAATGTGAGTATGCACGAAGAGAACGGGAAAATACATGACCAGATTGCATATGATTGTATGACAGACCCTTTGGCGTACATTGTCTTCCATATCTCTGAAAGCCTACTTCCGTCCATGATGTGGCCTATGCTGTCGAGGTATGACATGAGGAGGCTGCCTTGATGTACAAGGGCTGGTCAAATGTTACTACACGTATTCTCAAGTTATGCTTTTCACATTATGACTATGCAAAGCATAGTGCTGTGTAGATGGTACTCGGATTGGAGGGGTCCAAATTGGTGAATTGCAGAATTTCAATTCTCGTCCTCTCGTACTGGTAACTCTGCATGGCCACTTTCATGAAACCACTCCGTGAAGGACACAAGTCTAGTTCTAGAACATAGTAAGGTTTCTTGAGGGGATCTATTACAACAGAACGCAAGCAAGGAACAGCAGGTTTGCTGTTTGTCTTTATCGGAATATGTCCAAATGCTCTGACTTTGTCAGCCGATTGCAATTTCACTCAACGTTTTGGGTAAGTATCCACAACCCCAGGCGGAGTAACACAAGCGATTCCTCCTATGTTGTGGAAAGTGTTGTGACCAGTTAATGTCGCTACGTTGAAGTCGGCATTGTCAAACGCAAATTGGTTAAAACCGCCCAGGTGATAGAATGGTTCATCATTTGACATGAACGCTTGCTCAAACCGCTGTACTTCTTTATAATCATCAGCTCAAGATGTCTTATCTATTCATGTGAGCCATAATACTTCCGTTGTATATACACAGCTATTCCCAACAATATTGGCGACAAAAATGACCTGGGTCTACTAGCAGAGATGATGGCATGTGCTATTGGGGTGCAATTCCTGTTTGAAACCCTGTGACTTTTGCCTTTGCTGTCCACTAAATTATGAATGAAACGCTTTAACGACCTCGGTACTAATGCGTCTCAATTTTCAGTTCCATCTAAATGCTGAGTACTCTTCACGGTTGTACACTGTCAGTCTCATATCGTTGAGGATGATAGAAGCAGCCATATGTGTGTGCGCGTGCGTGTGTGAGGATGGTATTTTTTGTATGATTTTTTTTTTGTCTAGACATTTGATTATATTCATAACGCATTTACTTTAATAGAAATAATGGCCATTTAAGATTCAGGAAGGGTTCAAGTGGTTGTATTGCTACTTGTGTGTTTCAAAATGTATTACTAAATATTTTGTTGAGTTTCTAATGCAAAAATACCATATATTTAGACATTTAAATTTTGTGTTTGGGTTATCTAGTTGAAAATTTATCAGAAATTCAAGTTATGGCGGCCATTTTTGACGCCATCTTGGAATGCAGAAAACGCTCAAGGAGGATTCATGAGCACTTTTATTATGTTATTCTAGACATTTTCCTGGACCTATCCTAAATAAATCAGTTTGTTATGAAAAATGTCCAGGTTTAAGCCTATTTTGACCTAATGCTCTTGGCCTATATGTGACCCGGCACCACAAAACCAACAAAAAGTCGCAACCACTGATTCTCCGTAATCAGCTAAAATGTCAATTTAGGTGAAAAAAATAGATTTTTGTTTTTTTGCATTTTCTGAAAAAGTGGTCTTTTCTGTACCTAGTATCAAAATTTGGAAGTCTAAAACATAGTAGAAGATGTGTTTTAAACGGTTTTTCTAGACCAGTTTTTTCCGCACAGCCTTCGGTCTCTTCCAAAATTTGATCACTTTTCCCGAGCGAAATTATCGTAGTCCGGAAATGGTCGGTCGTTGCTAACGGGTCGTGCTACGCGGGCTGTGATTGGTCCGTTATAGCAATCAGTGACTTCGAGTAGCTTGATTGTACATCACATATCCAGAATTTGTTGATCAAGAGTAAGAACATTATTATAATTTATACATTTGAGAGTGACAAGTTGCGAAAAAGTCTACAACGTCGTTACAATGCCAGGTTTTGTACGTGAGCAGAGCCGTGGGATGGTACCGGGGTGCACCAACGCAGATGCCCGGCTAGCTCGGGCGGTCAACGAAGCGATGATGCGGGGGCTAGCTGCGGGGGATCAGGCCAACCTTACAGCTTTGCTTACTGAACACTTCGGGCAAGACAGCGACGAGAGAATTCCTGATAATGTGGTTACAAATAATTGCCCAGATGTATACAAAACAAGATAGGTGACAAGCAGTGTTATGTAAGGGGGAACAAAAAGACTCCGGGTCCACCATGAATAGGCATTGTCTAGTGCAGGTGTCTCGGCACTATGTTGCAGTTCACTTAATCTGTCCAATTACAACTCTATACATTTACAACATAATAACTTTTGAAAGACTTAAGTCAACACATTGAAACCTCAGAAACATAATGAACAGACTATGTTTGACCATCAGGCCAAATTTCAGCCTAATCTGAAAATCTCTTCATAGTGGTTGCTATGGCCTTTTGATTCACCCTTCTATTGATTTCCCTGTGGTTTGCTTGCTCCGCATGCTTGAATAGCCCCAAACTTTAAAGCTCTCTTTCTCACAATTTAATACCAGTAACCTCCCTCACCAGCTCTTTTCATTCACTGAATTGAAAGGGTTAGGAAGCTTCAATTTGGACAAGTAATATACCATTTTAATGAGGAGAACTTCTTCTTTCATAATCAGATGAAATCAGGAAAATAATTTTTTGCGACTTTTTGGTGGTTTTGTGGTGCCGGGTCACATATGGTCTAGGGGTTGCTTTTGAAAGCCGGTAGTATATCTGGGGAGAGCCCCAGTATCAAATGTCGGTAGACCCGCTTGGAAACAAGTCGGGAAATTGTATGGAAACCATTAAAAAACCAATTGGTAAACGGTCGGCTAGGAGGAAATATAAATATCCAAAACATAATTATACACAATAACTGCCTATGAATATTTATATAAGTATAAAATCATGGCACAATCTTGTCTCACATGCAGAAATAATTACCTTTCTCAAGACTTAGCGTTTGTCATTAACTATAAGAGAAGCATGATAATTCTCTTTTATAAGACAAGTCTTCACAATATATATTAATAAGAATTTACATCACCGACTTAAATCCAAAGACAAGGAGATAATGCTTACATCATTAATAATTATCACATGGACTGTTTATAAGCAAAAGTGGGGAGAACATTCATTCTCTCATTTTATAATCAACTATTAAAAAGCAATTTCACTTCAGTTAAACGTCGAATATAAAATGGAATATACACAATAAGAAACTGAAAAAGCCAGGTTTACTATCAAAATATGAAAAAACAAACTTACTTTTTAATCTGAAGATGGAAACCTTCTGTGTAAAGGAACAGGCTATGACATTGCCAATAATAACGGGCGCGGCTGCTTCATACCCGAGATGCATGAGCTATAGGCAAAACCGGTCTTTGATCTTTGGAGGCTAGCTGCAATCTGCCTAAACATGGCTGAACTGCACTGCATGTATGGCACTAATACATAATTATGCAAAGGCTGCTCTAAAGGAAAGAAATAGGGACTTTTAGATTTGCCGAACGATAACGTGGATTGCTACGATCGACGTCCTTTTAATGCACTGCCTTGAATGGACGTCACACGTATCAGTCCACGCAAATCTAAAAGTCCCTAATATAAGCTTCACTGCTACACACAGTAATGAATTCAGACACCACCATTGTTAACCTAAACAAATTCAGGACTTTGGAGTTAACGCATGGAAAATTTATCAGATTGTAAAAAAGCTTTCCGACGTAAATATTTGCTACACTAAATAGACTAAGCAATTTTTTTTTTTTTTTACTAAGATCGACCTATAGAACTTTATAAAAAAAGGAAATAAACGTGTTTACTTTAAAATTTTAACCTCACTAAAAGACTCTCCTTCTTTTTCTCTCGCTTTCTCTCTTTCTCTATTTCTCAGTCTATCATTTCGATTGTAGACCATACGATATTTTTCTTCATAAAATCTAGATAAAACTTTTCATATTCTATTTCGGTCGATATTTTATGCAATGTGGAAAACCGAAGAATAGTGAGCAAATTTATTATGAGATTGTCAATCAGCATGGGGAAAGTCCTACACAACTGAAAAACCCAAATCACCTGTACAGTGCGTCTCAGAAAAAAATTGAAACCGAGAGTTATCGATGTTTGATCATAACTTAATCACAATAATAATTAATAAATTACAAATATTTGTAAAGCTTAGATCCTCCTCTTTCATTTAATGCAACTCATATGATGCATATTGCACGCATGAGTGATTAAAATTAATCTGAAGAAAGGGTACCAAAAAGTCATTTGGCGGACGGTATCTGAATTTCAAAGAGAAAATGACATTTCTAAAAAGTTCAGTTATTGCCCTTTCAATATGGCACCTCAATCAGGAAAAATGTCCTAAGAATAACAAAGTTCTGTTTGTTTGAAATAATGCTTGCATTTCCAAAATTGTATTAAACGAATTCGTTTTTACAGGTTGCCTGTCGTAGCAACAAACAGAGTTGACTAAAGACTTAACTCCGTTTCGTTGACGATCAGCCATAGACGAAAGACTTCATGCCAAATAGCTTTTTGGTACCCTCCTTTCAAATTGTTTTAATCACCCATGCGTAAAATATGCATCATATGAGTTGCATCAAAAGAAAGATGTGGATCTAAGCTTTACAAATATTTGTCATTTATCAATTATTATTGTAGTTAAGTTATGATAAAACATCGATAATTCTCGGTTTTTGTTTTCTTCTGGGACGCACTGTATATAAATGGATCAGTTGATAGAATGATAGAAGGGTTTGATGGTCTATATAAAGGAACGGAATGATCCAGGAGCAAGAAAAAATCAGCGCACTTAGTCACCTTGGGTAAAGTATGCATCCTCAAAGCAAATATTATCTAGTGGAGCTAAAAGTAGTAACATATTTCAATTTAAAATAAAGCGATTAATTGGAACGAAAAGAGAGAAAAAAGGGAAAATTTAAAAGAACGGGAAAGGAAAGAAAAAAGAAGAAGAAAAGACAAGGGAACAAAAAAAAAAGGAATATAATATACCTCAAAGAGTTACCTAAGAATTTACCTCAGGGAGTTTCTTTTCCAAATTCCATTGCTCATCAATGTTTTATATTTATTAACATGATTAAAGCATTGATAAACAAAAAAAAAAGGAATATAATATACCTCAAAGAGTTACCTAAGAATTTACCTCAGGGAGTTTCTTTTCCAAATTCCATTGCTCATCAATGTTTTATATTTATTAACATGATTAAAGCATTGATAAATGCTTTCAATTGAAATGATACAAGGACTTTCTTTTGTCTTTTAAGTATTTGGTTTAGATCCAATTTAGATTTTATTCGATATTTGTGCCATGGCATCATTTGGAAGAACAATTCTATCATAACCAAGTAAAATCAACACCAACATTTTCTCTCAAAGACATTGGATGTGTATACTCTGTGATGGTATATAAGTTCTGATGTCAGTTTAATAATATTCTCTGATACAATCATTCGGAATGACAAATAATGATTAACTCAGGCGCGTTCTTTTATTTCAGATTTGTCCGATAACGTGAGTAAACTAATCTATGAATGTCGAAATTTCGATCAGAGATTCAATCACATTTTCAAATATTAATATAGGCCTACAATGAATATACATGACTAACAGCAGAAGACAATGGTAATTTAGATTAGCCTCGATGTACTTGACGTTCACGCGTATTAATATATTTATTCATACGTCTGTGAAGAAGTTAAAGATTAAACCTGCATATCACATCAATATTATAGATATCTTTACAACAAAATATTAAAGGGACTCGGTAACATTGTTGACGGTTGATGAAAATTATGTGTAAATTGTGTGAGAAATGTTACATATTATATTCCTTTTACTGTACTAAACCTATAACAGGCAAAAAATCCTGAAAAAAATTCTCAAACCACAAAGATATTAATGGGCTTCTCCGAAGGCGTCACTGTGCGGCACCCTCTAACAGCGATCAAACAGTAAATTCTCCCAAACATTTTTGAATTTTCCCAACCGTTTTTTCATGAAAATAAGACATAAGACAGGCTTTAAAAAATCTTTCAACACTTAAATGTCTGGAATGATACATGAAGCCAATTCATTGCTTTGTGACGATTTAAATTCACCTAAAATGTAATTAAATTGTAATAATATAGTTGGGAGAATTACAGAATCGATCAGGTCAGTATTTCTCAATTTTTATCATTAATAATGGTCCGTTTTCACTCAAACTTTCAGATTATCTTAAATTGTACATTTAGCATTAAATTCACTACCATAGCACCAGTTTCTTCCATCTGAACAATGTTACCAAGTCCCTTTAAACAATCAATTGGAGGAAAAAAATAAGCTGATGAATAACTTTTCGTTTTTCTTCTAAAGGTATATACAAAATATTTTATTAATTTATTGTAATGTTGAAAATTAGAGTCTAAATGCAATGTAGTCGATTCTTCTACAGTTTTTTGTTTTGTTGGGGGGGGGGGGGGGGGGGGAGGGGCAAACGCATTAATATGATATTTTTCTTCGTAGAATAAATAAAAATTAATGCTCTGTTTCAATGTTATCTGTTCAATTATCTCACACAAACCATTTTTCATTTATTTATAACCAAAACTCAAGTTACATTTTTTTTCAGCTGACAATAATCACACAATTGACAAATGCAGCCAACATATGACAACAGTTAGTCAAGGTTAATCCAGTTCAATACACCATAATTTATGACAACAATTTAAGAGGAAACATCGAATCATAAAGAAATAACGGTTTGCACTAACATTGAAACAATTTTTGTCGATTTTTAAATACATACACGAAATAATGATATAACTCAAACATAATAGATTAAACCATTTACAAAATATGATTAAAATATTTCATATTAATTCTATTCAAACTGTACAATATTTACGATAAATGTGCCGATAATCAAATGTCATTACTCTTTTGTTGTTCTTCAAGAAGGTCTGTTTTAAATATTTGTCTAAAGCTTTTTCGCGATGCAAATTTTTCTAATTTCATTGGACAGAGCATTCCAAATACATTTAGGCTCCAAAATATGATACATAATGTTTTCCTTTCTTTGTTTTTATTTTATAAGATTTTTCGAACTTCGAATTTCGAACAAAATCGACTCTCTATTCAATTCCTCTTCAAATGGGGATTAAAATTAACGAACTTTCTTGAGTCAAAGAATTTAGCAAGGTAGCAGAAAGCTAACATTTCTTTAAAATGCTGAACCTCCCCAAATATCATTTTTACACTGCATTAAAATGATAATAATTTTAGACTTGTAGCGCACATATCTGCCTCGAACGGCACTCGAGGCGCAAAAAGAAATCAATAAATATATTACAAGGCAATACAAAACTTGGTATAAAAAAAACCCGCCAAAAAAACAATAGCAATAAAATAATCTTCTATTATATCCAGAAACATTTAATCTAATACAAAAATATTACGGCACAGTAAGGAGCAAAGCAACGAGATTTACACGTTTTCCAACCATTGAAAAAGCTTTTTATAACCTATAATTCAAATTAGGGCATTGAATTTTGAGATCCTGAAGCAAAAGCGACCGAGCTTTAGAAAATTTCGCAACTTTACCCCTCAAAAACTCTATTTCTACTACAATTTACTCTTCATAATTAGGCCATATAGTGGTGAAGTGTGACGTCATCAAAAAATCTATTTTAAGAATTTCTCAATTTTTTCTTCATTTTCCGAAAGAGCATCAAAAATAATGTCCAAATGTCGAAAACCAATTGAATATGTTAAGTACTGGCTGAGATATTACCATCTGAATAAATATATGTCCTATGGGAACTCAGTGTAATATGCTCTGGCTCCTAACCACTAAGAGCCAGAGCATATAACACTGAGTTACTATAGGAAATATATTTATTCAGATGGTCAAACGATTTCAATTCTACTGTATCATTCTTTCGCATAATAACAAACGAAAAAGCTCACATTTCGCCCAAAAACTCAACCTCTTCTTTAATCTAATACAAATTGATTGATGGTGTAGTAATTGACATAATCTGTAATTTCTACACCGTGACTGTAATTATGATGACGGGCTTACGTAGGAACTTCTGCAAGAGATTGACTTGTGTTTGCGTATTAGATATTGTGTTTGAGACGAAGTAGTTTGATGAATGTAATTACGGTTTGTCATTTGTAGATCTGCTCGATATAGGCCTCAGTGCAGGAAATTATCGGTTTCATAAAAAGGTTTATTGTATGAGAAGGCTTATTGTTCAAAGATAAAAGGTCTCGAAATTGACACATTTGTTGTCACCGTGATATGGAGTAGATAAAGAGATTCATGTTATGATTTCTCGTGTGTATTGTCCTCTTTCGGGGGAGATTGCTATTTGAAAGCAGACGGATCGAGGCTTGAAATTTATGTCACTTTTTCGGTTATTAGTTTCTTTTTCCTCTTAAATATTAACATCAATCATTATTTCGACATCGTGACAATAATACGATAACAGTGTTTACCCTAGAACCGTGATACTCGCTCTGGAAGATCTAAAATTGGGAAAGAACATTTGATTATAATTCATATCACTGAAATATTTTAATAAAGACATTTGACAATACATGTAAAACATGTTATTGGATACGGATACATGAACGTGCTGTCAAAATATTTATATAAGATACGAAATTATCGACAAATCTAACGAATGGGGAAAAGGCGTTCTTTGATTAGCCACTGTTAGGAAACAAGTTTGAGGATATGGTAAAGAAATTTTCTTGTTTTAAAGACCGTCACCACTACTGGGCAAGAAGGGATTAGACCACACAGAGAGCCATCGAGGTCACTGTGACAGGTGGCTATCTCATTAACTCAGCTCTCATTTAACATAAGAAAAAGAGGATCATGGGGGACCAACAGGCACCGATTGGGGAAGTTTTCTATATAGAGGGAGCAAGTAGCTACAAGTATGGCAGTGTGCCTTTAAAATTTGACATTTGTGTCGGTAAAGTCATCCTTTTCAAAAATCATAGATTTTGTAAGTGAAAATGCCCAATAAATATAAAAGAAAGAGACATAAACATAATTTTGAAAATGAAGAAATGTTAATTCACCTCTTCAGACCCGACTATTTTTTAATGGTTCATTCCTGAAAACCCATGAATTTCGTCTGTCTGAAATCAGCCGCCGATGACTCCCATGAAAAGCCAATAAAAATACCGATGAAAATATGAAAAATTATATCCAGCATACTAAGAATATTGCAATCTGATTGGCCTAAACGAGGTCACATGATAAATGATAGATAAGTACTATCTCCCTGCGTTAGGACTTTTGTTCCGTAATTTTTTGCTGCTGCCCCACTTGCCCATTGAATAAACATAGCAAAGTAGGTTACGCGAAATGTCAATGTCAACGTCAATGTCAATGTCAAATGAGCGCGCATCGACTGTATTACATGTACGCATGTTGTGCTTTGTAAAATCTAGCTGAAGCTAAACTGTCTGCAGAATCAGTTTTTTTAATTATGTACAATTCACTTTAAATAGACCTTATTGCCGATGTGGGATATAAAACAAATATTAACCTCCTTTACTCGGGCAATGGATACAAACTATCATCGCCTCGGTGATCTCGGGGCTACCATCTTCCCTCGCCTTGCGGCTCGGGATGATAGTAGCCCCGAGATCACCTCGGCGATGATAGTATAGTAATAATGACTGCTTTGAGAGACATAGTAAGCAAATATTAATCGACTACGAGGGTAATGGCAGGGCCGTCGCCAAAGGTGGGGGGGGGGGGGGGGGTTGTGGGGGTGCGACACCCCTCCACCTGTCAGGATATTGTCGGTAAAATTGCGCTGCCGTCGAAAAAAGAGAGAAAAGGGGGAGGGGAAAAAGAGAGGGAAAGGGAGAAAAAAGAAAAAAGAAAAGGAAAAGAAAAGAAAGAAAGGAAAAGAAAGGAAAGAAAGGAAAGAAAAGAGAAGAAAGAAAGGAAAAGAAAGAAAAGAAAGAAAAGAAAGAAAAGGAAAACAAGAAGGAAAAAGAGAAGAAAAAAGAGAAAAGGGAAACAAAAGAAACGGGGGATGAAAGCAAGGAGAGAGAGGGGAGGTAAGAGCCTGAGAGAGAAGGAGTGGGAGGAAAAGGGAGAGGGAGGGGAAAACTTCATTTAGCCGGGTCGAGAACGGTACAACGAATCGTCTTCTTTCTCTAATAATTGAAGGAAACGTCAAAGCTTCCGCGCTTCGCTCGAGAGGGGGAAACTGAATTCAGACAAATAGGGCTTATTAAGAGTCGAAAACGGTACAACGAATCGTCTTCTTTCTCTATATTTTGATGAAACGCCAAAAATTCCGCGCTTTGCGCGGGAGGGGAAAACTTCATTTTAGACTAGTCGAAAACGTCAAACAAAAGGTATGGGGCTAATATACTTGTTTTCCTCTGCAACGAAGTGATACGTGTTGATTTGGCAACTTTTTAGTTTCAAGGATTGTCGTACTATACAAATCACACAATCTTATATAAAATATTAGGCATAAAGATTCAATAAGCAAATGAAGTATCCAAATTAATGTTCAAACTTGCCGAAGGCATAAAATCGCAAGGCCCACTTTCATCCGTACGTGATGTGTGTGTCTCTCTAGTGTTGGATCCAGCTAGCCAGCAAGTGCAAATCGCTGTTTGTTTAGTAGGAAATAGATCTATTTAACAACGACAGCGATGCAAAAAATCATCGTCTCCATAAATGTGAAAGGTTTTTTTTTTCCCCAAGAGGTCTCTCCGGTCTCATTATTTGCAATAATTCATCGGAATGCCTTTTAATGGTGTCTTCTTCTTCTCTGAATATCCAACAAATAGTTAGACCTGACTTAAGCCAGACTTAAACTAGGTGCACCCCGTGTTTAAATATGTGTACAATTTCCACAAAGTTAGACCAAGCTTAAACCTAGGTTTAAGTTAAACCTGACTTCAGAAACGCAACGTTAAACCTAGGTTTAAATCTGAGAGTTAGGCGAGACTTAGACTAGACCTAGGTTTAAAGTTAAACCTGACTTCAGAATACGGGCCAATGTGTCTAAACATAACTCTATACATCATTTGTGGTTTATAGGATATTTATGAGAAATACAGTGACCTGTCATTGGTAGGTACTAAATATTCAAGTTTGTGATAGAGGCTCCATATTTGCGTGTACTATGTTTTAGGTTTCATTTACATTTTTCTCAAATAACTTGTGCAAAAGGACTGCTTGGTTTGGGCGTTTCGTACCTCACTAGGGAGGTTGTTCCAGATCATTGCACCTTCAAAAGAAAAGGCCCTTCTACCATTTTCAGTTTTAACTTTGGGGATGACTAATCCATGAGTATCAGCGATTATAGTGCTATAACGATGTTGTTGCAGACTGAGTAAACATGTCTTGAGATATGAGGGGGAAATACCGTTTACAATATCGAACATACGTTTATATTTCTGGAATTGCCAACGGAGAACAATCCTAGCCATCTGTTTATGCAACTTAATCAGTGTATCCCGAAGACCTTGATTACAATTTGACCATGAGATGCAACAATAATCAAAATATGGTAATACTAGTGCATTTGCTAGTAACTTGGCACTGTCTATCGTTAAATAATTTCTGACACGTCTCATCAGTGGCAAGTTGCCAACCTTGAAGCAATTTTGCTGGAAGTATACTTCATGTGTTCATTCCAGTTAAGGTGCTGGTCCAACCACACCCCAAGATATTTCACATTTTCTACGTGACTAATTTTGCAGACCATCTACCTTTATGTCGATTGGTGCCTCGGCATGTCGTAGTTTTTGGGGTGTCCCTACAAGTAAGAAGTTGGTCTTGTCCATATTAAAGGATAGTTTATTATGGTAAAGCCATGATTTAACCCTATCTAGATTACTATTCAATGTACTCTCTTAATTCTGTCAAGGAATGGCACAACGTTCGGTTTTCAACAGAGACAAACATATTTCAAGCATAATTATGAAAAGAATGAAAGAAATGCAATTAAAATTCATATCTCTATCAATCTGGATGAGTATTAGAAGATCAAAACCATTACAAAATGTTGTAAATTGGAATTTATGTTGTAAATTAAATAGAAATTATGTGGTGTAAAGATGCCCCCCCCCCTTGCTTCTTCAGTCAATGACAAATTGTTTCCCCTCTAGAGGGATTCCCAATGTATTGTTTCCCCTCTAGAGGGGTTCCCATTGTACTGTTTCCCGCCTTTTTTGGGGGTATCTCTATTGAACTCTTTGCATGAGTGGATTTCTTTTGTGCGATTGCTAGCATTGGTGCATGCTATAGCAGGCAGGTAGCCATTCTAAGCTATGTGATAGGACTGCAAGCACTTGTACATTTGGCCTGCTGTAGGAGGAAATGTGATCAGACTTTGTTTAAAGTCTGCTGTGGATATGATACTTGGTAGCATGCATACAGTCACTGTTGTTTAGCGTTTTGGCTAGTATTGGCCGAGGCTGTTTAACGAAGAGAAAACAATAAAGTACAGACTCTACTTCACTGACTCCGGATGCATTATTTGGTCGTCATGATCTCGAACCTTTCAATGGTGTCAGAAGTGGGATATGACTGACAGCGAGTGACAATCCAAGACGATTTAGCAGTCCTTACCAGACTCACCCTCTCCGTGGCATCGGTGATAGCAACATCATATCAGAGTGACAGAACATGAACTTTAGACTGGTTTTGTGTTAAAACAGCCTCGGTCAGATACTTGATAGTTATCTTTATGCTCATGTATGTTTTGATTTAGTTGATGCATCAATAATATTTTTCTGTTAATCTTTATGCATGAAAAAGCACTTGGAAACCTCAGTACAGGAAAATGACTACCACTACGACCACCTCGACAACTACAACAACAACAGCAACTATCACGCCAACTGCACCCACTACAAAAACTTCACCGCCAACAACTCCAACAACATCCAGGGAGCAATCATCTGAAATGGATATGATGTCCCAATTTTTCCGTCGATCCATCGGGCTACAGAGCATTTTTCAGAGTAACTTGCCAAAATTTCGAGGGCTACCGCAACACGCGAGTGATGTCTCATTGTCAGAATGGCTTGAGGAATTTAATGAGATCACGGCCCACCACAATATGGAAATGAGTAGCAAGGCTCGACTTCTTGTGGATCACCTCGCAGGACCAGCGCGAGAGGAAATTTTGTGTCTCAGTGAATCAAAGAGGGGTGATATTGATGAAATTGTAGGTTGCCTCAAATTATGCTTTGGCTATCAAGAGACCACGCAGACCCTTAGTAGCAAGTTCCACAACCGTGTTCAAAAGGAGGGAGAATCGCTTTGTGATTTCAGCCGTGTCCTGCTACGCACTTATAACAAGATGGAAAAAGCAGCTACCACACAAGCTCAAGGAGAAGCGCTGAGCCACCTGAAAGATAAGGCTTTGAGTGATCAGTTCGTCAATGGGGCACGTGAGGCTTGGGTGAGGAGAGAGCTTAGGCGAATTCAGTTGACACATGAATCCAGCGGGTTCCCCAAAGTAAGGGAGGAGGCTCTCCAACTCTTTCAAGACACCCCCACTACCCAGAGGCCCAGAGTGCGAGAAGTAGATGTTGAGGTGGGAAGGGTAGTCAGTAATGATTCAACACCCCTCATGCAACAGATGGTTGAACAGCAGAAAGCAATGATGACAGAACTAGAGCATCTTCGAGATAAAGTAGCCAGGCTGAAAAGAGCGAGACCTTTGCAGAGAAGGAAGACAGATGGAGCATGCTATGGCTGTGGCCAGAGGGGACATTTCAGGCGAGACTGTCCCAACGTGCCTCCAAACTTTCCAATGCCTCAGTACAACTTCCCCACTGGCCCTAGAAACCAGGATAATCAAAACTTCCCTGCTTGGAGTATGGAACAGGGAACAAGGAGCCAAGAGCATTTCAACATACCGGCAACACACTATCAAGCTCCACCCCAACCAATTACCACCATCCATCACCAACATGCTCCGCCACAAGAGGAAAACTAGTTTCCTCTGTTGTTGAGGGCAAAACAGCGGAGGACATTAGACAACGGTGTAACACAGAAGAGCCCAAGTAACATTATGGTAAAACAAGAATTTCAGGGGATTTGAACTTGTACTAGGTATTGCACACCAAAAATAAGTACAACAAACACATGTTATTTGATGATTGCAAATGATCAAGCTTTATGAAAGCTTCAAAAAACAAAAAACACAATTGAAATCGGTCAATGCGTTGTGATTTTATACCATTTTTTTTTAAATCGCAAAATTACCGAAAAACCTGCCAGAAATGGTCAAATTGGCAAAAATGGCAAAATTCGACAAAGTTGACAACATAATTCATCATTTTCTTGGACACAAATAATAAATTTAATTATCAGACACAAAAATATCATCTTTGTGGTAAAAAATACAAAACAGAAAATTCATATATCTATTACCGTTTTGAAAACAGAAGTCAACAAAATAAGTCATTTTTGAAATGCAATTACAATTCATATCTCTATCAATCTGGCTGAATATTAGAAGATCAAAACCATTAAAAAAATATACAAGTTACAGTATGGTAAAACAAGAATGTCAGGGGATATGAACTTGTACGGAAACTTTTAAAATTCACAATGGTAATTCAATCATTTCAAAAAAATGAAACTCTCATGGAATTTGTGAAAGTTTCTAATTTTACAATACCTTCTGTGAATATGTGTATAATGAAGATTACATTCACCTTATCTGTCTATATATCTACTCATATAGTTGTGACTAAAGGCTATGATTATTTTAACACAAGTACGGGCCTCCTGAAGAAGAATTCTTTTTTTTTAAATATTTTTTTAAAACTCCGAATGTGTCTTAGTTTCAGACTCGACTTCTTGCTTTTCTCATTTCTGAAAGTACGCCATCTTGAGTCTATGTACATCTCATTTTGCAAACTCTGGCTGTTACCGAGAAAATTAAAGGTAGACAAATAAAGAAATAATAAGTAAATAAAATGACGCAGTGGCATCGGTTAGAGGGGAATACAGAGTATGCAAGGGAACAGTTGCCCACAATAGCGTATCCAGAAGTTGAATTTTATATTTTTTCTACTAGGTTACCTCGTGGGAAGGGGGGGGGGGGAGGGGTGCTCGTGTGCATCTAATGACAATGACAATGAATCGTATTTCTTGAACCCTCATGAGGGCATGGAAGAAATAAAGATATGTGAAAATATTACTACGGTACGTCTAAAGACAATCAAATCTTTACAGAAAAAGAGAAATAGTAGAGAGAAAACAAATCAGATATGCCTTGCCCAAAAAATAAAACAAATGGCACAAAATTCAAAGGACATGATCTCATCTGAATGGCACATTGTTTTAAATATATAATTTGCCAATAAAAACAATCGAACAAAACAACAACTAAAACGAACAAAAAACAACCGTCGAGTGATATTTCTATTTTTTATATTTGTTTATCAATTATATAGAGAGCTAGGCCGCCGAGCGACTTTTTCATTTATTTGAAGAAAAATGCACATTTCATGGGCATAGTTGACTCTTTCTTACAGTGGCGTATACATAAAATGATAAACGATGAATCAAGCGTATCTCACACCCCGCCCCCTCTCTCCCGAGTCCCCTCCGTGACCAAGAGATTCAAAACTTGTTATAAATAAAGATAACAATTGCAATGTAGTTAGGTCGGGGCACAAAGGCACAGGGGCGAGGGACTAGGTAAATGGGACATGAGGACTATACGAAAAGGCCCCTCTCTGAGTCGCTTTGTTTCCTCGAAGTTATTCTACCCCTAGAAAGACCCGCGCCCCTTCACTCCCAATGGGGGCAATGCCTCCTTTCATGGGCAAAGTAGAGTCAAAGGGTCGAATACGTTTTCTTTCATTGACGGAAATTTTGAAGAAAAAAAATTATCTTCCACAGGCGAAATGCAATTTTGTAACCCATTTTTACATTTCCTTTTTCATGCTCTCTCTTTCGCTCTCTCTCGCTATCTCTATCTCTTTTTTTTTCTCTCTCTCTCTATCTCTTTCTTCTTTCCTATTTTTCAATTTATACGAAACTCACTTTTTGTTGGTTCTCCTCCTGTGATTAGATGATGTATCTGCTTCATGTATCACATAAGTTTGTATTGAGTGAAGGGCGCTCTGCATAAGAAGTGTTGAAGTATTATGAACTCAACAAATTACGTGATTTCGATTGGCTGAAAGCGAGGGCTGTTCCAAGTTGTGTTTAATCGCAAACTTTCTATTGAACGAAGCTCCAGAATCTCAGTTAGGAATAGGGTTCATTTTTCCTTTTTGCGTTGGACTTTTCAAAAGTTTATTAAATTGATATCCGATTTTACTACTTCCCCGACACTGGATTGAAGACTAAGCCTACTTGTAGCGAGGCCCCAACAGCAGATCCAGGATTCTTTTGCAGGGTGGGAGGGTTTTCATTTTCGGTGGATAGTATTCACAGGTACAGTCATACGTGTCTATAGCGACTGCCCAAGGGAAACACAAAAAACGAGGTCTTTGTAGACAGGTGGTCACTATAGCAGGTTTGACTGTATATGCCAATTTTTGGTTTTATGGAGGGGGATACGTGCCCTGTGCCCCCTATACCTGGTTCAGCCACTGGGCTTAAGCTTTTAGTATGAATTTGCTTTTACTTTGAGTATAGCGTCATACAATTCTGACTTTTTACTTTCACATTTCTCCTTTCATCCGCCCGTTCTTTCGTCACTTTTCTCATTCTGAATGTGTTTAACCTTCTTTTCCCCTCGCTTTCTCTGCTCCATTCATTCACGCAATTTTACTAATTTCTTTAAAAATATCATCTTCTCTCAAAGTCGGATTGTTTGCTAAATGCCCTTTTCATTGTATGTTTCTGAGACGAATTTCTATGCAACTGAGCGTGTATACGGGGCTGCAAAAAAATATTTACCGGTAGTAACATTCAATGTATAGAAAATTTACCAGAGTATGAAAAAGCTTTCCGACATAAAAATTTCTACACTTAATGGACCAAGCAATTTACTTTAAAAAGGAATTAGGTTCACTTTAAAATATTAACGTCACTAAAAGACTCTCGTTCTCTCTCTTTCTCTTTTTCTCAGTCTATCATTTCGATTGTAGACCACACATAATTCATTTTCTTTAAATCTAGATAACAGTTTCATATTCTATTACGACCGATGTTTTATGCAATGTGGAAAACCGAAGAAAAGAGAGAAAATTTTATTATGAGATCGTCGATCAGCATGGTGAAAGTCCTACACAACTGAAAAACCCAAATCTTCTGTAATGGATCAGTTGATAGAACGATTTGAGGGTTTGTTTGATAGTCCATAAAGGAATGAAATGATCCAGGATCAATACTTAGTGAATTTGCTGGGTAAAGTTTCATCCTCAAAGCAAATGTTATCTAAAGAGGCTAAAAGTAGTAACATATTTCAATTAAAAGAATAAAAAGATTAATTGAAAAGAAAAGAAAAAATGAGAAAATTTATTTTACCTTTTAAGCATTTGGTTTAGGTTCAATTTAGATTTATGCGATACTTGTGCCAGGGGATCATTTTGAACGACAATTCTGTCATAAACAAGCAAAACAACATAAACAATTCTCACACAAACCCGTTGGATGTATATACTCTTTGATCATTATTAACGGTAGGTTATGTTTAACGATATTCTAAAATACAATAATTCGGAATGACAAATAATGATTAACTCAGGCGTTCAACTCATGTGAAGTGCATTAATGTATAAATGACGAAATTTCGATCAGGAATTTAATCACATTTGGTAATATAGGCATACAATAAATACACACATTTAGTTCAAAGGACTATCGGCAAGAGAAAAATGGTAATGTATAACGTGTTTTTTTTCTTCTAAAGGTATATAATAAATTACCTTCGTAATTAAGTTTAATTTTGATCATTAGAGTTTACAGGTAAAGTTGTCGATTCCTCTACAGGTTTGTTTGGGGGGGGGGGGGGGTTAGTGGGGAGGGGGTGGGGGACAAACGCATTAATATCAATTTTCCGTAGAAAACCCTCGCTAAGAAAAAATAACAATTTGCTCTTCTGAATTTATCTGTTCAATTATCTCATACAAACCATTTTTCCTTTATTCATTCATTTATTTCCTAAAAACAAGTTACATTGTTTTTCAGATGACAATAATAATACATTTGGTAAATGGAGCCAACAAATAGCAAGAGCTAGTCAAGGTTAGGCCTGTTCAATACACCATAATATATGACAACAAATTAAGAATAAACGTTGAATCATAAAGATGTAACGGTACAACTGGGCGTTGTGGCGTGCGCCTAAAATCCAGCTTAAATGGAAGTTTCAACGGAATTTTCTATTTAAAAATTATATGATAGGGTATCATCTGCCTTAGCAAACACGAGCATGTTATAGGAGTTTTCATGGATTTAGGCAAGGCATTTGATACCCTCGATCATGACATACTTTTACACAAGCTTTACCATTACGGGATACGTGGTGTACCTTTAAATTGGTTTCGTAGTTACCTTTCTTGTACACATTTGGTGAATACACCACCTTTCTCTTTAAATAGTGAAATTTTACACACATGATATTTATAACGAGTATGTGATCCGATTATTTTCTCGATGAGTCTGTTTACTTATTAAAGTACTCTCCAACTTTAGTGACCGAATGAGTAAAAATATTCAAAAGTATGTAGAGTGGCTTTTTGCTCCCTTATATATCAAAGACTCCTTATTCATTGGATGAGTAAAAAAAAAAAACAACCTCATGCTGTTCGAAGCTGTACTCGTCTTAGGAGCTATCTTACTCTTTGCATGCGTATAAATATTTCGCTGATGGATATTCGTACGCGTTCGTGATCGTATGTACGTACCCGATCGTCACGTTTTTTGCGGCCGACGAGCCACAGAATAAGTGTTAGTACATTTGATTTTTCTTAATTTTGAATCAGTTAGTAGTAAGGGGATCCCTTGAATTTTATTTAGACTTTTTCTAAAACTAGTTAAGGCTACCGATTAAATATAGAATCTAGATCTAGTGCTGAAATTTTGAAGCTCGAAGTGTATGGAGTGCATGGCGAAGGACTTCCATTTTTACAGTGACAAACATACAAACTCACAATTTTACTTCATAATTCTCGTTCGAGAATATATGAGAACCCGCCGCGTCCGCGCATGCACAGATCATTATCTCTCTGCAATTTTTCTTAGTGCAAAACACTAGGATTTAGTCGCACAGAATCCGTCGAAATCTCCGCAATCGAACGTTATTCGATTTATATTTGATAACATTTGTTGATTGGACCTCGGTCTTTATTACTACACGTCAATTTTGTACTTTTGTGAATCATCTTGGTGGTTTTTTATCGTATTTCTCGACATGGAAATACATGGTTTTATACCGTGACCGGCACCACTGACGGCACCACTGCCGACAGCACCGGCGCGACCGGGAAGGACCAGCGGCAGAAAAAGGGCCGTAAGAACGGCGATATAACCTGACTGACTGAGTAATTGAAGCATTACTCACTAGTTGAGTTGGAGCGATTTACTCACAACATTAGGTTAAAGGTAATACAAAGTTTTGGTAAGGGGTCATGAATTTGGTTCAAATGAACATATTGGGAGCATATGCGATCATACAATATTTAGTGATCATTGTCGCGGTTGAAATCGAGTCTAAAGTGATGATATTATAAATACTAAACTCTTTTTGTTGTATAGCTCCCTCTCAAAGTCAAAATATTAATTTTGCTATAAAACAATGTTTCTTGATTAAAAGTGACCGATTGGCTATTCCCGTTTGAAAATTATATATCACAACTACATATTCTGAAATTTTCATGGTCGCAGCTACCATTGTATGGCCGTAGGCCCTATTTGAAATTT
This sequence comes from Strongylocentrotus droebachiensis, assembly GCA_035222895.1. Classification (NCBI taxonomy): domain Eukaryota; kingdom Metazoa; phylum Echinodermata; class Echinoidea; order Camarodonta; family Strongylocentrotidae; genus Strongylocentrotus; species Strongylocentrotus droebachiensis. The sequence continues at coordinate 1,034,337 of JAVYIG010000058.1, forward strand.
ATCAGAATTTACCGGGAGCACCCATAAATTTTTATATTCAATTTTTCTCGAAAGCAGAAGTGTTTTAGGGGCTAAATTTTCTAGTGGTTACAATACATCCACAGGGGTATCCCACTATATCAAAATTGTAAAGAATCACTATCCAGCCAATTTTCATAATTTCCCAAAACTTTGTATTACCTTTAAATAACTCACTTATTTAGAATACTCATTTGCCATGTCACTATAATGTCAAATTAACATAACTCATTCCTGTGCGTTATTAAACTCAATTTAATGAGTTAATGCACTCAGTTAAGTGTGTCACTATAGTGTCAATTTTTTTGCCTATTTGAGTAAGATTACCCAAATATTTCTTTGTGTGTAGAGGTCAATATACAAAGCCAAATCGACCATGTCATCAGTTACGTATGGTGCCCCAGGGCTCTATTTTAGGTCCGCTTCTTTTTTAATCTATGTTAATGATATCTCCAATGTCTCTTCCTTACTACAATATATATTATTTGCTGATGACGCTAATATTCTTTGCTCTCATTCAAACCTAAATAATATTGTTCAAACACTAAATGCTGAATTGCCAAAATTATCTAACTGGTTTAAATGCAATAAATTATCATTGAATTTGGGTAAAACTAACTTCATCTAATTGAAAACTCGTGCTAATACTGAACAAACTAATGTTCCATTAAAGATAGATAGCATCTCTATTGAACAAGAAAAAACAAACAAATTCCTAGGCATTTATATTGATGAGTGCCTGTCTTGGCGTGAACACGTACGTGATCTTTCTCGAGTTTTGTCTCGTTATATTGGTGTTATGTACAAGTTAAAGCCTTTTGTTTCACTTAGTATTTTGCTCATTATTTACAATTCTTTCATTCATTCACGTATTTCATACTGTAACGTTGTATAGGCCATTAATGAAGTAAATACTGATGGTATCTTAAGGTTGCAAAAGAGAGCCATGAGACTTTTTTTTGTGGCTCTGAGTTCTTTGATCACACTGACCCATTATTTTTCAGATTGAGAACTTTGAAAGTTACTGATATTCATTTGATGCAAATTGCAGTTTTCATGTACAGATTTAATTAAAAAAAGAACTGCCTTTATCAGTTTGTAATGATTTTACTCTAAATAGAGACATTCATAATTACCCAACCAGATATTCTTCTGATTTCCATTTGTTTACACCAAGGAGTGCCTTTGCCCACAGATCAATTAGATATGTAGGTCCTGGCATTTGGAACGCTTTGCCACAGGAAGAAAAAAAAACTTGTAATATTAATAATCTTTTGTTAATTAAAAAAAGACTGAGGAGGAATTATTTCTCTCCAAATATGCTTGTTAACTTTTCTGAGGTACATTATGATAGTGCTATTTTTTTGTCAAGAAGAGGTACATTAAGGGGCATGATTTTGTATTTTTTGTTTTATTTTTGTAATGACAGAATGTCCTACTTTAAGCCATGTTTTATTTAAACCTAATAATTACCAGCTGTTATCTTATGGACGTTGCGTTTCAAACAATTTGTTGTTTATCCATTGTTTCTACTATATATTATTATATATTGTAACCCACTGAATTCTATTATCTGTAAACAATTATTTTACATGGTTAATAAATAAAACAAACAAACAAACAAACAAACTAATTCAGCCGAGGACGCAGGTTCGAAACTGAGTCACGTCTTTCGGATGGTGACGTTAAAGGTCGGTCCCCAGACATAAATAATCATATCTGATTGATACACGTCTGTAAAAACCCAATTACACACACACACAGTAACGGTTTGCACTAACATTAAAATAATTTTGTTGTTTTTAAATATATCGGCCCAGGCCTACACGAAATAATAATATCACTCAAACATACACCGTTGCTCATAAAGTTGGAATATTTTTTTTTACCCCAATTTATGGAATTATTTTGACAATGATTTATTCCCAATAGATCTACATAATAATATACATTCTCAGATTGTATTGAATAATAATTTGCCAGTGTTTGTTTTGCGTGACTGCTAAAGCATGTTTATGCTATTATGCTAATCAACTAGGGGACCTACGCCCTTAAGTCATAAATGACAGTAATGAGGATTAATGCCACAAAAGGGCACTAATATAGCACATCGACAAGGTTTTGATCCTGGGGCCTCACAGTTACGAGGCCATTGCAACAAATAAAAAAAGAAAAAGAAAATGCAATAAATTATCAATAATTCATTGAATTTCCCCCAGTCTCCAACATAAAAAATCTTCTGTGTGCCCATGCCTTGAGCCATAATGCATGGCTGGGGACCGGGGTAAAATGCAATGTGTTGAAAAGGGGAGGGACTCATATAAAAAAGGAAGAGAGGCACTTATCCGAAGGAAATATGGTACTAATTAGAAATGAAAAGGGGCACGTGTCATAAGGGGCACTTGTCAGAGGTGAAAAGTGGCATGTCAGAGAAAGGGAAGGGAGTTTTTATCACGAAGGAAAAAGTGCACGTATTACGAAGGAAAAGGTGCACTTATTAAACAGGAAAAGGGGCACGAGTCATAGTATTATAAAAGGGCAAAAATATCAGAGGTAAAAAGAGGAATTTCTCGCACCTGAAAAGAAGTTCTCACCAGAAATTTAGAAATTGATACCTGTTCTATAGGTTATTTTAAGTTTTGTTTAAACCCACTCCAATGCTAATCCTCTTAGGCCATAGTGGTACACTATTGTTAATTGTGTCAAAGGCCTTTGCGAAATCTGAAGAAACAAAAATCTCCCTCATCAGTGACTTGCGTTAATTGATGTATCAAATATAGAAATGAACTTTTGGGGCAAAATAGCCATGTCAGAAACCCACCAAGAACTATGTTTGCATTCAGAAATTTGTTCAATTTAAATGATCGTTAATTTCGTGCTTTTTTCACACCGGACATGTTTCAATTATTTTGATCGACATCGAAATAGTCTCACGAAATTTCGCCTAAATTGGACATTCGTGAAAGCATAAAGAATTGGATTTATCCCAGAATTAACCCATACAGTATTCTCAGTTATATCCCAAACCAGGTTACTGATGCATGTTTCTTCGCATAAAGCATTCGCAATGATGCAGATTTCATATGGAAGGCAACACACGCCATACACCATGACAACGAGGGCTAGCTTCTTGGCAATTCTTTTGTTCTTTTGAAGTCTCACGCTGGTAAACTGATCAAATTTGGTATTTGGTATCGCGTTCATGTAGATTGCTTGTGAAACAGTTCGGATGTTCATAGATGTATTGGCTCGCTGTGAAGTAGAAGACAGACGAAACGATTTTTTCTGATGATTATTACCATCCTTGACTCCTTTTACAGCATAATTGTGTGTACGACATTCTTGATTAACACGGTATTCTGTTGTTTCTTCAACGTTTCGGTTGATTGTGATAACTTGAAATTTATCAAACTGTCTCTTAATGTTAACAAAAATAAGAACATTTAATAAAACAACACTCGAAAATGGTATAAAGAATCCAATGAGACTAAGAGTCAATGTTACGAACGGATTCACTAGGAACTCCATGGCACACTCGTGCGAATAATCCAACGTCTCCTTTCGTCCACCAAAAGTCGACCATCCGAACGAAAGTAGGACAAACATTGTGAAGTAGATTATCCAAGCTGATATGATTGCATATCGAACACGTTTTCGTGTCACGAATAATCGGTGTTTGATTGGCTTTGTTACTAACAAATATCTATCGATACTTATGAACACGATCATCACGCCTGATGCGTAGACGGCTACGTAGTCGATAACGCCGTATAATCTACAGACGTACTCGCCGAACAACCAACGCCCACTTATAATGTACGTCAGATTGGGCGTTAACGACACGAGTCCGACGATCAAATCGGCAAAGGCAAGATTGAGAATGATCAGGTTAGCTGGTCGTTGGCGTAACTTTCTGTCTTGGACGTATGAAATGATGACGAGAAGATTTCCGATGACAGTGGTCGCAATGAGGATACCGTAGATAGCTACGACTGGAATCGATGTCGAAAGTGGTAGGTTACTCTCTTCTGAAGATAAGACAGGGGTCCTGTTGTTGAATTGGGTAGACTCTTCAGGATCCATAATCTGCAAACAGGTCATGAGAATGTTTACAGATTAGAATGACATCTCATTTTGGTATAAAAGACAAAAGGGGAGCACATTATCTTTAAAATTCCGAACATAGAAGAAAAAAATATGGTGGGGTGAGAGAGATAATCAAACTTCCACAAGCGTTGTCAGTCTAACAATCTCCACAGTATGACATGGGACTGATCAGTCTTTCACAGCCTCCCTCTCCTTTTGGGTAGGGTCCAGGAGTGGATCCTTTGGCGTCGAATGGAGAAATCTTCCACTGAAGATGAGGATTGCTGCTGCAGGGTCCTCGCTCGCAGTCTACGGACAAACGTGTAGTCTATTCCGTAGTCTGCTAAAACACCGTTATCTTAAGTCCGGATATGGTCTAATAATTACCTTCCTCAAAACTTAGCATTGATAATTATCCTTAAGAGAAGCATGACAAATCTCAAAGTCTTCACGATATATAGGAATATTAATAAGAATTTCATCACTGACTTACATCCAATTACAAGGAGATAATGCTTACATCGTTAATAATTGTTTCATAAGAAAACATGGAGAGCATATTTATTTCTCTAAATTGATCATCAACTATTTTGCTTCAGTTGAAGTTCGAATATAATCTTCAAAATACACAATAAGAAACTGAAATAACCAGGTTTACTATCAAATTATCAAATAACAAACTTACTGTCTAATCTGAAGATGGAAACCTCCTGTGAAAAGGGACAGGCTATGACATTGTCAACAATAACAGGCGCGGCTGCTTCATACCCGAGATGCATGAGCTATAGGCAAAACCTGTCTTTGCTCTTTGGAGGCTAGCTGCAATCTGTCTAAACATGGCTGAACTGCACTGCATGGCACTAAAACATAATTTATGCAAAGGCTGCTCTAAAGAAAAGAAAGGTCAGCTGCCCTGCCACACACAGTATTGAATTTAGACACATCCATTGTTAACCGTAATGAATGCAGGAGTCTGGAGTTAACGCATGGAAAAATTATCAGATTGTAAAGAAGCTTTCCGACATTAAAATTTGCTGCACTAAATAGACCAAGCAATTAAAAAAAAAATTAAGATCGACCTATAGATGTTTATAAAAAAAAAAGAAATAAATATGTTCACCTTTAAATTTAAACCTCACTAAAAGACTCTCCTTATTTTTCTCTCGCTTTCTCTCTTTTTCTATTTCTCAGTCTATTATTTCGATTGTAGACCATACGATTTTTTTCTTCATTAAATCTAGATAAAACGTTTTATATTCTATTACGGTGCGTCCCAGAAAAAACGAAACCGAGAATTATCGATGTTTTATCATAACTTAGTCTCATTTATAATTAATAAATTACACATATTTGGAAAGCTTAGATCCTCCTCTTTCATTTGATGCAACTCATATGATGCATATTTCACGCATGAGTGATTCAAATCAAATTGAAGAGAGGAAACTAAAAAGTCATTTGGCGGACGGTATCTGAATTTCAAAGAGAAAATCACTTTTCTAAAAAGGTGAGTTTCTGCCCCTTCATATGACACCTCAATCAGGAAAAATGAGCAAGGAATGACGAAGTTCTGTTTGTTTAAAATAGTGCTTGCATTTCCATAATTTGATCAAACGAATTCGTTTTCACTGGCCGCTGCCGTAGCAACAAACAGAGTTGACAAAAGACTTAACTCCGTTTCGTTGACAATCAGCCGTAGACGAAATACTCAGTGCATGGCTGATTGTCAACGAAACGGAGTTAAGTCTGTTGTCAATTCTGCTTGTTTCTACGGCAGGCAGCCAGTGAAAACGAATTCGTTTGATCAAATTATGGAACTGCAAGCACTACTTTAAACAAACAGAACTTTGTCATTCCTTGCTCATTTTTCCTGATTGAGGTGTCATATGAAAGGGCAGAAACTCAACTTTCTAGAAGTGTAATTTTCGCCTTCAAATTCAGATACCGTCAGCCAAATGACTTTTTTGTTTCCTCTCTTCAAATTGATTTTAATCACTAATGCGTAAAATATGCATTATATGAGATGCATCAAATGAACGAGGATGATCTAAGCTTTCCACATAATTATGTGTCATTTATCAATTATAATTGTGGTTAAGTTATAATAAAACATCGATAATTCTCGGTTTCGTGTTTTCTGGGACGCACTGTACTGTGGAAAACCGAATAACTAAAGAAAATTTATTATGAGATCGACGATCAGCATGGTGAAAGTCCTACACAACTGAAAAACCAATATCTCCTGTACAGTGCGTCCCAGAAAAAACGAAACCGATAATTATCGATGTTTTATCATAACTTAATCACAATAATAATTGATAAATGACACATATTTGTTTTATATTTATTACGTTTGTTTAAAGTAATGCTTGCATTTCCAAAATTGTATTAAACGAATTCGTTTTCACTGGCTGCCTGCCGTAGCAACAAACAGAGTTGACAAAAGACTTAACTCCGTTTCGTTGACAATCAGCCATCGATGAAAGACTTCATGCATGGCTGATTGTCAACGAAACGGAGTTAAGTCTTTTTTCAACTCTGTTTTGTTCTACGGCAGGCAGCCAGTAAAATCGATGTCGTTTTATCAAATTATGAAGATGCAAGTATTACTTAAAACAACCAGAACTGTGTTATTCCTGACTCATTGTTCCTGATTGAGGTGCCATATGAAAGGGCAATAAATGAACATTCTAGAAATGTGATTTTCTCTTTGAAATTCAGATACCGTTCATCAAATAGCTTTTTGGTACCCTCTCATCAAATTGTTTAAATCACCTACTCAAATGAAAGAGGAGGATGTAAGCTTTACAAATATGTGTCATTTATCAATTATTATTGTGAGTAAGTTATTATAAAACATCGCTAATTCTCGGTATCGTTTGTTCTGGAACGGATTGTATATAAATGTATCAGTTGATAGAATGATAAAAGGGTTTGATGGCCGCGTCATACCAAAAGACGTTAAAAGATGGGAGTTGTTGCTACCTTGTTTGGCGTTCAACAACAAGGGATAGAGCAACGTGGATCTGGCGCTGCTCAGTGGCTGCCGGGCTCACGATCAATTGGGCAAAAAGAATTTCCGTTTCGGTTTAATAAAATTTGGAGTGGACTATTAGGCTATCAGAGCTGCCAACAATTCCGTTTTTCCCGGAATTATTCCGTTTTTTAATCCCAATTACGTTTTTTTTTCACAAAATACGTTTTGTTTTTTTTTTATAATTTTTTTTTTTTTTTTTTTTTTTTTTTTTTTTTACATACCGCACGTCAAACAACTGCCCTAATATGTTATTTTGATCACAAATTCAATAGAAAACTAAGGTTGAAACATACTTGAAGAGAAAGTATTCTCAAAAAGAAGCATTGGAATTGTGTCGCGCGTGGTTGTAAGTTTTGTTTTAATGAATTCCTTTTTTTTGCTTGAAATTCCTTTTTTTTGCCATCATGATTCCTTTTTTTGGTCGCACAAGGTTGGCAGCTCTGGGCTATTATTATTATTATTATTACTATTATTAATATATAAAGGAACGGAATGATCCAGGATCAGGACTTTTAAAATCGGTGTACTTAGTGACCTTAGGTGGAGTATGCATCCGCAAAGCAAATGTTATCTAATGGGGCTAAAAGTAGTAACATATTTTAATTTTAAAATAAAGCGATTAATTGAAAAGAAAAGAGAGAAAAAAAAGGAAAATTTAAAAAGAACGGGGAAAAAAGAAAAAAGAAGAAAAGAAAAGGGAACAGGAAAGCAAAAAAGTATTAAAATATACCTTAAAGACTTTACCTAAGAATTTACCTTCAGAATAGTTTTTTTTTCCAAATGCCGTTGCTCATCAATGCTTGATTCGTATTAACATGACTAAAGCATTGATGAATGCTTTCAATTGAAATGATACAAGAACTTTCTCTTTTCTTTTAAGTATTTGGTTTAGATTCAATCTAAATTTATGCGACACTTGTGCAATGGGATCAGTTTGAAGAACAAATCTATCATAACCAAGTAAAATCAACATCAAACATTTTCACACAAACGCATTGGATGTGTATACTCCTCGATCATTATTAACGGTATAAGTTCTGAAGTCAGTTTAATGATATTCTCGAATACAATAATTCGGAATGTCAAATAATAATTAACTCAGGCGTTGCTCTCTAATTCCATATTTATTCTATGAAGTGAGTTAACCAATCTATGAATGACGAAATTTCGATCAGGAAATTAATCACATTTAGTATAAATATAGGCCTACAATGACTCAATTCAATTCAATTTTTTCCACTTTAAAACAATTGACAAATCAATAACATAAACATATGATTATTAGTGGCGGTATCATGAAAAGCACTAATTGACCCCTTAACAGTATACACATATAAAACATATTATACATTGTAAGAAAATACCAATAATTATAACAGGAAAAACATAACAAAAACATAAAAATTAAAATATTAACAAATTGATAAGGAAGAAAAGATAGGAAACATCAAAAAAATATTCATCAATTATGAGTTCAGGAGGTGTTGTTTAACTAATCGTTTGAAGTGTTTTATGGTCTTACTATTCTTGAGATTAGTTGGGAGGTTATTCCAAATAATTGGTCCATTGTAAAAAATAGAATTCTGAGTTTTTAGTCTTTTTCAGACAGAGGCAAATTACCCTAGGGCAAAGGTCGTGTTAAGAGCTTTACCCCAACCTATTTACTCCAAGAAAAACCCAGGAGTAACTCGCTAACATGACTAGAGGGCAGGGGCGTCGCTAGACCTTTTTCAGTGGGGGGGGGGGGGGGGTGTAGAGACCAACGATTACCGACAAAACTAGCCACCAATTACCGACAAAATTAAATGTCCAATATCTACAAATTCAACCCTATAAACCTGGGGCCGAAGGCTAAATTGTTTTTCCTATGGACTATCAATAGTACTTGCATATGCGCAAAATGGTCATTTTCCTCGACGACAGAAATATACGAATTATTTCTTCAATTTAGTCAGCATCATAGCTATATATTTTAATGCAGGCGCGGAGCTAGGATCTTATTTTAGGGAGGGGCGGTAGTGAGCAAGAGAATCACTTACAAGCGCGCTCATTAGGGGTGTGTGGGTGGTGGGCCTCCCGCGCAAAGCGCGAAAGTTTTGACTTTTCATTAAATCATTATACAAAAGAAGACGATTTGCTGTACCGTTCTCGACTGTTTATCCTTTTCTGAATTCAGTTCCCCCCCCCCTCCCGCGCAAAGCGCGGAAGCTTTGACGTTTCATTAAATTATGAGAAAAAGCAGACGATTCGGTGTACTGTTCTCGACTCTTAATCCTTATCTGAATGAAGCTTCCCCCTCCCGCGCAAAGCGCGGAAGTTTGACGTTTCATTAACTTTATTAGAGAAAGAAGACGATTCGTCGTACCGTTTTCGACTCTTTATAAGCCCTATTCATCTGAATTCAGTTTCCCCCTCTCGCGCGAAAGCTTTGACGTTTCCTCATATCATTAGAGAAAGAACACGATTCGTTGTACCGTTTTCGACTCTAAATAAGCCCTATTAATTTTGTCTGAATTCAGTTTCCCTCTCTCGCGCGAAGCGCGGAAGCTTTGACGTTTTCTTAAATTATTAGAGAAAGAAGACGATTCGTCGTACCGTTTTCGAATCTTGTTAAGCCCTATTCATCTGAATTCAGTTTCCCCCTCTCGCGCGAAGCGCGGAAGCTTCGACGTTTCCTCAGATTATTAGAGAAAGAACACGATTCGTTGTACCGTTTTCGACTTTTAATAAGCCCTATTTGTCTTAATTCAGTTTCCCACTCTCGCACGAAGCTTTGACGTTTCCTTAAGTTATTAGAGAAAGAACACGATTCGTTGTACCGTTTTCGACTCGTCTAAATGAAGTTTTCTCTTTCCGGAATTTTTGGCGTTTCATCACAATATAGAGAAAGGAAGACGATTCATCGTACCGTTTTCGACTCTTATTAACCCTTACTGTACTGGGCTATTTTGAGCCTCTGACTGGGGGGGGGGGGGGGGCCTGGGAGGCCCCCCCCCCTATGATCTCGGCCGTCGATTGTCCGATGAACACGAAAATTTGCATGTTTGTAGATATTTACGTAAGGAACAAGATGGTATAATTATTTTTTTCCAAATATGCAAATTTTTGTTGTTAGCCTAATTAATTATGCAAAACGCGCTAATTTTATGCATTTTACAGAAAACGTGTCAAACTCCAATTTTTGAATGTTGAAACTCATTATTCATATGAAACTTCTTTTCTAACACAAAAAAGTTATTTTAATGTAATTAATAATGATAATTTATGCAAATTTTGATGCGATTTGTAATTTTTTTTTTTTTTTTTTGATGACATGCGCATACTAATTGTTATGTAACGCCTTACAGGTATATCCGATTTCGACGAAAATGGTATAAAAATGTGCGTAAGACTTGAGGGAAAAAAGTCATGAAACGACAATTCAAAATTCCAAGCGGTTGCGGCGCAATCTCCGAAAATGTCGAGGGGGGGCCTCCCAGGCCCCCCCCAGTACAGTAAGGGTTAAGCCCTATTCATCTGAATTCAGTTTCCCCCTCTCGCGCAAAGCGCAAAAGCTTTGACGTTTCCTCAAATTATTAGAGAAAGAACACGATTCGTTGTACCGTTTTCGACTCTAAATAAGCCCTATTAATTTTGTCTGAATTCAGTTTCCCTCTCTCGCGCGAAGCGCGGAAGCTTTGACGTTTTCTTAAATTATTAGAGAAAGAAGACGATTCGTCGTACCGTTTTCGAATCTTGTTAAGCCCTATTCATCTGAATTCAGTTTCCCCCTCTCGCGCGAAGCGCGGAAGCTTCGACGTTTCCTCAGATTATTAGAGAAAGAACACGATTCGTTGTACCGTTTTCGACTTTTAATAAGCCCTATTTGTCTTAATTCAGTTTCCCACTCTCGCACGAAGCTTTGACGTTTCCTTAAATTATTAGAGAAAGAAGGCGATTCGTTGTTTTGTCTCGACTCGTGTAAATGAAGTTTCCCCTTCCGCGCGAAGCGCGGAATTTTTGGCGTTTCATCACAATATAAAGAAAGGAAGACGATTCGTCGTACCGTTGTTGACTTGTTTGAATTTAGTTTCCCCGAAAATTTCTTTAGCTAATATTATAGGAAAGTGAAACTTCGAGAAAATACAAGTATTGTAGTTGTAGTCACTCTTAAAGTCGTCATAAGAAGTCACAGTTCGTAGGGGAAAAAACTTGTCGGCCGACCGACGATATACATCTCACCGACTTCAAACTTCTGCATTGATATAGTCTACGAGGATCGAGCTAGAATACCAACACAGCTGACCCGACACAGCAACATATTTACCCATGTCTTTCTTGCTCCCTCGACGAGACGACTCCACCCAACAACCCCCTTCTCTCTTTTACTCCCACTCCTCCCCTCTCTCCCCTCCTCTCTCTTTCATACCCCGTTTCTTTTGTTTCCCTTTCACTCTTTTTTCTTCTTTCTTCCTTTTCTTTCTTTTCTTTCTTTTCCTTTCTTTCCTCTCCTCCCTCTTCTTCTTTTTTCTTTTCTTTCCCTTTCTCTCTCTTTTTTTCCTCTCTTTTTTTCCCTCTCTTTTTTTCCCTCTCTTTTTTTTCCCGCTCTTTTTTTCCCTCCCCCTTTTCTCTTTTTCCCGACGGCAGCGCAATTTTACCGACAATATCTTGACAGGTGGGGGGGGGGGTGCCGCACCCCCCACCCCGCCCCCTTTGGCGACGCCCCTGCTAGAGGGTAGCGTAAGATGACCGTGTGGGTGCTCTCAACTTACACTCGGGAGTAACTGTGACCTCTCACGAGCCATCTTTACACAGAGTTTGGCCAACGGCCAACTTGGTTTCACTGGGTCACAACATTGCGTACATTCTTTTGTTAATAAAGCAGTTGGACAAACTGTGTGTATAGATGGCTCTGCTCTCACTTACACCCGGGAGTATCTGTCTCTGCGTAAGTTACGCTGGTCGGTGGAAGGTCGTGTTAACTTACTCGTGGCAAGTGGGTCCGAGTAAGAGCGTGTGGACAACTATTGGGATAAGTGAAAATACGCGAGGTATTTACTGCTGCCGGGATTAACTTACACCGACTAGCAAAACCCCGTCTGAACAAGGCTATCGCTATGCGGCTTAAAGGGAGGTGGATATTTTGAGCATTTCTAGTATTGTAATTATGAATGGAACAATTCAACAGGTTCAACAAGTTAGATAATCACCATCAATCTTGATGAAATTGCAGTATCTAAGGTTAATAAATCATGGAAGGGTAGGATTTGTATTTTTATAAATAATGGTAGAGTGTAAGACAGATAAAAAGATTGTGTAATAAGGCGAATCCCACGTTTCTGTAATTTAGAAATTTCAGAAGTGAAACCCCAAACAATATTACAATTATTTAAATGGGAAGAAATGAGGACACAATATAACATTTTCAAAACAGTCTGAGGTAAGAAATTCAATCTGAATAAGACACCAATATTTGTTTAGATAAAGTGTTACAAAGATGATTTATAGTATGGTGGTTCCAAGATAGTTTTTCATCTACAATTATTCTTAAAAATGTTGTACTTGACAACCGAGTTATCTTTTTATTTGAATAGAATAAATTTCAATCCATTGGAGTTTTGGTTTTAGTTCCAAACATAAAATAATTAGTTTTAGTAGGGGAGCCTTCCAAAGTTGCGACTGTGCCCGGACGCGTCCGGGCGCTATGAATAGAAAGGTCGCGTCTCAAGAGACGCATTTAGGCGCAAAGGGGCGAAAAGGGGCGCGTCAGTTACCCTCACCTGATTCTTGCCTATGAAAAGAAACTGTCTATTGTTGGTATAAACCCGCTCTATTCTTCTTGCGCCCTTTTGCGCCCTACCAGGCGATCGAAGATTATCTCTCCCGCCATTGTTCTCGCTCGTGATGCGCGATGCACAACGGTACAGCTTAAACTTGCTATACAGAAAGTATTTGTCAGCCAAAGCCTGTCTTCCCCTCTTCCTGTTCTCGTTCTGATAAACATCCCATTGATTGTAAAAACTTGATGTATTCTTCTCCCCACGCGATCTATTCTACTCGCGCCGTTTTGCGTCGTAACGGGCGGGGTATTATCTTTCCTATCATTGTGGAAGCTTTGCGATGTACATTAATTGCTACAGCACAGCCTGAACTTTTTTGTTTTGGGGGGCAATCAACACACTCGTTCATCTTGATCAGAATAAATTATGATTTTTTTTTTTCTTCTGTTGTTGGTTTAATACGCCTCCTTTTTAATATTTGTGACGACTTTATGGAAAGTGAAATAAAGATGACTATATGTACGATGAATGGTTGTTTAATTGCGAGCTTGATTGTCCCCAACAACAAAAAGTAAAAGACGAATGAGTGAATGAATACATGTATGCGGTTATAGTCGGCAAACTGATGACTGTTAGGGACGGTTGTGTATGTTTGTAATTCGAATGATTATCAACATATTTGTATAATTTCCACCTCGCGATATTATTCTAGCGTCGTAATGGACAAAGGAATTATCATTCTCCCCCGTCATTATTCACGCTACGCGTAGCACATTGCCACAGCCTGAGTTTGAAAGAATTTATATTTTGTCAGTCAAATCCTGTTTTTTTTTGTTCTCCTCTCTTGACTTGGTTCTAATAAACAACCCATATTGTATTAAAATAAAACTCGATGTATTCTTTTTGCGTCGTGTCTTTTCTTCTCATGCCGTTGTTTGCAATAGTCAGACGGAAGAGGTTGACATTGTTTTGGTAATCAATGAACTCACGGTGCGTCATGATCAGTAAAGGAAAATCTTTATAAAATGCATTATAACAATACTAATGGTAATAATAACAATAATTCTAAAGTGACTTTTTTAAACACTCTTCCATACCCTCCCCCAAATTAATATAGATATGAATCGACGAAAATCTGAACGGATGTATTTTTTGATATTCCAGCTGTTTCTGAACCGTTTTTGATCAAGTGTTACGTTAATTCTATCATTAACAAAAATTGTATACTCTTTCTAATTTGACAAATTTTCGAAAAATAAGTATAATAAAATTGGCCGCGTATAATCGGCTTTGCAATCTGTATACAAGTTCATGTCATATCCAGTGGCGTACGCAGGATTTTCATATAATAAATATAAGGTATGATGTGTACATCACCAGGGATAATTATGTTATAATAATTCATCTCAAGGAAGAGATGCTGTCGGCGTACACGGTACAAGAAAATGAAGGAATAGAAAACATTAAAAAAAACTGAAGATGGAAAACGACATTGCCAGATAGACAGAGAGACAGACAGGGAGAGGGAAAGAGAGAGAGAGAGAGAGAGGGGGCGGGAGAGATAGAAAATTGGACGTAGTCCGTACTGTATTTATTTATATGATATTTGTCTCTCCGATCACCCCCCCCCCCCCCCCCAGCTCCGATTTTGTTTCCCCTTTAGTTTGTCCTTTTTTTATATATAGATACCTTTTCGCTGAAGACTAATGTCCGACGTATACTCTCGGCATCTGTCTGTCTCGAAAGACAATAGAATATTGCGCTATATAGTTGTACTAGTTTCTTGGTGTGCAGCTCCTGCTGTGACTGAACAGTCCAATCCTAGAGAGGCAGGTCCTGTTGCAGTTGCTGCAGATAAAAGTCATTTGTGGCTGTGCTGTTGAAGCCGTAGCTAGCTGCTGTCTTTGTTGTTGTTGTTGTCTTTTCTCCTCCCACTGTTCTACTCTCCTCTGGTCACTCCTCTGTATACCCGTCTTTACAACGCGTCTCCATTCAGGACGGTCTGAAGCATATCCTTCCCAGTTTGTAGGGTTGATTTCACTGGCCTTCATATCCCTCTTGCACACATCCTTGAAGCGGAGGACAGGTCTTCCAACAGCCCTGGTCCCGGTCGCTAACTTTCCATACATTATGTCTTTTGGAATGCGGCCGTCTTCCATTCGACTGACATGACCAAGCCATCTCAGTCGTCGTTGTGATAGAAGAGCATAGATGGTCATCATGCCTCCTTTCTTGAGGACATCCTTGTTTGGAATGTGGTCCTGCCATTTGATGCCTAGAATTCGCCTCAAGCAGCGGAGATGGAAAACGTTCAAACGGCGCTCCTGACGTGCATACAGGGTCCACGACTCACTGCCATACAGGAGAGTGCTGAGCACACAGGCCTGGTAGATCTTCATTTTTGTGTTGGTAGTTAGTAAAGTGTTCTTCCAGGCACGCTTTAAAAGTCTAGCCATCATGGTTGCTGCCTTGCCAATACGTACGTTGAGCTCGGGATCGAGGGAGAGGCTGCTGGATATCACGGAGCCGAGGTAGGTGAAGTTTTTTTCTTTAGGCTGATGGTCAGGCCAAAGTCTTCACATGCTTCTGAAAAACAGTTAATCAGCCTCTGTAGAGCTTCCTCAGACTGGGATGCCAAAGCCGCATCATCTGCAAATAGCATCTCTCTAATCAGGATGCTCCTCACTTTCGTCTTCGCCCGAAGTCGTGCAAGATTAAACAGTTTTCCATCACTTCCATCTTCAGATGACCTGAAAGCGTGTGATAGCAGCACAGAGAAGAAGATCCCAAAGAGCGTGGGAGCAAGCACACATCCCTGTTTCACTCCGTTCTTGATTGGGAAGGGGGCCGATGTAGAGCCGTCATACTGGATGGTGCCCTGCATATCGTCATGGAAGGATACAATCAACCATAGCAGTGTAGGTGGACATCCTATCTTCTGTAGCAGATTGAAGAGGATCTTTCTGCTGACTAGGTCAAAGGCCTTTGTAAGATCGATGAAGGCAATGAACAGTGGCTGTCTCTGCTCCCGGCTGTTCTCCTGCAGTTGTCGAATGGAGAATATCATATCGATTGTTGATCTTCCAGCCCGAAAACCACACTGCGATTCTGGGTATACACGGGCTGCAAGCGTTTGCAGTCTGCTCAGGATCACACGGGCAAATGTCTTCCCGACAGTGCTTAGGAGGGATATTCCACGATAGTTATTGCACTCACTGCGATCCCCTTTGTTCTTGTACAAGGTAATGATGTTAGCATCACGCATATCATGTGGAATCGTTCCCTCTTTCCAGCATTGGCAGAGAAGCTCATAGAGATGGCGTAGAAGATCTGTGTCCTTTCCGACTTTGATTATGTCTGAGGGTATGCCATCTTTTCCTGGGGCCTTACCAGAGGAAAGGAAGTTCACAGCCTTTTTCAGCTCTTCTAAGGAGGGTTCACTATCAAGATCTTCCATGACAGGTAAGCTTTCAATACTCTCAATGGTAGCTTCATTGACCTCAATCTCCCGTGAGTACAGCTCTTGATAGTGCTCAATCCATGTTTCCATTTGAAGCTTTTTGTCTGTGATAACCTCCCCTGTGGATGCATTGAGTTGTAATGTCTTCTTGATGGTTGGTCCAAAGACCTTTTTTATGCCTGCGTACATACCCCGGGTGTTGCCGTTATCTGCAGCCAGTTGGATGCTCTGGCAAAGGCTCAACCAGTAATCGTTGGCACAGCGTCTAGCAACCCGTTTGGCATCCATCCTTGCTGTTCGTAGAGCTGTGAGTGTCTTCACAGATGGATCACTCTTGTAGTAAGCGAGTGCTGCTCGCTTTGCTTCGATGACAGGCTTCAATTCTGCGATTCCAGCTACAAACCAGTCTGGGTTTTGCTTTTCTCTTTTGCCATATATTTCCATGGCTGAGTGATGGATAGCATCGCGAATGTGATTCCATCTCTCTTCAGCACTAGTAGAAGGACAGTCCTGGAGGGCCTGTTCGATGGAATCGGCGAAGAGATCATGCAAGTCAGGATTCGATATCTTGGCAGTGTTTATGCGGGGGCGACCTTTCTGCTTTGAGCGATGTATTCGCCTGGGCTGAAGGCGCACCCTGCTGGCAATCAGTGAATGATCTGTGTCACAATCAGCGCTGTGATAACTACGGGTGACTTGGACGCTGTTTAAGGATGAAGTTCGTGTAATAACAAGGTCAAGCTGGTGCCAGTGATGAGACCTGGGATGTCTCCAGGATACCTTGTGGCATGGTTTTGTGGAGAAGAACGTGTTCGTAATGCATAGGTCGTGATAGGAGCAGACTTCCAGCAATCTTTGACCATTCTCGTTCAGTTTTCCAATGCCGAAGTGTCCGATGCATTTGGGACAGGAGTCATGATCCATGCCCACCCGTGCATTGAAATCTCCTAGTAGGAATAGGTTCTCGTTGGCAGGAATGTTCGCAATGACAGAGTCCAGGTGCTCATAGAATTGATCCTTAGTCTCCACAGAGCTGCAGAGGGTTGGTGCGTAACAGCTCAGGATGTTCACTGGACCTGAGGCGGTTTGCAGTCGAAGTGAGAGGATGCGTTCTGTGCCTCTGCTTGGTGGTTCAATTGAGGAGAGTAAGGAGTTCCTTACTGCAAATCCAACACCATGCTGTCGCCTTTCCTGCGGTTCTCTGCCCCGCCAAAATATAGTGTAGTCTTCCTCTCTAATACTGCCATCTGAAGAGAGTCTTGTCTCTTGCAAAGCAGCAATGTCAATGTTGAGCCTCTTTAGCTCACGGTCGATGATCGCTGTTTTGCGGGTGTCATCAACCTCAAGTAGATTGTCTGTGATGCCAGGACACATGGTCCTAACGTTCCAGCTTGCCAAACGCAAGACTGGTGTTTTCTTTGTATTTCGTTTATTGCTTGGTGCAGTAGTTTCAGTCCGCTTGTCGAGACAATCCTCTAAGCTCCAAGCACCCGATGAAGCAGGCGGCCTGTGGTGGGTCAGCACCTAATTAACTGGGGGCTGCCCAGCTTGAGGTGGGCGGTAGCTGACCAGTGGAACGCGAAGATCCCTCCCACCGTCGAAGGCAACCCGTAGCGCCCATATCCTACGCCAATCGAAAAGGGCTTATAACTCGTAACTGCTGCCTCCCGTGTTGTTTCTGCCACTTTTGACAGTAGCACTGAAGTGTCCTCTCCAATCGTCAGAATCCCCCTCTCGGCCTTACTGATGTGGTCCAAAGGAGAGCTGAGCAATACATTTGGCACCAATTTGGCTGCAGGAGTTGCCGGAAGAGTGTGTCGAGTTGAACACCAGACCGCCTGCGGGGCTCCACTCCGGTTTTCAGTCAGGTTTACTCCCTAGCTATTTCTCCATAGCTGGATGTCCGTTACCCTGGACAGGGGCCCATACCGGGTACTGTCAGCCGGAGCCAGCTGAGCCCGAGACTCGTGTCAGGCAGGGTCGTCACGCCCTGAAGTAGTGAACAAAGTTCACTACCCACTACCCAAGGTCAATATAGCATAATAAACATTTTTTATATCAATTTGATGCAACAGAGATTTTCATTCAAAAGTTTTACATTGTATAATTATTGTACAGTAATATTCTTCGCATTTCAACATTATCAGCCGCTCGTTTTCTATTTCGCTCCCTATAATAAACATACGGTATAATAAATTGTGTACATCATTATTATGTTATAATAATTTATCTCAAAGAAGGAATGGTGCCGGCAAACAAGCAAATGGCGGAACAACATTGGCAGATAGACAGAGAGACAGACAGACAGAGAAAACGACCGAGCGAGAGAGAGAGAGAGAGAGAGAGACACACACACACACACACACATAACAAGAGAGAAAAAAGAGAGAAACAATCATCTTGCATGATTGTTGCCTTTGAATGATTGTTTCAGATAGGGTAAAGTCTGGCTTTACGTAATATGATTTTTATTTATGAGTATGGTGAATGCATTTCGAAAAAGAGCGTCTTCCATCTATACCGAAACGTTTTGATGATGCAGGCTCCCGACAATACGGGTATCATTTTTATAATATCTTTAATTTGCAGATGTTTGTTTGTTTCGTATGACACATTTATAAACGCCCTATAATCAAAGCCTATATCATTATTTCAAGGAGAATCTTACAATGTCTTTGATTATAAGTATCATTTTTAAATCACGGGTTTTGAAATACAATAGCTGATATTGCGATGATTTAGAGAACCTACGTTTATATTTTTTAAATCGATCTTGCATGTGAAAGAACAGATTGATGATATTATGACCTATTTTGATCTGATGACAGAACGCTTTTCAATATTTCAGTATTTCTCCCTGATTGTTCGCCCAACATTACATTGCTATTGTCCAGCTGAGTTTGTATAGGCCTTTCTACCCTCGGCGCTAAAGGGATTGCGGAAAATTTCAACACTATTTGTGTTTCTTGATGACCCAGTAGAACAAGAAGAATAAGGGCTAGCCCCCCCCCCCCCCCCCCCCTTCAAAAAAAAAATGGCCCCAAATAACGCAATCATTGTAAATTCCGTCTTCTACTTGATACCAATATCCTTATATTTAAACAGCGAGACAGTTCTGTAACAATGTTACGAGAAGCAATTCAACGAATTGTCATGGCCTGTATTTGTTCTAGAACGCACTTCGCTTTTTCGATACCACGTGGCCCCAATTCAGCACAATACATATGTATTTTAATTCTTCGCAACAATGACCTAGATCTAAAACTGGCCGCGGTTGCAACCCTACACCCCCGCCCCCCCCCCCTTCTTTGCAAAGAAATATTCGCTAAAATTTCTTTGGAACAGAATGATAAACTAATTTCTTCTTGAGATGTTCGAGGTGAAATTTTAAACATCATTTCCTGGTCTGGGACGCTCTTCTTTTTTTAATGCATGCTCTAATCTTACGATTTAGGAATAATTTACTTTGTTGATTTGCAATTGGTAATCTCCCTGGGAGTTTTGCGATATCCCCGATGATACGGGTACAGTGTATTTAATTTTGTTCGTAACATTAGTGTTTTGCAAGGAAACAACATGCTGAAAATGAGCGTCTTTTCGAAATATTGATGATGTTCCCGACAATACGGATATCATTTGCATATAGAAAATCGTAAGACATCGTAAGACATATAAAACGCTCTTTAAATTCATTTCAAGGAGAAACTATACGACGTTCTTGATTAAGTATAATTTTTCAACATTACGGATTTAAAATACGTTCTCTAATTCTACGAAGATTTAAAGGACTTATGTATTGCAATAACAGATTGATGATATAATTATCATGATGATTTATAATGATCATACGACAAAAATCAATGGCCCAAAATAACGCATCATTATAAATTCCGTCTACTACTTGATACCAACACATGCATGATGGATCCCCGGGATGGATCCTTTCCCTGATAGCAGAGACTGGTAAATATCACGTCATATTTACGTCTTGTACTACGTCTTTAAGACGACATAACAAGACGTCAAAAAGACATGATTTTGCACCCGCGCACGTCGTCATGAGGACGTCATATTTTGACGTGATTTTTACGTCTTATTAGTCAAAGAAAGACGTCTTTAAGACGTCAACTTGTACCATAGGAAGACGTCATATGGACGTCATATTTACGTCTTTTAGTTAAAGAAAGACGTCTTTAAGACGACATAACAAGACGTCAAAAAGACATGATTTTGCACCCGCGCACGTCGTCATGAGGACGTCATATTTTGACGTGATTTTTACGTCTTATTAGTCAAAGAAAGACGTCTTTAAGACGTCAACTTGTACCATAGGAAGACGTCATATGGACGTCATATTTACGTCTTTTAGTTAAAGAAAGACGTCTTTAAGACGACATAACAAGACGTCAAAAAGACATGATTTTGCACCCGCGTACGTCGTCGTGAGGACGTCATATTTTGACGTGATTTTTACGTCTTATTAGTCAAAGAAAGACGTCTTTAAGACGTCAACTTGTTCCATAGAAAGACGTTGTATGGACGTCATATTTACGTATTTTAGTCAAAGAAAGACGTCTTTAAGACGTCAACTTGTACCATAGGAAGACGTCGTATGGACGTCATATTTTGTCGTGATTTTAACGTCTTATTAGTCAAAGAAAGACGTCTTTAAGACGTCAACTTGTTCCATAGAAAGACGTTGTATGGACGTCATATTTACGTCTTTTAGTCAAAGAAAGACGTCTTTAAGACGTCAACTTGTACCACAGAAAGACGTTGTATGGACGTCATATTTTCTCTTTAGGTCCTATTGGTTAAATAAAGACGTCAACTTTCACCCAAGAAAGACCTGTATACGTTGTATGGACATCAAATTTTGACGTGATATTTACATTTTACTGGTCATTTCGATGTACCTTTTATCCTTCCATGATCTATACGTCTTTGTTGTCCTCTAAATAACATCTATAAGACCACCTAATCAAGGAAGAAAGGGTCAAAGTCACTTCATGTACACATTCTGAACAATCACACAGTAAAATCAAAGCAAAAAAAAAAAACATCACATAATATATATATACATGCCAGACAGAAAGTAATTTTCATATTTTTAATGTACACGTATATGGTATGAAAATGGATAACAAAAATATAAAATACGTATTTCTATACCTTCTTATTCTATCTAACTTGGCTTCCATTGGTACACAATCTTTTCATCACTATCCTGACACTTCTTCCAAAACATGCTGTATAGATACCTAGTGTATTTCTGTCAGTCTCATAATTTATTTAAGAAAGTTAACAGGCCATCACAAAGATATCTGTTTCGTTATAAATTGTGCTACAAGAAACTATGACATATTGGCTAAACTTATAAGTCTTACGGTTGTTGGAAGCAGGTTAGCAGCATAGAGACTAGGTAAAGCTACACTGATACCCGCAGTATTTTAGTAGACAAGCAAACAGCACACTGGGGAAGTTCCTCATATTCAGCAAAACAGCATAGTGGAAAGCTAGGCATTCATCAGTGCAGCTCTACCTTGTCTCCATGCTGCAAAACCGCTCCTGACAACCCCAAGACTTTAATGCAGATAAAGACTATCATATAAAACAAAAGGTTGTTGGAAAGAATTTCTGTGCATGAAAGATCAATTCTTGTTACATACATGGGGAATATCTAAGTTCATGGCAAGAATTCAGTATAAAGTATAAAACTATACAATCTAAATCACACACAGGAGAAAAATGGCACAAATGATAAACACATGGCTTAGCTAAGTTATTTCTTACACTCAAAAGGAACAAGTTGGCAGCAAGGGGAACAGGGAGAGCTTCACTGATACCTGCAGAGTTTTCTGATGATGGTTGCTTGCCCGTTGAAACCACGATGTTCACATTTGGCGATACAGCATATTAGAAAACTGTGCAGAAATCAGCTCAACTGTACCTATTCTCTGTGCTAGAAACCTGCTTCTTACGGGCACATGACTTAAATATAAGAAAAGGCATTAGTGGCAACATTCATATTTATAAATAACAAAAAATTAGTATTGTTGCAAATACAGAAGCTGAAGTTCAAGTATAAAAATACAATTTATATCAGATAACATTCCCGCCAGTACGATTGGCTCAGTTGGGCAATTCCAAGGTGACTGTGGAATAATTATTCAGAAGATATTTCCCAGTTTAAGATAAAATAGCAAACATGCTGAAAAAGTTTAGCACAAAGAGATATATTCCATTGCTTATGTCACAACATTCATTTGGCAAGTCCCAGGAGTTTCACAAAAGAATTACAATCTAACTTAAATTTTAACAGCGAATTCAATATACATGTAGGTAAGCCATATTGTGCTTTCTAAATCACAGATACAATCCAAGAATGTTATACTTTTAACTACCATTTTTTTTTCAAACCACAAGATATTTATGGTTTTCATTGAAGGCGCTACTGTGTGTCACTTTTTAACAGTTAATTCTCCCAACAAAATTTTGAATTTTCCCCAACCGTTTTTCCATGAAAATAAGATATAAAACAGGCCTTTAAAAATCTTTCAACGCCTAAATTTGGAAAAGGTATTGGAGCTAATTCTTTGCTTTGTGATGATTTACACTCACTTCAATTTAATCAATTTATAAAAATAAAGTTGGGAGAATTAAGGAATGGATCAGATCAGTTTTCCCAATTTTTATCATCAATAGTGGTCTATTTTTAACTCAAATGTTCAGATTATCTTTAAGTGTACATACAGTATAGCATTGAAGTCAATACCTTAGCACCATTTTCTCTCATCTGAACAATGTTACCAAGTCCCTTTAAGGCTCGTTCAGAAATGATGCTGCAAAACAGTCAAAATCGCAGAGTTTTTTAAATGTTGACATAGAGTTCAATATGCTTTACATTTCTGTATATTATAAAAAAAAGAGCTCACTGAATATGCGCAGTCCAAAACATACAAAGACTTGTTGCCATTCGCTTTACACATAAAACCAAACTGCATCATTTTCGAAAATTGTTGGCGGTTCACGTTCCGTATCTGAACAAGTCTTAGTTGCTTAATAATGGAATTGATTTGTATTGTATTTACCTCACTCAATATTTCTCCATTACCAACTTATATATAATTTGCAACAGGTTTTAAGAACTGATACGAAGCGGATGGGGGGTGGGGGTGAGCATGAGACTGAGCATATCAAGTCTACTACATAAGCATTATGAAACAGGTCAACTTCATAAATAGTAATTACAAATATATGCAAAATACTGGAATCTTTTACTCAAACTGTTATGTCAGTTTGTACACCCTGTAATTCATTAAAATTGTAAGTGACATGAATGGGAATTTCAGTTCCACAGCTTTAAGCCATTCAGGTTTGTGGCTACACCTCACCTCTCCCCCTCCCCCAATCTCTCTCTTACTCTATAAATTATAATGAAGTAAAAAAAATAACCTTTTTTCTAGCAGTTAAACTATCGGGTGAGTGTAGATCTACATGTTATTTTGGAAATATTCCTCTTCAGCTTGGACTCATGGGTTAGCTTTTGGGTGGAATCTCTGGCATTATGCACTGCTTTCAGATCCAGGGAACATAGACGCAAGGAATTCTAGTGCATGAATAAAGCAAAAAAGAAAGGAATACAATTTAAGACAAACTTTTATATATTTTAAAACTGGAACGTAAACAATGAATTAAATAATGAATTATGTCAGAAAAATACTGCTTGGTAAGATTTATCAGAAATAATTTCTTATTGCTCACAAACATAAAGTCAACACACCTTTCGATTTTAAACATTTGTGGGCAATGCAAAACCTGATTCAGGATTTCGTTTGGTAAATTATCAATACAATTGTAGTTTGCTGATGAGGGCCATGACTCACCAATCAGATTAGTGGAGCCATCGATTTGGAAATATTCCTCTTCAGCTTGGACTCATGGGTTGGCTTTTGGGTGGAATCTCTGGCATTATGCACTGCTTTCAGATCCAGGGAACATAGATGCAAGGAATTCTAGTGCATGAATAAAGCAAAAAGAAAGGAATACAATTTAAGACAAACTTTTATATATTTTAAAACTGGAACGTTAACAATGAATTAAATAATGAATTATGTCAGAAACATACTGCTTGGTAAGATTTATCAGAAATAATTTCTTATTGCTCACAAACATAAAGTCATTATGGGCAATGCAAAACGTGATTCAGGATTTTGTTTGGTAAATTATCAATACAATTCTAGTTTCAGGGATGCCAGTTAGAATTGATCAGAGGGCCTGAAAAATCATCTAGAATGAGCTAGCTTGTACACAAAAAACCTAAACTATGGTATGAAAATAACTCGCCAGGGCCTGAATTCAGGCTATTGCCTGAAAACTGGCATTCCTGTAGTTTGCTGATGAGGGTAGAATGAAAGCTCCTTGACCTATGCTGAAGGGTAACAAAACACTGTTTGAAACACACATAATATTGTCGGTTATTGCAACATACCTGCAGGTTTTAGTGATCTAAAATTAATTGAATTATAAATATATTTGAAACTTAGGACAAATAACTGAAATAAGCCTTTCAAATGAAATGAACCATTATGAAGTGTCTAATTGGTCAGTGTCTCAGTGATCATGCACAATATGACAAATAAATGTACAGAAATAATACAAGTACATGTACACATTTACCGATAATGGCTTCAACTGTTTCAAGAGGCTGCTGATCCTTAGGGAAGTAGGGAACATCCACAAGGTTGAGAGAGAGTAGCATTTTCTGCATGGTTTCACATCAATATACTGAGGCCACAATGTGCTTTGAATCCACTTCTTTGACGAAAGATGTTAAAAAAGGATGCCTACAAATAAATGAGAAAATGAATAAAGTTAAAACAAAATGAATGGTTGATAATGTATGTACCGGTATGTGCAACACATATACTACAAACTTCTTTGAACAGCCTGTGGGGAAAGAATTTTGTTTACCATTTACAGGTCTAACCGATTATTTCCAGATAAAGATTTCTGTATACGGTAGCCTATAAGATAAATTTGCTGTCTAAAGATAGAAACGACTTGTTTAAGGTTACATGTTTGTGACACAAGTCACTGCTTTATTCCTCTACGTATCGACACGTAATGCTCAATTTCCAGACATCTGGGCCCGGGCCGGTAGTACACTTTCTCACAGGTTTCACTGCAAACCGCTGCACATTACAAGTGCATACCGATGGTGGTTGCGGGCGGGCGCACGCCTGTGTGAAGTTATCTACCATACAATGTAGGAGGAGGTAGATCACTTCACGCAGACTTACGTGCCCCCGCAACCCTCCATCTATATGCACTTGTATTGTGCAGCGGTTTGCCGTGCAACCTGTGAGAAAGTGTATACTACTATCAACGTTTTTCCGAAAAATAGTCCCCCCAAAATAAGAAAATTGACCAGAAACAGGTTAGAAACATAACGACTTTTAAATCATGACCGGCAATATTTGAACATTTCATGAATATTTGCTTGATTTGGGCTAGGCCTAGATCTAGACCTATGTTTTAGATTTTTAGGACTCTCTCCACACTCACTCCGAGAAGCTCCAACACCTGCGCCGCGGGCGTCGGAGCTTCGGGTTTGTGCATCAAAAAACATTCTAACAGCGGGTTGGGTAACATTATCTCAAAATATGCAAAGGGAGTAATTACAATTTTGACTCACTAGGTTGCTCGACTCCTCTGGGCATCTAGGCGGCAACTTGAAATTATAATTTGAAGAATCACCCCCTTTTTCCCATCGAAGACTTCAAGTTATAATTTCAAGTTGCCGCCTATAGATGCCCAGAGGAGTCGAGCAACCTAGTAAGTCAAAATTGTAATTACCCCTTTGCATATTTTGAGATGTCACCCAACCCGCTGTTAGAATGTTTTTTGATGCAAGCTAGAACTCTTCGGCATCGGCGTCGGAGCTTCCCAGAGTTATCTCTCCGAGCCAGAGTTAAGGGTCACTGGTAAAAAAGTCTGGATATGATTCTAAACTAGTAGTAGATCTACAGTATTGCTTGGAATAAAGTAGACACTCTCACACTGTGTCACGCGTGACTGCATGTATTATCCTTCTTTGACTTCTTCTTCAAGATAATCTGCCTCCTTCAATACTGAAGATTCTTACAGATGCCGTATACTCGGCCTGATTGGGGTGTGCAGGTGGACCATTACACCGGGTTTTCCCCCTACTCTTATACAAAAAAGTGCAATGGGTTCTTAACGTGCAAGGGTGGTGACTCTCCTGTACACGGGGCCTCCATTTAAGGTCCTATCCGAGGGACGGAGTGTTTTCCACTTGACATAGCCTGCGTCTATGAACAAGGGAAGGGCAGTAGATTCTAGACCTAGTGCCAAGACTTTCATCACAATCAGTTTGCTTCTCTTATTTTTCTGCTTTCTTTTAGTTTTAGAGCAGTTGTATATTCGAGTTAGATTTCCCTTTAAAGCCATGCAGCCCATGTGTAGGCAAATGAGTAAACTTTTTTGCTTTAAATGATGCCCCATGCCATGCATACCTTCAATCAAGACCCTACATAAAAATACATATATGGGATCATACATTCCAAATCTTGTCAGCAAGTGTTGAAAGTCCGAGCTCACTATCACTGACATAAGATCATACCAGGGCTGCCAACTCTCACGCAATCTGCGTGAGTCTCACGCAATTCACCCCATTCTCAAGCTCTCACGCTGATCATAGGAACTCTCACGCTGAACCCCGAAAATAGAAACTAAAAAAAAAAAAATGTCTATTATATCGGATATTCAATATCCCTGCCGAAAGTTTCAACATTTTTTTAACCACACATGCGCAAAGCTAAACTATCAATGCAAATTGGTTTCGGTTTGCCGCGCAAAGACAAGATAGTGAATTGCGATTGGCTTATCCTGCGTGTGCGAGTGACGTCGTCACTTTACTATGAAGCGGGGTTTTTGTGCGAGACACGACAAGCGAGTGTCGATGCCATGGCCTGTCATCGCTGTACATCGCGCCCGGCCCCCAGCCCGGCCCGGCCCGGGTGGCTCAGTTTGCGATCGAATAATGGACCTGGGCCGTCCTCTTTAGCCCTCTACGACCAGATCGGCCATATGGTACAGTACTTCAGGCTTCAGCCGGTACAGGTGAGTTTAAACTCTTGTCTTGAAATATTGAAATTCATGGTTTCGATCGTTTATACGAGAGTAAGAATGATTTTGGAAGGGTGCTTGTATATAATTGATATGGCAGTTATATTAACTATGTTCTGTGTATTCTATTGAGAACGACATTTTGATTGAATTTTTTTCCAAAAAGAGTGTGGAAATGTGGAATTTTGTATTTTTTCAAGGTCAGTGTATACTTCATGAAATCAATTAACCTATGAATCATGCCTTATGTATTTGTGGAATCAGGGTTAAAAGTATGCACCAGATTGCACCATTTAAATTGCAAAATTGTAAAAGCTCCCTACCGTGGAAGGGGGGACACCCCCCTTCCACACCATCCCCCCCCCTCGGGCGCTCCGCGCCCTCGGGCTTGGTCGCTTCGCTCCCTCGCAATGTCTCACTCCAAACTCTTTCCAAAGGTTGGCAGCCCTGTCATACATTACAGTAACATAGAGTCTACATATCAACTTTTCAGAACGAAAAACAGTAACTATAGATTTATGTACTTTTTGTAAATAAATTGGGTAATTCTAGGACTTACCCATACTGTAAATTTGCAGGAGAAAACGAAAGTATTCAGGAGGATGTACTTCATGCAACGGCTTTTTCACTCTGAATTCAAATACGTTGGGCTAGCTACATACACATCGCATACAGTGTAGTCCTACGCCTTGCCTTGAGTACTGTATGCGTACACACACGTACATGTACTTTACACACTCCCGTTTGTACTAGATGCGAGCATGTTTAGTCTTGATCGATATTGCAGACCTTGGTGCACAATCTTTAAATTGGTCCACTATTAATATAATGACTAATGACATTTGAGGGGGTTGTTCCCTATTTTCAATTCTGATAATTGCCCTATTTACTTTGACTTATGCCCATATTAGATGTTGTAGTCTTTACCCGATTATTATCTTGGAAAAATTAGGTTATTAGAGACGTCATAATGACGTCGTTATACGTCGTCCTTACGACAAAAAATATCTTGGAAAAATAGTCTTTAAAAGAGGTCATAATGACGTCGTAATGACGTCGTCAATACGACAACAAATATTTTGGAAAAGATAGTCTTTTAAAGACGTCGTAATGACGTCGTCGATACGACAACAATTATCTTGGAATAAATAGTCTTTAAAAGAGGTCATAATTACGTCGTTATCACGTCGTCAATACGACAAAAATTAGCTAGGAAAAAATAGTCTTTTAAAGACGTCAAAATGACGTCTTAATGACGTCGTTAATACGACAACATTACATTGGAAAAAATAGTCTTTTAAAGACGTCATAATGACGTCGTCGATACGACAAAAATTAGCTAGGAAAAAATAGTCTTTTAAAGACGTCAAAATGACGTCTTAATGACGTCGTTAATACGACAAAATTATCTTGGAAAAAATAGTCTTTTAAAGACGTCATAATGACGTCGTCAATACGACAAAAATTAGCTAGGAAAAAATAGTCTTTTAAAGACGTCAAAATGACGTCTTAATGACGTCGTTAATACGACAAAATTATCTTGGAAAAAATAGTCTTTTAAAGACGTCATAATGACGTCGTCGATACGACAAAAATTAGCTTGGAAAAATAGTCTTTTAAAGACGTCATAATGACGTCGTTATCACGTCGTCAATACGACAAAAATTAGCTAGGAAAAATCGTCTTTTAAAGACGTCAAAATGACGTCTTAATGACGTCGTTAATACGACAAAAATTATCTTGGAAAAAATAGTCTTTTAAAGACGTCATAATGACGTCGTCAATACGACAAAAATTAGCTAGGAAAAATCGTCTTTTAAAGACGTCAAAATGACGTCTTAATGACGTCGTTAATACGACAAAAATTATCTTGGAAAAAATAGTCTTTTAAAGACGTCATAATGACGTCGTCGATACGACAAAAAATAGCTAGGAAATATCGTCTTTTAAAGACGTCAAAATGACGTCTTAATGACGTCGTTATATACGACAAAAATTATCTTGGAAAAAATAGTCTTTTAAAGACGTCATAATGACGTCGTTATCACGTCGTCAATACGACAACATTACATTGGAAAAATAAGTCTTTAGAAGTCGTCATAATGACGTCGTTATCACGTCGTCAATACGACAACATTACATTGGAAAAATAAGTCTTTTAAAGTCGTCATAATGACGTCGTTATCACGTCGTCAATACAACAACATTACATTGGAAAAATAAGTCTTTTAAAGTCGTCATAATGACGTCGTTATCACGTCGTCAATACAACAACATTACATTGGAAAAATTAGTCTTTTAAAGACGTCATAATGACGTCGTCGATACGACAAAAATTAGCTTGGAAAAAAATAGTCTTTTAAAGACGTCATAATGACGTCGTTATCACGTCGTCAATACGACAAAAATTAGCTAGGAAAAAATAGTCTTTTAAAGACGTCAAAATGATGTCTTAATGACGTCGTTAATACGACAAAAATTATCTTGGAAAAAATAGTCTTTTAAAGACGTCATAATGACGTCGTCGAGAAGACAAAATATATCTTGAAAAAATTAGTCCTTTAAAGACGTCATTATGACGTCGTAATGACGTCGTCAATGCGACAAAAATTATCTTGGAATAAATAGTCTTTTGAAGACGTCATAATGACGTCGTAATTACGTCTTCCATACGACGTACGACGTGTTTACCACTTTACGACCAATTTATGACGTCTTTAAGACGTCAGTCTGCTATCAGGGTTATTAGACAGCGAGGCAGTTCTGTATAAAAAATGTTACGAGAAGCAATTCAACGAATTGCCATGGCCTGTTTTTGTTCTAGAACGCACTACGCTTTTTCGATATCACTTTGCACCAATTTAGCACAATATATACGTATTTAAATTCTTCACAACAATGACCTAGATCTAAAACTGGCCGCGGCTGCAACCCCTCACCCCCCCCCCCCCCCCCCCCCCTTCTTCGCAAAGAAATATTCGATAAAGTTTCTTTGGAACAGAATGATAAACTAATTCTTCCTTTGAAATGCATGCTCTATCTTACGATTTAGGTATAGTTTACTTTGTTGATTTGCAATTGGTAATCTCCCTGGGAGTTTTGCGATATCCCCGATCATTTTCAACATCACGGATTTTGAAATACGTTCTCTAATATAGGATTTCCCGGCCAAATTCACGAGTTTGTCATTCGAATTCATTTACTTTGCATTTAAGTTAGCGCAGATCAGCTTTGCCATGCCAATTATCTTTCAATTTTCCCGATTTTGTATTTAATTTAGGATTTTGGTCGAAGGATTTCAAAGATCTGTCATTTAATTTAGAAACTGCTCAACTAACATTTAAATTAATCGTCACTTGTCGAGGCGTCATTTTTATCATTCAAATTAACACATGTCATTCGTATTCGAATTATGTTTATTCAAGTTAGGAATGTTAGGCGGAAGAAATGCAACACACGTTTACAGCTTTAAAAAAATGCAATTAAATACATGATTTGCTATTGGGGTCTTTTCTGTTATTCAATTTATTAATTTTGAGGAAAAAGCATATGTTTGTAGTCAGACATTAGGTAAAGAAGGGGTGAAATCAAGGGATATGGCATCTCAGAACGGACATGTTCATATACCCCGGAGAAGTGGGGACACGAAAACATATACCCCAGTCACAATATTGTACCCTTCCTCCATAATGAAATTGTGATAAATTTATGATGAAACACAAGACAAACAACTTCCTTACATGTAAGTAAAAATGTACACAAATATTGAGACCATCAAGTCTGTAGATGTACAGTAAGTCTTTTTTTTTTAACAATAAAACTTAAAGGCTGATGAATATCTGATAAATCTAAAAGTATATAAAAAGTATAAATGCAAGAAAATAAAATAGGATGAAATGCACATGAAAAAACGATCTTGAAAGAAAAAGAATGAGCTATAAAAAGTGTTTAAAAAACGAGAAATGTATATTGACCATTAATTTTAATGCACAAAGTGCTAATTTGAATGCTACAAATGAATTAGAATGCTAAAAGTACACCGTCGCGGTGTCAAAAAATCGTGAAATCCTATATTACGAAGATTTAAAGGACCTGTATTAAAATAACAGATTGGTGATATAATTATGAATTATGATTTATAATGATCAAACGACAGGACTGTTTACAAGATACAACGAAAATTAAAGAAAACAAAGAAAGAAAACCGAAACACGCGATAACATCGCTATAAAAAGGAAATATACACAAATTTAATGTAATATGAAACAAATAAAATGTTAAAAAATGCATGAGAAAAACAATGTCAGAGAGAGTAGGGTAAATATAAAATAAGTTTTTTTTTTCCGTGAACAAATAAATTTGTATTAAAATTGAGATATTTAACACAATCATGAACAGAACAGGAGGAGATGAAATAATGAACAATCATGCCAACGTTAACGCCTACAGAACTCCGATATCGAGAGGGGAATAAACAATCAGAACAAAAATTGTAACCAATGTCATGTACGTAAAATAATATTAGAACAAATCAGTAGCCAGAGTCAAATCTCGCAAGACAAGAGGGACACACAAGCGGGCACTATACATGAATAACTAATGCGCCGGACCGGGCGCGAAAGGGCGCAAAAGCTTTTCAAAGTTTAAGCTCCCATTCACAAATGTCAAGTGCTTCGCCGGCACGCGCCCCGGTGGGCTTATCTCGTAACAAAGAGACTCCAAACAATAGCCAGATTTTAATGAGCTGGAAACCAACTGGAGTCCTCTCGTAGCCGACGCATAAAGGCGCCTCCTTTGTTCTCATATCCTGCTCTGCGCCCCGACGCGTCGGGGCACAGTCGCAACTGTGGAAGGCTCCCCTTAGTATTTAATATTAACTCATTGGATTTCATCCACTTACTTAAATTGCTTAATTGAGTATTTACGAAATGAAATAAATTTGTAGGATCAAAATCTTTACAAGCAACACTGGTATCGTCTGCAAATAAAATATAACGCTAATTCTGGGTTGAACATGGCGTGTCATTGATATATCGGACCAAAACAAATATTCAAATTCGGTTAAAAGGACTAACGTCAAGAGAAAAATGTTAATTTAGGTTAACCTCGATTTACTTGAAGTTTACGCGTACTAATATATTTATAGTATGTTTGTGAAGAATTTAAACATTAAACTTGCATATAACTCAATATTATATCTTTACAATTGAACAACCAATTTTAGGGAAAAAATTACCTGACGAA
This sequence comes from Strongylocentrotus droebachiensis, assembly GCA_035222895.1. Lineage (NCBI taxonomy): Eukaryota > Metazoa > Echinodermata > Echinoidea > Camarodonta > Strongylocentrotidae > Strongylocentrotus > Strongylocentrotus droebachiensis. Next base: position 1,067,089 of record JAVYIG010000058.1, read on the forward strand.
TTACTTGCTTTTTTCTTCCAAAGGTATGTAAAAATATTGTGTTAATTTACAGTAATGCTGATAACTAGAGTCTACATGAAACGTTGTCGATTCGTCTACAGGTTTTATTGGGGGGGGGGGAGAGGGGCGAACGCATTAATATGATTGTTTTTCTTCGTAGAAAGCCCTCGCAATGAATGAATAAAATTATTGCTCTTTTATAGTTATCTGTTCAATTATCGAATACAAACCATTTTTCATTTATTCATTCATTTATTACCTAAATTCAAGTTACATTGTTTTTCAGCTGACAATAATTATATAGTTGGTAAATGGAGTCAACAAATAGCAAAAGCTAGTCTAGGTTGCCCCCATTTGATACACTATCATTTACGACAACAAATGAAGAATAAACGTTGACTCATAAGAAGTAACAGTTTGCACTAACGTTAAAACAACTTTGTTGTTTTGAAATATATACACGAAATGATAATATCACTTAAACATATATGTTTACTAATATAGAATTTAAATATTTACACTTATATCGTTGAAATATTTCATTGTAATTCTATTTGTAATGTACAATATTTACACTAAATGTGCCAATAAGAAGTAATATTAAAATTAAATTTCATTCTTCAAGAAGGTCCGTTTTTAACAAGCTTTTTCGCGATGAACTTTTTTTCTAATTTCATTAGTGTAAACGCGCCTAACGACAAATCAGTAAATCAGTTATCTACAGGAATTATGTATCATAATTTACCAACTATTTGTTCATCCGGAGCAAAATCAAGAATTCTGTGGTAACAAACATCAAGTCTGATGCCTTTGACTAGGCTTTCTGTTGCACACATTTTATTAACGCCACAGATGGCGCTGTACAAGATTCGCGACGCCACATATGGCGCTATACAAGTTTCGCGCCACCACAGATGGCGCAATACAAGTTTCGCAAATATATGCACCAAAATATGATACAGACTGTTTTCCTATGATTGTATTTACTTTTATAAGATTGAAAATATGATTTTCATTGGCTCTTGTTCCATAAGCATGTTGTACAAAATTAATGTAACATAATCTATAAAACAATAAAACATTTTGAACTCACCAAACAGACGCGCTGAATGGTGATTGTAACATATTTTAAATGAGATCAAACGTTTGATAGTTTGTTTGCATCATCAAAGTAAAAATGTCATCACTAGCTCACGTAAAAAAGAAATAGTATAGATATAAAATTACTCAGGCACCAAAATATGAGGATATTAGGGCATGTCGTTCCCCATAAATGCTCGGAGAACACACGGCCCCCTAGCTGTACGTATATGACTGCAACAGAGAAGTGGTGTTGCGAATTTTGAACATAATATAAGCGACTCTATATTCAATTCTTCTTCAAATAGGGTGCGAAATTAACTAACTTTCTAGAATAAAAGTATTTAGCAACGTAACAGAAATCTAAAATTTCTTTAAATATTTAACCTCCCTAAATATCATTTTTACACTACAGTATAATGATTAGGATATTAACAAAGATTATACTAATTGCAGATTTGTAGCGCATAATTTGTAGCGCAACAAAAATTTACAATTCCAAAACTTAGTTAAAAATATAAAACCCCGGCAAAATGACAACAATGGCAACAAAATAATCTGATACAATAAATTCAGATACAATAATCAAATACAAAAATATTGCGGCACATTAAGGAGCAAAGCAACGAGATTTACACATTTTCCAACCATTAAAAAACGCTTTTTTTATAAACTATAATTTAAATTAGGGAACTGAATTTCGAGATCCTGAAGCAACACATGCGAGTGAACAAAGCGACCGAGCTTAAGAAAATTTCGCAACTTTACCCCTCAACGGCTGGCTGAGTCGTTGCGAAAATTTCGGCCCGATTTACGTATATAATTAAATCTCAGCAGCCCCCGGTGAAAAAATCGTTCCCAGGACCCTGTCAGCAATCGACGCTATTATGAACAGTTCGTTGAATATTTATATCATGGATATCCTGATATATCATATCAGGAAAGATTTGGTCCTAAAACGGATTCATGGGTTACCCCGCAGGTCAATTTTTTCTTCTTCAGATTTACTACAGAAATTGATACCTGATCTATAAGTGATTTTAACCCAGTCCAACGCTAATCCTCTTAACCCTAATAAGGCCGGGGGGGCGGCCATTATGCCCCCCCCCCCCCTCCACGACCTACGGTTACCTACGAAATACGGTTACCTACGAAATTTTGCCTAAATTGGACAATCATGAAAGCATAAAGAATTGGATTTATCCCAGAGTTAGCCCATTGAATATTCTCAGTTATATCCTAACAGTGGCGGATCCAGGGGGGGGGGGGGGGCCGGGGGCCCGGCCCCCCCCCCCCCCCTTGAGAAAAAAAATCATGTAAAATCACGTGATTTTTTACCTTTTTGGGGGGCTGGGCCCCCCCCCCCCTGGCGCTCAAGGGGGGGAGGGTGCAAATTGAAATTTTTTTTGAGGATCAAAAAAAAAAAAGTGCTCACTACCTCCCCCCCCCCCCCCCCCCCCCCCCCCCCCCCCCCCCCCCACTGAGCGACTTTTCGGCCGGCGCGATTTTCAAATTTTCGGGAGCAAAAATAATAAAAAAAGTTGGGCCCCCTCCCCTAAGAAATCCTGGATCCGCGCCTGTATCCCAAACGAGGTTACTGATGCATGTTTCTTCGCAGAAAACATTCACAATGGTGCAGATTTCATAAGGAAGACAGCACACGCCAAACACCATGACAACGAGGGCGAGCTTCTTGGCAATTATTGTATTATTTTGAAGTCTCACGCTGGTAAACTGATCAAATTTGGTATTTGGTATCGCGTTCATGTAGATTGCTTGTGAAACAGTTTGGATGCTCATGGATGTATTGGCTCGCTGTGAAGTAGAAGACAGACGAAATGACTTTTTTGATGATAATTACCACCCTTGTCTCCTTTTACAGCATACATGTTTGTACGGCATTCTTGATTCACACGGTATTCTGTTGTTTCATCAAAGTTTCGGTTGATTGTGATCACTTGAAATTTATCAAACTGCCTCTTGATGTTAACAAAAATAAGAACATTTAAAACAGCAACACTCGAAAATGGTATGAAGAATCCAATAAGACTCAGAGTCAATGTTACGAACGGATTCACAAGGAACTCCATGGCACACTCGTGCGAATAATCCAACGTCTCCTTTCGTCCACCAAAAGTCGACCATCCGAAAGAAAGTAGGACAAATACTGTGAAGTAGGTTATCCAAGCTGATATGATTGCATATCGAACACGTTTTCGTGTAACGAATGATCCGTGTTTGATGGGCTTCGTAACTAACAAATATCTATCGATACTGATGAAAAGGATCATTACGCACGATACGTAGACGGCTACGAAGTCGATAACGCCGTATAATCTACAGACGTACTCGCCGAACAACCGACGCCCAGTTACAATGTTCGTCAGATTGACCGTTAACGACACCAGTCCGACGATCAAATCGGCAAAGGCAAGATTGAGAATAATCAGGTTAGCCGGTCGTTGACGTAACTTTCTGTCTTGAAAGTATGAAATGATGGCGAAAAGATTTCCAATGACAGTGGTCGAAATGAGGATACCGTATATAGCTACGACTGGAATCGATGCCGATAGTGGTAGATTACTATTTTCTGAAGATAAGACAGGTGTCCTGTTGTTGTTGTTCAATTGGGCAGACTCTTCAGGATCCATAATCTGCAAACAGGTCATGAGAATGATTATAGATTAGAATGACATCTCAATTTGGTATAACAATTAAAAGTAACACAAAGATCCCGAACTATTCCCCGTGAATTAGAACGGATCCAAATTCTCGCGCAAGGAGGGGGGCACATAATATTATCTGTACAATTCTGAACATAGAAGAATAAAGGAGGTTGGGTGGGAGAGATAACCTAACTCCACAAGCGTTGTCAGTCTAAAAATCTCCATAGCACGACACGGGACTGATCCTTTTATCACCCCCCCCCCCCTTTGGATGGGGTCCAGGAGTGGAGCCTTTGGTGTCGAATGGAGAAAACTCCCACTGAAGTTGAGGATTGCTGCAGGGTCCTCGCTCGCTGTCTACGGACAAACGTGTAGACTTTTCCGTTATCTCAAGTCCGGATACGGTCTAATAGTTGCTTGTGAAAGAAATATTAATAACAATTTACATCACTGACTTATATACAAATAATGAATGGTTATGAGTTTAATAGTGCGAATATTTTCATGAGTTGACAGATTAACATTCTATTCAACGAGGAGTCAGCCGAGTTGAAAAGAATTAACGTTAACCTCTCAACGAATGAAAATATTCGCACTATTGAACGAATGAAAAACATTCATTATTTTTATTATACAACATCGAAGAAGATCTAATAGAACGTTAATCAATAAATTATGCTTTACTCCTTATATTAAAGATAAATTAAAGATGGAGTCAAGCGGGAGTCAAGCCTTCTCGATTACATTCAGATTGCCTTCGCGTCAGATACACGCAGGGATACGCGCACGGCAGAGAGGTACGCAGTCTGCATATAACCCAAAATGCACGGCGAATATAACCCAAAATGCACGCCCGTGCAATAGAACATCTATTGAATATCATGTGACCAACAATCCTTCAATCAAATCACAAGGATCCACGTAGGTGTTGTATAAAATCCAATGACAGGGAGATAATGCTTACATCTTTAATAATTATCACATTGACTGTTTATAAGCAAAAATGGGGAGAACACTCCTTTCTCTCATTTTATAATCAATTATTAAAAAGCAATTTCACTTCAGTTGAAGGTCGAATGTAATCTTCAAAATACACAATAAGAAACTAAAATAACCCGGTTTACTATTAAAAATATCAAATAACGAACTTACTATCTAATCTGAAGATGGAAACCTCCTGTGTAATGGAACCGGCTATAACATTGCCAAAAATAACGGGCGCGGCTGCTTCATACCTGGTGATACATGAGCTATGTAGGCAAAACCTGTCTTTGCTCTTTGGAAGCTAGCTGCAATCTGCCTGAACATGGCTGAACTGCACTGCATGCATGGCACTTAATCATAATTATGTAAAGGCTGCTCTAAAGAAAAGAAAGGCAAGCTTCACTGCCACACACAGTAATGAATTCAGACACAATCATTATTAACCTTAATGTATTTAGGACTCTGGAGTTAACGCATAGAAAATTTATCAGAGTAAGTACAAGGTGTTATAGGTGGGTATTGAAGAAAATTCAGCTTGGTTGCCAACTTGGCAACCTCGGGCAATTTTTGTAATAGCCTGATTAGCACAATCATATAAATAGCATATGTGCAATATTGTTGTTGTTATTGTTTTAGTCTTAAGGGCGTGTGTCATTCAATTATGAATATGTAATAATGTTGCTAGTCTTAATCCAGGAAACCTGAAAACATAGATAATATGACTTTGCTGGGGTTTTCTATAGCGAGGTATTCATTTATGACACCAGTTTTTATTTTAAGTAATGAAATTATCTTAAATAGCATAATGAGCATAATGAGCTAATTAGCATAGGTTCAATATATGGACTTCATTGTCATTGTTTATGTAGAAAGCCTGAAAATGGTGAAATGCAACATTGTAAATCACTTTTAAAAGACAACACATCGATTCATGAGAAGATATTCTATGTAGATGTAGTATAATTAGCCTAATTAACATTACCCAACCATTGAGAGTGTTGCAGTACTTTGATATGTACAGGCGCGGATCCAGGGGGGGGGCCGAGCGGGCCTTGCCCCCCCCCCCCCCCGCAAAAAAAAGAAAAAAAAAGAGAAGAAAGAAAAAAAAGGGAAAGGGAAAGAGGAGAGAAAGAGAAAGAAAGAAGAGGAAGAAGAAAAACAAAGGGGGAAGAAAGAGATCGGGGGCCGAAAGGGCCTTGCCTCCCAGGCTGTTGCCCCCCCCCCCCCCCCCAATTCAAAAAAAAAAGAGAGAAGGAAGGAAAGGGAAAGAAAAAGTAAAAGAGGAGATACTGGCGTACTGAAACGGGGGGGGGGGGGGGGGCGGGCTTGGCGGAAATCAAATTCAAATGTGGTTTATTTCTAATTCCATAACGATGGATTACAAATAATGCTGAAATTACATAATTTCCTGACTTTTTAGTAAATTATACTTTTTTATGTGTTTGTTGGAAAATGACGAATTCCTAAATTTACAGCCAGGCAAGAAATATGATTCTTGAGATTCCTACATGTCAGGGCCCGAGGAACGGCAGGGATTGGGAGCCTCGAGCCCCCCCCCCCCCCCCCCCCCCCACTTTTTTTGAAAAAGTATATCAAAGAGAAATAAAAAAAGAAAGAGAGCAAGAAAGAAAAAATAGTTAACTGCCAGTGCCAAAAAATAATGAGGCATCAAAATATGCTCATCTGACCGTGATTAAATGCCTAAAACCCCTAAGCTTCTGGGGGCTCTGCCCCCTGGATTCCACCTAGGGCCCTAAGGCGGGCTCTTAGATGCTCATCTGACGGTAATTTAATGCCCAAAACCCCTGATTTTGTGGGTCTCCGCCCCCTGGACCCCACGCCAAATAGTGTCTTGCCAGTGTCACAAAATAATAAGGTATACAAAAAAAATGCTCATCTGACCGTAATTAAACGCCTAAAAACCCCTGAGCTTCCGAGGGGTCCACTGCCTCGACGCCACCAGGGGCCCTAAGGCGGGCCCCTGAATGCTTATCTGACCGTAATTTATTGCCTTAAACCCCTGAGCTTCCGGGGTCGGACAAGGTATCAAAATGTGTGTATCTGACCGCGCGTAGCCAGGGGGGGGGGGGGACGCTTGGGGCGGTCCCCAAAAAATCGCCGGCCAAAAAAAAAAAAAAAAAAAAAAAGAGGAGAGAAAAGGAAAAGAACGTAGGAAGAAAAAGGAGCAGACGAAGAACAGCTTTGAAATTCAGACAAGGATTAAGAGCAGAGAACGGTACAACTCATCGTCTTCTTTCTCTAATAATTTAATGAAACGTAAAATCTTCTGCGCTTCTCGCGGAAGGGGGGTGGGAACTAAATTCAGACCAGGATTATTTTCGAGAACGGTACAACGAATGCTCTTCTTTCTCTAATGATTTAATGAATCGTAAAAGCTTCCGCGCTTCGCGCGGGAGGGAAGAACCTGAATTTAGACGAGAATTAAGAGTCGAGAACTGTACAGCGTTTCGTCTTGTTTCTCTAATGATTTAATGAAACGTAAAAGCTTCCGCGCTTCGCGCGGGAGAAGGAGAAACTGAATTCCGACGAGGATTATTTTCGAGAAAGGTACAACGAATGGTTTTCTTTCTCTAATGATTTAATGAATCGTAAAAGCTTCCGCGCTTTGCGAGGGAGAGGGAGGGAAAACTGAATTCAGACGAGGATCATTTAATGAGTCGAGAACTGTACAACGAATCGTCTTGTTTCTCTGATGATTTAATGAAACGAAAAAGCTTCCGCGCCTCGCGCGGCAGGGGCTAGGGAAACTTTATACGTCTTCTTTCTCTAATGATTTAATGAAACTTAAAAGTTTCCGCGCTTTGCGCGGTAGGGTAGAACCTGAATTCAGACGAGAATTAAGAGTCGAGAACTGTACAGCGAATCGTCTTGTTTCTCTAATGATTTAGTGAAACGTAAAAGCTTCCGCGCTTCGCGCGGGAGAAGGGGAAACTAAATTCCGACGAGGAATATTTTCGAGAACGGTACAACGAATGGTCTTCTTTCTCTAATGATTTAATGAATCGTAAAAGCTTCCGCGCTTCGCGCAGGAGGAGACAAACTGAATTCAGACGAGGATTATTTAAAGGGTCGAGAACTGTAGAACAAATCGTCTTGTTTCTCTAATGATTGAATGAAACGTAAAAGCTTGCGCGCTTCGCGTGGGAGGGGGGGGGAAACTAAATTCAGACGAGGATTATTTTAGAGAATGGTACAACGAATCGTCTTCTTTCTCTAATAATTTAATGAAACGTCAAAGCTTCCGCGTTTCGCGGAGGAGGGAGGGGAAACTCGCCCCTCCCTGCACCCCCCCCCCCCGCATTACGTCACTGCTGGTCACCATTACGTACCAATATTTCGCTCGCATAATTTCAAATTTGGGCCTCCCCCCCTAAGAAATCCTGGATCCGCGCCTGGATATGTATACACTTGTGTAGAAAAGCCAAAACCTCCTGGATATTTAATTTAGCATTCTTTACTAAGTTAATTCAAAGTAACCTCTCTACAAATGTAAATCAAAATTATGTAATTAGATATGTCCGCAAATTAGATGAATATGATAAATGCACTTATTAACTTACTGCATCATCGTCCTTGGTCAAAAAGATGAACGCCTCGCCATGAAGGCCAGTAGAGCAGTTTTGTTTCCAGGTTTTGATTAGGCTTCCTTGATATAGGTTGATAATTGATGTGCTACAAATATGCAAATTAGGCTGATTAGTAAAAATATTACATATTACGTGAATTGCATTACTTCATAGATTACAAAGCAGCAACTCTAATACCTAGTTTTAATGTCCGGTCCCTCAAATGAAAGGAGAAATGGGAGAACTCACAGCACTAGCTGAAAAAAAACAATAGACATTCTGTGTATACAGCAGTGGCGGATGCAGGGGGAGAGGGCCAGGGGGGTCTGGGATCCTCCCCTGGGAAAAAACAGGTAAAAAACACGTTAATTTTACCTTTATTTGGAGAAGGGCCCCCTCTCATAGTGCTCAAAGGGGGGGGGGGTGCAATTTTCAAATTTTCGAGGGCAAACAAAAAATTAGTGCTCACTACCTACTGCCGAACATGCAAAATCACTTGATAAATCTAAGCAAGATCTCCAGGATGCATACGATGAAGAGCTGTCAAATTACACAGCTAAAAGAAAATGCACTGATATAGAGATTGGTGCAGTCCAACAGCAAACTAGGAAAGTATGGGATATTGTGAAGGAGATCACTGGTAAGGCCTCAACCCCAGTGGATCAATGTTAATACAACCCAAGAGAGACTAAACCAGTGGAAAGATCACTTTTCTAATCTTCTTGGTCAACCTCCACCAGATAACAACAACTCAGTAAGAAAGATGGTCCAAGAGACACTCCCAATCAAAACAAAAATAATACCATTGGAGAACTCAAAGTGGCAGTTACCTCCCTCTCCAATAATAAATGCCCAGGTGTGGATGAACTCCCAGCAGACGTATGGAAGTCTGGTGCCCTTGACCAACAGCTTTTGGAAGTATCTAACAGAACGCTTGTCCATGACGAGAAACCAGACTTGTAGTCTAGGAGCATAATCATCTCTGTACCCCCAAAAGGAGACCTCATTACCCCTTAAAACTACCGTGGTATAGCACTGACCCCAGAAGCTGCAAAACTATTCAACAAAATTCTTTTGAATGGAATCTGTCCTCACCTGGAACCCCTTCTCCGCAAGAACCAGAATGGATTCCGTCCAGGAAGATCTACAGTAGCTCAAATTCTAATTTGGCGAAGTCTGGTGGAAAGTGTTAAAGCAAAGCATCTGACAGCAGTGCTTACGTTCGTGGATTTTAAGAAGGCCTTCGAGTCAATCAATATGAAGATGTTAGAGATCTTATCTTAAGAGCCTACGGAATACCACACACACGTTACAGCAGTAGGGGTGATGTACAAAGATACCACAGCTCATGTATGTTCACCAGATGGAGAGACTGACTCCTTTACCATCTTAGCACCATACCTATTCATCATAGCATTAGATTATGCTCTAAGAATGGCTACTGAAGGGTTCGAAGGTCTAGGCTTCATCCTAGAGAAAAGGAAAAGTAGCAGATACCTTCTGTAATGATCACAAATACCGACTTTGCTGATGATATTGCACTAGTTTCAGACAATCTGGAAAAGTCACAGAAGCTCCTAGAACAAGTAGAGTTCTGCAGCAAGCCAAGTCGGTCTACAAATAAATAGTACTAAGACAGAATTCATGATGTACAACCTTCGCGAAGCCGAGATTTGTACTGCTGACAGGATAAAGTTGAAGCAGGTCCAAGACTTTCAGTACCTTGGCTCGTGGGTTGATCAGTCAAAACAAGATCTGAATATCCGAAAGGCGAAAGCCTGGACGGCTTCGAACAAGCTGACAGCCATTTTCAGGCTTTCTACATAAACAATGACAATGAAGTCCATATAGTGAACATATGCTAATTAGCTCAATATCCTGATTATGCTTTTTTAAGGCAATTGAATTACTTAAAAGTGAAAACTGGTGTCATAAATGAATTCCTAGCCATGGAAAACCCTGGAAAAGTCGTATTATCCATGTTTTCAGGCTACCTGGATTAAGATTAGCAACATTACTACATATTGCACATATATGCTAACTAGATTATTATGCTAATTAGGCTTATTATATTACATCTACATAGGATATCTTCTCATGAAATAATGTATAGTCTTTCAAAAGTGATTTACAATGTTGCATTGCACCATTTTCAGGCTTTCTACGTAAACAATGACAAAGAAGTCCATAATATTGAATATATGCTAATTAGCTCACCATCCTTATTATGCTATAAAAGGCAATTGCATTACTTAAAAGTGAAAACTGGTGTCCTAAATGAATTCCTAGCCATGGAAAACCCCGGAAAATTCGTATTATCCATGTTTTCAGGCTTCCTGGATTAAGATTAGCAACATAACTACATATTACACATATGCTAATTATGTTATTATGCTAATTAGGCATATTATATTACATCTACATAATATATGTTCTCATGAATTAATGTGTAGTCTTTCAAAAGTGATTTACAATGTTGCATTGTACCATTTTCAGGCTTTCTACATAAACAATGACAATGAAGTCCATATATTGTCCATGTGCTAGTTAGCTCATTATGCTAATTATGCTTTTTAAGACAATTGCATTACTTAAAAATAAAAGCTGATGTCATAAATGAATTCTTCGTCATAGAAAGCCCTAGAAAAGTTGTATTATCCATGTTTTCAGGTTTCCTGGATTAAAATTAGTAACAGTACTACATATTGCGAATATGCTAATCAGGCTATTATAAAAATTGACCAATGTTGCCAAGTTGGCAACCGAGCTGAATTTTCTTCAATACCCACCTAGAACACGAATCAACAAAAATACCTTGTACTTCACAACTTTTCCAGGTCATGTACATTGTATATGGTACCGTCTACTGGACTAGAGTGTGAAAAAGCTTTCCGACATAAAAAATTTGCTACACTAAATAGACCAAGCAATTTTTACCTAGACTAACCTTTTGATCTTTATGAAAAAGGAAAAAATATGTTTACTTTAAAATGTTAACCTCACTAAAAGACTCTCGTTCTTTCTCTCTCGCTTTCTCTCTTTCCCTATTTCTCAGTCTATCATTTCGATTGTAGAACATACGATTTTTTTAAATTTCATAAAATCTAGATAAAACTTTTCATATTCTATTACGGTCGATATTTTATACAATGTGGACAACCGAAGAATAGAAAGCAAATTTATTATGAGATCGTCGATCATCATGGGGAAAGTCCTACACAACTGAAAAACCCAAATCTCTTGTATATAAATTAATCACTTGATAGAATGATTTGAGAGTTTGTTCGATTGTCTATAAGGAACGGAATGATCCAGGATCATAACAAAATCAGTGCACTTAGTGACCTTGGGTAAAGTATTCATCCTCAAAGCAAATCTTATCTAATGAGGCTAAAAGTACACTGTGAAAAATTTGGGCAATATTATTTCAACACTTTGCCCAACGTTGTGCCAATAGTCAACCCAACCATCTATTGGGCAATATTTTGCCCAGTGGTATTGGTAAACGTAAGTACCCTACTTCACACGTGCATAATTCTTTCGTATTTTGACCAAAATTTGGGCAAATATATGACCCTTCAACTGCCCGACTACGGTAGCCCACTTGTTGGGAAAATCTTGACCAGCTGTTGGGAAAAATACAAAAATATTGCCCAATAGATGGTTGGGTTGACTATTGGCACAACGTTAGGCAAAGTGTTGAAAAATATTGCCCATTTTTTTCACAGTGTAGTAGCATATTTTAATTTAAAATAAAACAATTATTTGAAAAGAAAATAGAGGAAAAAAAGGGAAATTGAAAAGAACGGGAAAGAAAGAAAAAAGAAGAAGAAAAGACTAGGGAACAGGAATGAAAAAATGTATCAAAATATACCTTAAAGAATTTACCTTCAGGTAGTTTCCTTTCCAAATTCCATTGCTTATCAATGTTTTATTTTGATTAACACGATGAAAGCATTGATGAAAGCTTTTAATTGGAATGATACAAGGACTTTCTTTTGTCTTTTAAGCATTTGGTTTAGATTCAATTTAAATGTATGCGATACTTGTTCCATGGGATCATTTTGAAGAACAAATCTATCATAACCAAGTAAAATCAACATCAAACATTTTCACACAAACACATTGGATGTGTATACTCCTCGATCATTATTAACGGTATGAGTTCTGATGTCAGTTTAATAATATTCTCGAATACAATAATTCGGAATGACAAAGAATTATTAACTCAGGCTTTGCTCTCTAATTCCATATTTATCCTATGAAGTGAGTTAACCGATCTATGAATGACGAAATTTCGATCAGAAATGTAATCACATTTGGTATAAATATAGGCCTACAACGATTCAATTCAATTCAATTCAATTTATTTCCACTTTAAAACAATTAACAAATCAATGACATAAACATATCAATAATAGTGGCGGGATCATCACAAGCACTAATAATTTAAAATGACCCCTTAACAAGTATACACATAACATATTATACATTGTAAGAAAATATCAAAAATTAAAACGGGAAAAACCTAACAAAAACATCAAAATTAAAATATTTTTAAAAAAATCGATTAGGAAGAAAAGATTCATCATTTATGAGTTCAGGAGGTGTTGTTTAACTCATCGTTTGAACTGTTTTACGGTCTTACTATTCTTGAGATAAGGTTATTCCAAATTATTGGTCCATTGTAAAACAATTGAATTCTGATTTATTGATATGCGGTTTAAAAGGAGGTGGATATTTTGAGCATTTCTAGTATTGTCATTATGAATGGAACAATACAAAGTAAAATAATCATCATAAATCTTTGGAAGAAGTTTATTAAACAGTTGAAACATAAAAATTGTAGTATCTAAGGATAATAAATCATGGATAGATAGGATTTGTATTTAACAAATAATGGTAGAGTGTGAGACAGATAAAAAAGAGTGTGTAACATGGCGAATCGCATGTTTCTGTAATGTATTAATTCGTTCAATATTTCTTTTAGAAGTAAAACCCCAAACAATATTACAAATATTTAAATGCGAAGAAATGAGGACATGGTATAACATTTTCAAAACAGTCTGAGGTAAGAAATTCAATCTGAATAAGACACCAATATTTTTAGATGAAGTGTTCCAAAGATGATTTATATGGTGGTTCCAAGACAGTTTTTCACTGAATTACTCCTAAAAATGTTGTACTTGACAACCGAGTTATCTTTTCATTTGAATAGAATATATTTCAATCCAATGGAATTTTGGTTTTAGTTCCAAACAAGTTCCAAATAATTAGTTTTATAAGTATTTAATATTAACTCATTGGATTTCATCCACTTACTTAAATTGCTTAATTGAGTATTTACGAAATGAAATAAATTTGTAGGATCAAAATCTTTACAAAAGACACTGGTATCGTCTGCAAATAAAATGTAACGAAAATTCTGCGTTTAACATGGCGTGTCATTGATATATAGATCAAAAACAAATATTCACATTCGGTTAAAAGGACTAACGTCAAGAGAAAAATGTTAATTTAGGTAAACCTCGATTTACTTGACGTTCACGCGTACTTATATACTAGTACGTATATCTGTGAAGAATTTACACATTAAACTTGCATATCACTCAATATAATTGATATCTTTACAATTGAACAATCAATTTTAGGAAAAAAATAAGCTGACGAATAACTTGCTTTTTTCTTCCAAAGCTATAAAAAAATATTGTGTTGATTTACTGTAATGTTGATAATTAGAATCTACATGCAACGTTGTCGATTCGTCTACAGGTTTTATTGGGGCGGGGGGGGGGGGGGGGGAGAGGGGCAAGCGCATTAATATATTTTTTTTCCTAGAAAGCCTTCGCAATGAAAGAATAAAATTATTGCTGTTTTAAAGTTATTTGTTCAATTATCTCATACGAACCATTTTTCATTTATTCATTCATTTATTACCTAAATTCAAGTTACATTGTTTTTCAGCTGACAATGATTATACAATTGGTAAATGGAGCCAACACATAGCAAAAGCTAGTCTAGGTTGGCCCCGTTTGCACTTACATTAAAACAATTTTGTTTGTTTTGAAATATATACACGAAATTATAAAATCACTTAAACATATATGTACACTAATATAGAATTTAGATATTTACACATTATTGTTGAAATATTTCATTGTAATTATATTCGTAATGAACAATATTTACACTAAATGTGCCAATAAGAAGTAATTAAATTTCATTCTTCAAGAAGGTCCGTTTTGAATATTTCTCTTAAGCTTTTTCGCGATGATTTTTTTTCTTCTAATTTCTTTAGCATTCCGAATATATGCACCAAAATATGATACAGACTGTTTTCCTACGTTTGTTTTTACTTTTATAAGACTGATAATATGATTTTCAATGGTCCTTGTTCCATAAGCATGTTGTACAAAATGTATGTAAAATAATCTAAAAAAACAATAAAACATTCGAACTCATAAAACAGAGGCGCTGAATGGTGATTGTAACATTTAAATGAGATCAAACGTTTGATAGTATGTTTCATCATCAAAGTAAAAAAATGTCATCACTAGCTCACGTAAAAAAGAAAAAGTATAGATATAATATTACTCAGGCACCAAAATATGACGATATTAGGGCATGTTTTCCCCATAAATGCTCGGGGAATACACGGCCCCTCCCCTAGCCGTACGGATATGACTACAACAGGGAAGTGGTGTTGCGAATTTTGAACATAATATAGGCGACTCTCTTTTCAATTCTTTTTCAAAAAGGGTGCGAAATTTACTAACTTTCTAGGGTCAAACAATTTAGCAACGTAACAGAAATCTAAGATTTCTTTAAAAAAATTAACTTCCCTAAATATTCTTTTTACACTGCAGTATAATGATAAAGATAATAACAACAATTATAATAATTATTGTACATTTGTAGCGCATTATATCTGTCTATAGAATGGTATCCAAGGCGCGAAAAAAATAGAAAATTACAAGGTAACACAAAAGTTATTTAAATAAAAAAAAAACGGCAAAATGACAACAATGTCAACAAAATAATCTGATACAATATTTTCAGATACAATATTCAAATATAAAAAAAAAATGCGGCACAGTAAGAGGCAAAGCAATGAGACTTACACATTTTCCAACCATTAAAAAACGCTTTTTATAAACTATAATTTAAATTAGGGCACTGAATTTTGAGATCCTGAAGCAACACATACGAGTGAGCAAAGCGACCGAGCTAAAGAAAACTTCGCCACTTTAGCCCTCAAAAAATGTATTTCTGATACAATTTACTCTTTATATATCGAAGGGGAACGCATGAGCCTTAATAATCATGACTTCCTTCCTTTTACCCGCTTCCTCTTTCCCTCCCTCTTGAAGTGCCGCATGGGGCACGTGCCCCCCTGCCCCCTAGATATCTCCAATGTGAATTCTGTTTCACCCTTTTGTTAAATGTGCAAAAGTAGCTTAGAATCGTCAGCAATCGACGCTATTATGAATATGTTGAATATTTATATTATATCAGGAAAAG
Organism: Strongylocentrotus droebachiensis; assembly: GCA_035222895.1. Lineage (NCBI taxonomy): Eukaryota > Metazoa > Echinodermata > Echinoidea > Camarodonta > Strongylocentrotidae > Strongylocentrotus > Strongylocentrotus droebachiensis. The sequence continues at coordinate 1,082,927 of JAVYIG010000058.1, forward strand.
GTTTGGTCCTAAAACGGATCCCTGGGTTACCCCGCAGGTCAATTTGTTTTCTTCTTCAGATATGCTACCGAAATTGATACATGTTCCATAGGTCATTTTAACCCAGTCCAATGCTAATCTTCTCGAGCCAAAGTGGTACAGTATGGTCACTTGTGTCAAAGGCCTTTGCAAAATCTGAAGAAAGAAATTCCGACAGTGATTCTACCCTCATTAGTGAATTGCGTTTATCGATTTATCAAATCTGGTAATGTAAGTTTCGTGCTATATAGCCATGTCTGAAACCCTAATGTTCACCAAGAATTTGTTTGCATTCAAAAACCTGTTGAACATTTTTCAATCATTTTGATCGACATCGAAATAGTCTCACGAAATTTCGCCTAAATTGGACAATCGTGAAAGCATAAAGGATTGGATTTATTCCAGAATTAGCCCATTGAATATTCTCAGTTATATCCCAAACCAGTTTACTGATGCAATTTTCTTCGCAGAAAACATTCACAATGGTGCAGATTTCATATGGAAGACAACACACGCCAAACACCATGACAACAAGGGCTAGCTTCTTGGCAATTATTATATTCTTTTGAAGTCTTACGCTGGTAAACTGATCAAGTTTGGTATTTGGCGTCGCGCTCATATAGATTGTTTGTGAAGCCGTTTGGATGCTCGTAGATGTATTGGCTCGCTGTGAAGTAGAAGACAGACAAAACGACTTTATTTGATGATTATTACCATCCTTGTCTCCTTTTACAGCATACATGTTTGTACGACATTCTTGATTCACACGGTATTCTGTTGTTTCATCAAAGTTTCGGTTGATTGTGATAACTTGAAATTTATCAAACTGCCTCTTAATGTTAACAAAAATAAGAGCATTTAAAAAAGCAACACTCGAAAATGGTATGAAGAATCCAATTAGACTAACAGTCAAAGTTACGAACGAATTCACCAGGTCCCCGGGCACCAGGTACTCCATGAGACACGTGTGCGAATATTCCACCGTCTCCTTTTGTCCACCAAAAGCCGTCCATCCGAAAGAAAGTAGGAAAAAAACTGTGAAGTAGATCATCCAAGCTGACATGATCGCATATCGAACACGTTTTCGTGTCACGAGTAATCGGTGTTTGATTGGCTTCGTAACTAACAAATATTTATCGATACTGATGAACACGATCATTGAGACCGATACGTAGACGGCTACGTAGTCGAAAATGCGGTATAATCTACAGAAGTACTCGCCGAACAACCAACGCCCACTTACAATGATCGTCAGATTGACCGTTAACGGCACGAGTCCGACGATCAAATCGGCAAAGGCAAGATTAAGAATGATGAGGTTAGCAGGCCGTTGACGTATCTTTTTGTCTCGGACGTACGAAATAATGACGAAAACATTACCAATGACAGTGGTCGCAATGAGGATACCGTAGATAGCTACGACTGGAATCAATGCCGAAAGTGGTAGGTTACTATCTTCTGAAGATAAGACAGTTGTCCTGTTGTTGAATTGGGTAGAGTCTTCAGGATCCATAATCTGCAGACAGGTCATGAGAATTTCATAGATTAGAAAGGCCTCTTAAATAGGTATAAAAAGACAAATTTTACACAAAGATCCCGAACTATTCCCCATGAATTAGAAAGGATCCATGTTCTCGCGCCTAGGAGGGGGGGGGGGGATGGGCATATATTTGTGTTAAATTCCGAACATAGAAGAAAGAAAGGTGGGGTGTGAGAGATAATCAAACTTCCACAAGCGTTGTCAGTCTAAAAATCTTTCAGTATGACACGGCACTTTTCCGTCTATCACGACTCAACCCTTTCTGGATGAGGTTCAGGAGTGGAGCCCTTGCCGGAAAGGGGAGGGGGAGGGGCTAGGGGCAGAATCAATCTCTCTCGTTTCAGCTAACCTTTAAGACAGCTGTCTTGGGCGATAAAAACACACAATCTCTATTAAGTATTGTATCATACAAAAACGACTTATTTTGGGAACCACTTCTATCTTTACAGATGTGGTCGGGGGGGAGGGGGCTTGTGGCATATTTCGGGGTGCAGGTGCATTCCAGGAGCGGAGCTTTCGGACGCTCTCGAGTTTTAGCGATTTAGAACCTTCAAGATAGCTGTCTAGGTCGATAGACTTCTAATCCAACTTTTGAAATTTGCACTGCCCATACTGGTTTATCTCTCTCTTTCACACACATACATTCTTTTTTTTTTTTTTTAACAATTTGTTTTTATTTCTCCAAATGTGCAATACAAACCATAACATACAATTGAATAAAATAAACGTGTTCAATATTGATGCTTTTACATTAACATAATTAAACACAAACTTATTTGCAGTATATATAACTCAGCAACAAAGTAAACGTATAAGTACCTAAACATAATAATGTCAATTGTAAATGTTATTCACTTATATACAAACAAAAAAAACTTAAACAAATCTGGAGATAATTTTACTGGAACAATCCTGCCCCCTCCCTGCCCCCCTCCATCACACAAACATACTCACCCACCCACACACATACTCACCCACCCCCCCCCCCCCACACACACACAATACTCACTCAGTGGAGGTCTGCTAACATTCTCAACTCAAGAAAAATATACTAAATAAGTTATCCAGGCCGCAAAATAGAGTTACCCTTTTAACAGGCTCACGGTGGAGAAGAAGAAAACAATCTTAATTAATCTTAAGCTGCTCCCACTTTAAGAAATGTGATCCCAGCTTTCCCATTTTAATTGCTATTTTCTTTTCCTCATCCCTATACTTAATTTTTTTTTCTTCATCTTTTCTAAAGTTGGTACTTGCCCCCCCCCCCGATCTTGACATGAATGTAACATACTTCACCATGAAAATGATAGTATTACACATTTTTATTCTATATAAACTACCTACCAACCCAACAAATATATCTCGCCATTCTAAATCTTTAATTTCATCTAAATCAAAAAGTTGTATTAAACCCTGCCATATCCATTTAACGCTCCCGCAAGATAAAAATAAATGTTTGTATGTTTCTATTTCCTGCTTACAAAACGAACATAACTTATCACCTACAAAACAAATATTTCTTTTAATACTTTATCTATAGAATCATAATCATTTTGTCCATCCCTTACCTGCAAATCATACGTTTGTTGCAGTGCTTTGATAAAATAATCATAAATTTTTCTTGAACCCACATCCACAAACTGTATTTTTTTACTAGAAATATGAAAATAAGTATTAAAGCTTATCAAATCAACCTCGAGGAATTGTATTAACCCTGAATCATCCTTCCATAACCTGGGTATCGCATCATAAATATCAATAATCATAAGCAAATTATTACCTTTCATACCGAGGTTCATAAAAAATTAACAGACTTAACATGGCCTTTCTCAACCAAGTGATTCAGTTGAACAATCCCTCTTTCAAAAAAGTATCTATCAAATATACTTTTTCCATTTATACATATATTCCGATTATTAAAAATAATTGGATTAATATAACCCTCCAAATATCTTAAATTACTTGTCTCTTGCCATGCTTGCAACATTTCCATATAGTATGGTGGAATATTTAAAACGAGTTTAATCTTTTTTAATTCATAATCACATTTAAAAAAAAATCTACCACCCATCAAAAAACAATTTCCATCCCAAATTTTTCTCTCCATATAAAAGACGTTTTATCCACATTATGCGTTGTATTTTAACAGATATTTCAAAATTAATCATTCTTAATCCTCCAAAGTCATAATCCTGATACATTATTGCCCGCTTAATTCTATCTTTCCCCCTCCATATAAATTAAAATGAAATTTTTGCAACTTCTTTGTATACCCAATGAGGGACAATAACGAGAGATGAAATATAATTTGATTCTGAAAGCGCATAAGTTTTTAACAAATGTATTTTACCCATAATAGTTAAATCTCTTTGTTTCCACCATACAAGCAATTTTTTTATTTTACTTAGAATTTCTTTATAATTCAAATCATCTTTTAATCTTCCATCTAATGAGTAACTAACCCCTAAAATGTGTATTTCCTTAACCAAATTTCCAAATAAAGGCCCATCAGGTTTGTTCTCATCCTCACCCATCTACATAAAATGTGTCTTTGTTTTATTGACTTTAAGACCACTAATTTGTTCAAATGATTCAAAAATATATCGCAACCTTCTAACCGAATCAATATCCTTTAAAAATATTGTCATATCATCTGCATATAACACTTGCCTAATTTCAGATTTTCCAAATGTAATCCCTGTAATACCGTTGTCCCTCCTGTACATACACACGCACGCACACACACACATACACACACACATGCACGCATACACGTATCTTCATTATTAGAAAATGACGCTGTGGGTTTGACGTACTACATTATCATTCTGTTAGTTTAGCACTTAACTATCCATTCAATATGGGTCTGATACCCGTTGCCCCTTGACAGCTATGGAGTAAAGGCCTCTTTTAAAGGGGAGTTTCAACCTGAAGTTGCGATCAATCAAACACAAATTGGTAACTCCGCGACGTATCTTGTGAGGTACCCTCCCATTCACTCTGTACTAAACTATTTTTTTTTTAAATCAGATAATTTCTTTTTTACCTAAAGAAAATGTTCAATCATACATTTACCCTAAATATAATTATTGCAAATAAGTTTTCCTTTTACAACCCCTGTATGAAACAAATCTATGCCGCATCAATATCTAAGAAAATGAAAGGTTATGAAATTAATGTCTGTATACAGAGCAAATATGAGAGAACCTCGCTAGATACGTAACGGTGTTACCATTTTGTATTTCACTAATGACAACTTTTATAATCATAATTTTCCAGTTTTTAATCGGGTATTGCTCAAACTTTCACAAATTTGTTTTTCTTCTTTTATAAATACCAGCCAATTATTAGGATAGACTTCCCCTTTAAAAATAAAGTTGATTACTTGCCATGTGATTGCATTGCGAAAAAAACCTGTCTAGAAATTTATATTGAAATTATCAGAATCATCAAAAAGATTTAAAAGAAATGTCACAATCTCGCTGGAAATCCCATACGTTGAAAATCAATGCACACAGATGTGGGAATTCTGAACTTAATCTATACATGTGGCAAATTTTTCTAGTCATACATGAAATAGAAAGGCATTTCAAAAATCAAATTGTATACGATTTTTGTTTCTACTGTATTATTCTTCCAGATAATAAAATAAAAGACGAAAAAGCTCACATTTCCCCCAAAACTCAACCTCTTCCAATACAAATTGAGTCATGGTGTAGTAATTATGACAAAATCTGTATTTTCTACATCGTGACTGTAATATGATGACGGACTTACGTAGGAACTTCTGCAAGAGATTGACTTGTGTTTGCGAATTAGATATTGTGTTTGTTTGCGAATTAGATATTGTGTTTTAGACGAAGTAGTTTGATGAATCTAATTACGGTTTGTCATTTGTAAATCAGCTCGATATACGCCTAAGTGCAGGAAATTAACGGTTTCATAAAAAGGTTTATTGTATAAGAAGGCTTATTGTTCGAAGATCAAAGGTCTCGAAATTGACAAATTTGTTGTCACCATGATATGGGGTATATAAAGAGATTCATGTTATAATATCTCATGTGTATACTCCTCTTTCGGGGGAGATTGCTATTTGAAAGCAGACGGATCGAGGCTTGAAATTTATGTCACTTTTTTCGGTTATTAATTTTCTCTTTCATCTTAAATACTAACATCAATCATTCTATCGACGTCGTGGCAATAATACGATAACAGTATTTACCCTAGAACAGTGATACTCACTCTGGAAGATCATTAGAACTGGGAAACAACATTTATTTGTTAAATAACAATTCAATGTCGCTGAAAAATTCTAATGAAGAGATTTGACAGTACATGTAAAATATATTATGGGACTACCTATACAGTGCGTCCCAGAAAAAAGACTTAACTTTATTTCGTTGACAATCAGCCGTAGACGAAAGACTTCATGCATGGCTGATTGTCAACGAAACGGAGTTAAGTCTGTTATCAATTCTGCATGTTGTTATGGCAGGCACCCAGTGAAAGCGAATTCGTATGATAAAATTATGGAAATGCAAGCACTACTTTAAACAAACAAGACTTTGTCATTCCTTGCTCATTTTTCCTGATTGAGGTGTCATATGAAAGGGCAGAACCTCAACTTTCTAGAAATGTAATTTTCTCTTTGAAATTCAGATATCGTCCGCCAAATGACTTTTTAGTTTCCTCTCTTCAAATTCATTTTAAACAATCATGCGTGAAATATGCATCATATGAGTTGCATCAAATGAAAGAGGAGGATCTAGGCTTTCCAACGATATGTCATTTAGTAACTATAAATGTGAGTAAGTTATGATAAAACATCGATAATTCTCGGTTTCGTTTTTTCTGGGACGCACTGTAGATGATACACGAACGTGCTGTCATAATATATAATATACGAAATACTTGATTTTCTCGCTTTTAAACATATTTTATTTTAAGGCTACAAATGGTTTTCCATAATTTTCAAGTCAAACTTAGAGTTAAGTTCGACTAAAGATCTGTGAACCACCCCCCCCCCCCCTTGATCAGCTTACTTCCCCCTTGTATGCATAATCTGAACTAAAACGCGCTACACTGTTAGATTATAATCTACGCCTTTTGCAACGGGGAAGGGGAATGGAATTTTGCGCCCAATCCAAGTGAATGGAAAATTATAATTAAGAAAAGGCGCCATAGATAAACGTCCTTTTTTATTTATTTGAAAGAAAGGGGCATATTATTAATCATTTAAAAGTATAGATTTTGGCAATTTGACACACATACTAGGAATGTAAAAAAAGGTGATGACAACAATGCGGTGCACTTTCACTCACACACACATACAAACATACACACGCACACGCACACATAAATTCTCTCTCCCCCTCCCTCTCCCTATCACTCCCCTCTCTCTCTCTCTCTCTCTCTCTCCCCCTGTCACTCTCCACCCGACTCTCTCTTTCTCTCTCTCTCTCTCTTTCCTTAAGGGCAATTTTATAGAAAACAAAGGTTTCGGGTGGGGTTTCCATCCCACCCAATAGGTTTTCTGTCTTTTTTCTTTTAGACTTCTTTTCTCTTTCTTTCCTCCTATTTCTTCCGTTGCTCTTTATTCCCCTATTTTCGTTTCTTTTAGGCCGCTAAAGGAAGGGGGTCGTGGACGATTCGGTCCCCAACTTGAATGCAATCCAATTTACACCACATGATTGAAGTAGGGGAACACTTTTCATCAAACAAAACGATTCAAAAGCGGATGTGCAGTGCGTGCTGCTACACGTCTAAGCCTGATCACGACACATGGAACTGTCGGCATATATGTCTTTTCCCTCTCGCGTTGTTATATTTTCTAAGAAAGTGTGTTACGTTGTCATTCGTCTTCCCTTCCTCTTTACAAACACTAATGTCACAATTTTCTTCAATTCACTACTCTCCTGTATTTGATGAGAGATGCCCAGCTAGATTATAGAGTGTGAAACACATTAAATATATACAGTGTGAGTCAAAAAAAGTTTACACCGAAAAAATTGCTAATCATTTTTTTTTAAATCATCAGTGAACAGTAAGTTATTACATATCTTATGAAAGAGTGTTTTATCTCAAATCATTTGGTAACATTAATGTGGTATGCGTTCACGCTGGGATAAACAGAAGACATTGTTTAAGAGAGTGCAAAAATCGACTTGCGCCAAATTAATACATGTGATGTTTGAATAAATCAATTGGGATTCGGGTATTAATTGGGTCTTTGCAGATTTAAATAAAATCCCTAACAGAATTATTCATGCAACACATATCAAATATCAAATATCAAAGGACATTTGTGCGCGCGCGCGTGCGTGTGCGTGTGTGTGTGTGTGTGACTTTGTCTCTGCAAAAAGCAAACGCAATGCATTTCATATACATTCAATTCATTCTCTCACTTTGATACTTTGGCGCAAGTCTATTTTTGCACTCTCGCAAACAATGCCTCCTGTTCATCCTAGCGAACAAGTGAACAAATACCACACAAAAATGAGTGCAAACTTTTTTTTTGACTCACACGGTATAATAAAAGGCCAGAGGTCAGAAAATGTTATCTATAGCAAAATCAGACAGGAATTACAAGAAACCATGTGAGAAATGTGTTTACAATGTGACAGCCTTCAATCAGAACAGTAATATTGTAATTGTAAAGTGCATCAGTTACAGTGGCGTATCCAGCTTAGGTGGGCCCCTCAGTCTCCCCCTCTCCAAAAAGGAATATGATATGATAGATAAATTGGCAGTATTTGACCAATAAATTATTGTTGGCGACGGGAGCCCCACAATTCGCCAAAGATTTGATGACAAAATTTCACTTAAACTGTATCATAGTGTGAAACAAGATAGCATTTAAGACACACTTTAGCATACATTTTCCCCTCAAAATGTGTTTGAAGACATATACATGTATTGGTAACAGAATACTGAATTTGGGTTTTGTATTGTACGCATGCAATTTTTTTTATTTTGTATTCTTTTCTAAATATTTGACTTTAAACATTACTGTTTTGAAAATCATTGCAAAAAAGGTGTCTTAAATGACACTTTCTTTCACATTATTATACAATTTAAGTGAAATTAATCCTTCAAATTTTGGGGGCTTTAATTGCAGAAAAATTGCTTATAAAAATTCGCATAGTTTGATTTCAAATCATTTGATTGATTGATGGAGTCTGCGCCTTTGAATATTTTTAAAAGAAATATGGCGTCATTAGAGTTATGTGAATCATCACCAATATTATCATCGTCATCAAATATTTTTTGTTATAAATCCAAAACCCTCATCAAAGAGCACTTAAGTAGCCTTTTTGTGGCATGAAACATGATTAATACTCCGAGGCTCAATACTCTTTCAGATACATGTACTTGGAAAGTAATCTCAAGTTTCGGAGTCTTTTTAAATATAAAGATAAGGAAACACCTTTGTTAGACTCTTCATTCAAAGAAGCTTTCCTTTATGTGTCGTCAGTTGCGGGCGAGACCGACATATGGTTCGCCAATAGTGGATTCGGGTGTACATAGCCTTTGCTATTCATCGGCGAAATGATAATACATATATACGTTTAATAATAAAGTTATTCTCGAATTCACATCTTTTCCAAAACATACAACTCACAAACTATTAACTGAGAATGCATCTAATTAACTTAACTAATGAAGCTTGATGTGAGTGTTAATTTATACAAATAAAGACGGGCGGTGGAGACGGGATGCGTCACAATGTCGTAGGTTTACTACAGCTATGCCTTCGATCTGACTTCGACCTCGTACCTTTATATGAGAGTTGTATGACTCGAGCCGTTGCTGTAGTAAGAGGGGCGATCCTGGTAGCAAATTCATAATTGTTGTCGATAGATTTGCATATACCTTTCTAGGCCTTTTCAGCAAATTTTAAATATCGTTCTCAGCAGTCATCTTTTTAATTGTTTCCCTTCTTCTTAGTAAATTAGTAGTGCTTTCATGATCATCATAATCGTTATTATTATTATTTTTATAATCATCATCATTGTCATCATCACTGCTACATTCCATGTTTCATTCAAATTATTTCTATTACTGTTTTTGTTATAATCAATCTCCCTGTGCGAACAAGTTATAAGTACAAAATGATAATGCATTACCCAACATTTCTGCGGGTAGTGGATCCATTGGGAAACTTAATCAGGAGTCAAGTCATTGCATATTATGCATGACGAGAGTGTGTGTGAGAGAGACAGAGAGAGAGAGAAGGGATGTGAGGAAGAGTGTGTGTGTGTGTGTGTGTGAGAGAGAGAGAGAGAGAGAGAGAGGATGTGAGTGTGTGTGTGTGTGTGTGAGAGAGAGAGAGAGAAAGAGAGAGAGGGAGGGAGTGAGGATGTGTGTGTGTTAGAGAGAGAGAGAGAGAGGAAATGAAGAGTGTGCGCATGTACGTGTGTGTGTGAGAGAGAGAGAGAGAGAGAGAGAGAAAGAGAGAGACAGGGGGAGGAGAAAGAAACAGGCAAAAATAGCAACCAATATACAGTATTAACAGATTTTAATATTTTTTTTTTCATGAAAGTACAATTCTTTTTTTAAATCTTAAAGTTATTTAATACTCCAATACATGACAACGTCTAAGATAAGGACAATACAAGACATGTACACAAAAGCAGATCATTTATAAATGTAATGCTTCCTGGGCGGACTAATGAATATTAATAAGTCAGAATGAATCAGGAGAGCCTTTGAGTATTTGTTTCTAGTTCATCGTGACTGTGCCATGGACCAGTGATGGCCTGGTGGTAGAGTCGCTGCCCGGCAAGCAGTAGATGGCAGGTTCAAATCCCGCTGGTTCCAAGATTTTTTCTGACTTGTTTTTCAATTTTTCCTAATATTTAAGTCACTGTTTGTTCGTTCTCCTCCTGTGATTAGATGATGTATCTGCCTCAGGTATCACGTCAGTTTTTATTGACTAAAGGGCGCTCTACATAAAAAGTGTAAGAGTAATATAAACTCAACAAATTACGTGATTCCGATTGGCTGAAAATCGTGTTTAATCGCAAACTTTTTATTGAACTAAGCTCCTGGAACTGAGGTTAGAAATTGGGTTCTTTTGCCCTTTTTGCGTTGAACTTTTCAAAAGTTTATTAAATTGATCTCATTTTACTACTTCCCCGTCCCAGCAGCAGATCCAGGATTATTTTGCAGGATGTGAAGGAGAGACAACTCTGATAATCTCGGACAAGCAGGAGATAAACAAACAAAAGCTAAAAACACCATTACTAGCAACAAACAAATTTCTGGGGGTCCTCTCCTTTTCATTTTTGGTGGAGACTATTCACAGGTACATGTATATATGCCAAATTTTGATTTTTATGGGGGGTGGGGATACGTGCCCTGTGCCCCTATACCTGGTTCAGCCACTGGGCTTAAGCTTTTAGTTTGAGTATAGCGTCATACAATTCTGACTTTTTACTTTGAAATGTCTCCCTTTATCCGCACGTTCTTTCATCATTTTTCTCATTCTGAATATGTTTAACTTTCTCTTTCCCTCACTTTCTCTCTTCCATTCATTTCCGCAATTTTACTAATTTCTTTAAAATTGTCATCTTTCACTCAAAGTCAGATTGTTTGCTAAAAGCCTTTTTCATTGTATGTTTCTGAGACGAAATTCTACGCAACTGAGCGTGTATAGGGGGCTGCAAACAAATATTTAGTGACATTAAATGCATAGAAAATTTACCAGAGTGTGAAAAAGCTTTCCGACATCGAAATTTTCTTCACTTAACGGACCAAGCAATTTGAATGAGCTTGACATAGACCTATAGATGTTTATTTTTTAAAGGAATTATGTTCACTTTAAAATATTAACCTCACTAAAAGACTCTACTCCTCTCTCTCTAGCTCTCTTTCTCTATTTCTCAGTCATTCATTTCGATTGTAGACCACACATAATTCATTTTCTTTAAATCTAGATACAGTTTCATATTCTTTTACGATCGATGGTGTATCACTATACACATTTATGCAATTTGAAAAACTTAGGAATAGTGAGAAAATGTTATATCGAGATCGTCGATCAGAATGGTGAAAGTCCTACACAACTGAAAAACCCAAGTCTCCTGTAAATGATTAGTTGATAAAAGGGTTTGATGGTCTATAATAAGGAACGGAATATTCCAGGATCAAGACAAAAATCAGCGCACTCAGTGACCTTGGGTAAAGTATTCATTCTAAAGTATTAATTTCAAGGGGATACAAGTAGTAGCATATTTTTATAAAAAATAAAAAGATTGATTAAAAAGAAAAGAGGAAAACAATTGAAAGAAAACGAAAGAAAAAAAGAAGAAAAGACAAGACAAGGAAATAGGAAAGAGAAGAAGTATTTACTTAAGATTTTACCTTCAGAGAGTTTCTTTTCCATCGTCCATTGCCCATTAATTTTTTAATTTTTTATTAACACGATTCAATTGGAATGATACAAGATATGTTTTATCTTTTAAGCATTTGGTTTAGACTCAATTTAGATTTATACGATACTTGTGCCAGGGGATCATTTTGAACAACAATTCTATCATAACCAAGTAAAATCAACATCAACATTTTCTCACAAGACATTGGATGTGTATACTCTGTGGTCGTTATTAACGGTGTAAGTTCTGATGTCAGTTTAATGATATTCTCGAAAAAAAATAATTCGGAATGACAAATAATAACTAACTCAGGCGTTGCTAATTCCATATTTATCCTATGAAGTGAGTTAACCAATCTATGAATGACGAAATTTCGACCAGGAATTTAATCACATTTAGTATAAATGTAGGCCTACAATGATTAAATTATATTCAATTCAATTCCATGTATTTCCACTTTAAAACAATTTACAAATCAATAACATAAACATATGAATAATAGTGGAGGGATTATGAAAAGCACTAATTGGATTTGCATTTTTTTTTTAATAATGGAAGAGTGTGAGACAGATAAAAAGAGTGTGTAATAAGGCGATTCCCACGTCTCTTTAATTTATGAATTCGTTCAATATTTCTTTTAGAAGTGAAAGCGGAACAATATTACAATTATTTAAATGGGAAGAAATAAGGACATAATATAACTTTTCAAAACAGTCTGAGGTAAGAAATTCAATCGGAATAAAACACCTATATTTTTAGATATAGTGTTACAAAGGTGATTTATATGGTGGTTCCAAGATAGTTTTTCATCTACAATTACTCATAAAAATGTTGTATTTGACATCCGAGTTATCTTTTTATTTGAATAGAATACATTTTAATCCACTGGAATTTTGGTTTTATTTCCAAATACAAAATAATTCGTTTTATTAGTATTTAATATTAACTCATTGGATTTCATCGACTTACATAAATTGCTTAATTGAGTATTTATGAAATGAAATAAATTGGTAGGATCACGACCTTTACAAAATACACTGGTATCGTCTGCAAATAAAATATAACGCAAATTCCGGCTTGAACATGGCGTGTCATTGATATATAAATTTCAACAAAATATTCACATTCGGATAAAACGACTAACGTCAAGAGAAAAATGTTAATTTAGGTTAACCTCGATTTACTTGACGTTCACGCATACTAGTATATTAGTACGTTTCTATTTTGAAGAGTTTAAACATTAAACTTGCATATCACTCAATATAATAGATATCTTTACAATTGAACAACCAATTTTAGGGAAAAAATAAGCTGACGAATAACTTGCTTTTTGCTTCCAAAGGTATATATAAAAAAATATTGTGTTGATTTACTGTAATGTTGATAATTAGAGTCTACATGCAACGTTGTCGATTCGTCTACATGTTTTATTGGGGGGTGGGGGGAGGGGCAAACGCATTAATATGATTTTTTTTTCTCGTAGAAAGCCCTCGCAATGAAAGAATAACAATTATTGCTCTTTTCTGTTCAATTATCTCATACAAACCGTTTTTCATTTATTCATTCATTTATTACCTAAATTCAAGTTACATTGTTTTTCAGCTAACAATAATTATACAATTGGTAAATGAAGCCAATAAATAGCAATAGCTAGTCTAGGTTGGCCCCATCTGATACACTGTCATTTATGACAACAAATTAAGAATACACGTTGACTCATAAAGAAGTAACAGTTTGCACTAACATTAAAACAATTTTGTTGTTTTGAAATATATACACGAAATGATATCACTAAAACATATATGTACACTAAAATAAAATTTAAATATTTACACAATATCGTTGAAATATTTCATTTTAATTCTTTTCTTAATCTACAATATTTACACTAAATGTGCCAATAAAAAGTAATTAAAAATCATTCTTCAAGAAGGTCCGTTTTGAATATTTCTCTAAAGCTTTTTCGCGATGAACTTGTTTTCTAATTTCATTAGCATTCCAAATATATGCACCAAAATATGATACAGACTGTTTTCCTATGTTTGTTTTTACTTGTATAAGATTGATAATATGATTTTCATTGGTTCTTGTTCCATAAGCATGTTGTTCAAAATTAATGTAAAATAATCTATAAAACAATAAAAAAAATTGAACTCATAAAACAGAGGCGCTGAATGGTGATTGTAGCATTTAAATGAGATCAAACGTTCGATAGTTTGTTTGCATCATCAAAGTAAAATTGTCGTCACTAGCTCACGTAAAAAAGAAGTAGTATAGATATGATATTACTCAGGCAACAAAATATGAGGATATTAGGGCATGTTTTCCCCATAGATGCTCGGGGAACACACGGCCCCTGCCCTAGCCGTACGTATATGACTGCAACAGAGAAGTGGTGTTGCGAATTTTGAACATAATATAAGCGACTCTCTATTCAATTCTTCTTCAAATAAGGTGCGAAATTTACTAACTTTCTAGAGTCAAAGAATTTATATTTCTTAAAATAATTAACCTCCCTAAATATCCGATGAAGATAATAACAAAATTTATAATAATTGTAGATTTGTAGCGCATTATATCTGTCTCTAGAATGATACCCGAGGCGCAAAAAATAGGTAACACAAAAGTTAGTTAAATACAAAAAAACGGCAAAATGACAACAAGGGCAACAAAATAATCTGATACAATAAATTCAGATACAATAATCAAATACAAAAATATTGCGGCACAGTAAGGAGCAAAGCAATGAGATTTACACATTTTCCAACCATTTAAAAACGCTTTTTAGAAAATAATTTAAATTAGGGCACTGAATTTCGAGATCCTAAAGCAACACATGCGAGTGAGCAAAGCGACCGAGCAAAAGAAAACCGATTTAGCCCTCAAAAACTCTATTTCTGATACAATTTACTCTTCATATATCGAAGGGGAACGCATGAGCCTTAAAGATCATGACTAATTCTCTTCCTTTTCTACCCTTCCTCTTTTCCTTTTTACCCCCTTTAAGTGCCGCCTGGGGCGCGTCCTACCTGTCCCTAGATATCTCCTATGTGTATTCTGTTTCACCCTTTTGTTAAATGTGCAAAACTACCTTAGAATCAGATGCTGCTTGTAAGTGTCGGCTTGCATGGTGATGTAGATATACAGTAGGCTTGCGGGTCCGCAACCTGGAGACTCCAGCCCAGACGGACAGTCAGACGGACGAGCAGACCATCCATGTCCACTCCCCGATGACTCAAGCCCACACGGTCATGTATTTTCCCCCGACGTCCGCAACCCGGTAACTTAAGCTCACGCACGCCAGCTATTCTCCACTCCTGACGACGGATAGTCAACCTGTTCGAAACGTCGAGCCACTCCCGCCACTCATCCTCTCCAAGCGCTATAGTTCTTCTTAGAACTATAAGCTAAGAAAGATAACCAACAGTCTTTTTCAAGACTACACAAACAGTCCTTTTCAGGACTACACACCCTCAAGAAAGATTACCGAGAGTCCTTTTCAGGACTCCTCAATCCTCTCTCTCTCTCGCTCTCACATGGTGCACCCGCAAGCCTACTTTATAGCTTAGAATCGTCAGCAATAGACGATATTATGAACAGTTCGGTGAATCATTTATATTATATCAGGAAATGGTTTGGTCCTAAAACGGATTCATGGGTTACCCCGCGGGTCAATTTTTTTCTTCTTTAGATTTACTACCGAAATAAATACCTGATCTATAGATGATTTTAACCCAGTCCAACGATAATCTTCTTAAGCTATAGTGGTACAGTATGGTCACTTGTGTCAAGGGCCTTAATTTGCAAAATCTGTAGAACAACATTCTGACAGTAACTCTACCCTCATCAGTGAATTGCGTTTATTGATCTATCAAATTTAGTAATAAACGTTTGGTGCTATAGCCATGTCAGAAACCTTAATGTCACCAAGAATGTTGTTTGCATTCAGAAACTTGTTCAATTAAAATGGTTGATAATTTCTTTTTCACCCCGAACATTTTTCAATTAATTTGATCGACATCGAAATAGTCTCACGAAATTTTTCTTAAATTGGACAATCATGAAAGCATAAAGAATTGGATTTATCCCAGAGTTAGCCCATTGAATATTCTCAGTTATATTCCAAGCCAGTTTACTGGTGCATTTTTCTTTGCAGATAGCATTCGCAATGGTGCAGATTTCATATGGAAGACAACACACGCCAAACACCACGACAACGAGGGCTAGCTTCTTGGCAATTATCGTATTCTTTTGCAGTCTCACGCTGGTAAACTGATCAAATTTGGTATTTGGTATCGCGTTTAGGTGGATTGCTTGTGAAACAGTTTGAATGCCCATAGATGTATTGGCTCGCTGTGAAGTAGAAGACAGGCGAAAAGATTTCGTCTGATGATTATTACGATCCTTGTCTCCTTTTACAGCATACATATTTGCACGACATTCTTGATTCAAACGGTATTCTGTTTTTTCATCAACGTTTCGGTTGATTGTGATTACTTGAAATTTATCAAACTGCCTCTTAATGTTAACAAAAATAAGAACATTTAAAAAAGCAACACTCGAAAATGGTATGAAGAATCCAATGAGACTAACAGTCAATGTTACGAACGGATTCCCCAGGTACTCCATGAGACACTCGTGCGAATAATCCATCGTTTCCTTTCGTCCACCAAAAGTCGTCCATCCGAAAGAAAGTAGGACAAAAACTGTGAAATAGCATATCCAAGCTGATAGGATTGCATATCGAACACGTTTTCGTGTCACGAGTAATCGGTGTTTGATTGGCTTCGTAACTAAAAAATATCTATCGATACTGATGAACACGATCATTACGACCGATACGTAGACAGCTACGTAGTCGATAACGCGGTATAATCTACAGAAGTACTCGCCGAACAACCAACGCCCACTTACAATGATCGTCAGATTGACCGTTAACGGCACGAGTCCGACGATCAAATCGGCAAAGGCAAGATTAAGAATGATCAGGTTAGCAGGCCGTTGACGTAACTTTCTGTCTTGGACGTATGAAATGATGACGAAAACATTACCAATGACAGTGGTTGCAATGAGGATACCGTATATAGCTACGACTGGAATCAATGCCGATAGTGGTACGTTACTATCTTCTGAAGATAAGACAGGTGTCCTGTTGTTATTGTTGAATTGGGTAGACTCTTCAGGATCCATAATCTGCAGACAGGTCATGAGAATTTCATAGATTAGAAAGGCATCTCAAATAGGTATTAAAAGACAAATGTAACAAAAAGATCCCGAACTATTCCCCGTGAATTAGAAAGGATCCATGTTCTCGCGCCTAGGAGGGGGGCATATATTTTTTGTTAAATTCTGAACATAGAAGGAAGAAAGGAGTTGAAGTGGAAGAGATAATCAAACTTCCACAAGCGTTGTCAGTCTAAAAATCTTTCAGTATGACACGGCACTTTTCCGTCTACCACGACTCCATCCTTTCTGGATGAAGTTCAGGAGTGGAGCCCTTGCCGGAAAGGGGGGGGGGGGGGCTAGGGGAAGAATCAATCTCTTTCTCTCTATCTCTCTCTCTCTCTCTCTCGTTTCAGCAAACCTTCAAGAAAGCTGTCTTGGGCGATATAAACACAAAGGCCCGAATTCACAAAGCAAGGTTTGAGCTCAAACCTTGCTTTGTGAATTCGGGCCACAATCTCTATTAATTACTGTATCATACAAAAACGACTTATTTTTGGAACCACTTCTATCTTTACAGATGTGGTCGGGGGGGGGGGGGGGGGGGGGCTTGTGGCGTATTTTGGGGGGTGCAGGTGCATTCCAGGGGCGGAGTTCTCGGACGCTATTGAGTTTTAGCGATTTAGAACCTTCAAGATAGCCGTCTTGATCGATAGACTTCTAATCCAACCTTTGAAATTTGCACTGCCCATACTGGTTTATCTCATTGGAAATCAACTCTCTCTTTTACACACACGCACACACACAAACGCACACACACACACGCACGCACACACGCACGCACACGCATACGCACACACACACGCACACACGCTAACACGTATCTTCATTATTACAAAATGACGCTGTGGGTTTGACGTACTACATTATCATTCTGTTAGTTTAGCACTTAACTATCCATTCAATATGGGTCTGATACCTGTTGCCAGGGGCGTCGCCAAAGGGGGGGGGGTGCGGGGGGTGCGACACCCCTCCACCTGTCAGGATATTGTCGGTAAAATTGCGCTGCCGTCGGGAAAAAAGAGAAAAGGGGGAGGGAAAAAAAGAGAGGGAAAGAGAAAGAAAAGAAAAAAGAAAAGGAAAAGAAAAGAAAGAAAGGAAAAAAAAGCAAAGAAAAGAGAAAGGAAAGAAAGAGAAAAGGAAGAAAAGGAAGAAAAGGAAAAAAAGAAGAAAAAAAGAGAAAAGGGAAACAGAAGAAACGGGGGTGAAGAGAGGAGAGAGGGGGATGGTAAGAGCCTGAGAAAGGAGGAGTGGGAGTAAAAGAAGGGGGGTTGTGGGTGGAGTCGTCTCGTCAGGGAAGCAAGAAAGACATGGGTAAATATGTTGCTGTGTCGGGTCAGCTGTGTCGGTATTCTTGCTTGATCCTCGTGTACTATATCAATGCAGAAGTTTGAAGTCGGTGAGATGTATAGTAGCGAGCTTTCGATTTAGGCACCCGACGTCGGCTACTACGAGGTACTGGAGCGTGGAGACGTTGCGCAGCTCACGTCCGTTCCCTTCGCGGCAGTGCTTTCGATTTCCGCGTACGGGTGCTTTCGTCGGTCACGTGACCATTTTTTTTTTTTTAGATCAGGTGGTTAAATCAGGTAATAAATTCACAGTGCGCGAAAATCTGATACGATGAAAACATGAGGATGACAGAAATAGAAAGTTAAAATGATAAAACAAAAAATAACATAAGAAAAGGTGATAGAAGAATAAACAAAGGATAGGAAGAGGAAATAATAAAAACGAAGAATAACATAAGAGAAGGTGATAAAAGGAAGAATCAAAGAATAACATTAGAAAAGACAGAAAGAGAAAGTGATATAATGATATAAACAAAGAATTACATAAGAGAAGTTGATAGAAGGAAGAAACAAAGAATAACATAACAAAAGATAGAAAGAGGAAGAGATAGAATGATAAAAACAAAGAATAAAATAAGAGAAGGTGATAGAAGAAAGAAACAAAGAATAACATAAGGAGAGACAGAAAGTGATAGAATGATAAAACAAAGAATAACATAAGTAAAGGTAATAGAAGGAAGAAACAAAGAATAACATAACAAAAGATAGAAAGAAGTGATAGAATGATATAAACAAAGAATAACATAAGAGATTGTAATAGAAAAAAGAAACAAAGAATAACATAAGGAAAGACAGAAAGATAAAATGATAGAATGATAAAAACAAAGAATAACATAAGAAAAGGTGATAGAAGGAAGAAACAAAGAATAACATAAGGAAAGATAGAAAGCAGTGATAGAATGATATAAACAAGGAATAACATAAGAGATTGTAATAGAAAAAAGAAACAAAGTATAACATAAGGAGAGACATAAAGTGATAGAATGATAAAACAAAGAATAACATAAGTAAAGGTAATAGAAGGAAGAAACAAAGAATAACATAACAAAAGATAGAAAGAAGTGATAGAATGAAATAAACAAAGAATAACATAAGAGATTGTAATAGAAAAAAGAAACAAAGTATAACATAAGGAGAGACATAAAGTGATAGAATGATAAAAACAAAGAATAAAATAAGAGAAGGTGATAGAAGAAAGAAACAAAGAATAACATAAGGAGAGACAGAAAGTGATAGAATGATAAAACAAAGAATAACATAAAAGAAGGTGGTAGAAGGAAGAAACAAAGAATAACATGAGGAAAGACAGAAAGAGAAAGTGATAGAATGATAAAAACAAAGAATCAAATAAGAGAAGGTGATAGATGGAAGAAACAAAGATAAGGAAATACAGAAAGAGACAGTGATAGAATGATAACACAAAGAATAACACAAGAAAAGGTGATAGAAGAAGAAACAAAAGATAGCAAGAGGAAATAATAGAATAATAAAAACAAAGAATAACGTTAAAAAAGGTGATGAAACTACACTCACGTTGACGTCTTCACGGCGACGGCGATTCACGGAAATTGCCCCCGACTCCCGTCGGGTGATTTGGAAGGGAACGTGGGCACAGAAGCTCACGCATGCGCAGGGGATAAATATGACGTAACGCGTCGTAGCGCACGTCGGGTGCCTAAAATCGAAAGCTCGCTATTGTCGGTCGGCCGACAAGTTTTTTTCCCTACGAACTGTGACTTTGTATCCGCTGTGACGACTTCGAGAGTGCCTACAACTACAAAACTTGTATTTTCCCGAAGTTTCACTTTCCTATAATATCAGCTAAAGAAATCAGAGGTTTAACATTTTCGGGGAAACTAATTCAAACAAGGATTAAGAGTCAACAACGGTACGACGAATCGTCTTCCTTTCTCTAAATTTTGATGAAACGCCAAAATGTTCGCGCTTTGCGCGGATCGGGAAAACTTCATTTAGACGAGTCGAGAACGGTACAACGAATCGTTTTCTTTCTCTAATAATTTGAGGAAACGTCTAAGCTTCCGCGATTCGCGCAGAGGGGGGGGGGGGGGACTAAATTCAGATAAGGATTAAGAGTCGAGAACAGTACAACGAATCGTTTTCCTTTCTCTATATTTTGATGAAACGCAAAAATGTTCGCGCTTCGCGCGGGAGAGGAAAACTTCATTTAGACGAGTCGAGAACGGTTCAACGAATCGTCTTCTTTCTCTCATAATTTAAGGAAACGTCAAAGCTTCCGCGCTTCGCACAAGAGGGGGGGGGGGTACTGAATTCAGATAAATAGAGCTTAATAAGAGTCGAAAACGGTGCAACGAATCGTCTTCTTTCTATAATAAATAAATCAAACGTCTAAGCTTTTCGCGCTGGAAGGGGGAAAATGAATTCAGACAAGGATTAAGAGTCGAAAACGGTACGGCGAATCGTCTGCTTTCTCTAATAATTTAAGGAAACGTCAAAGCTTCCGCGCTTTGCGCTAAAGGGGGAAACTGAATTCAGACAATTAGGGCTTTTTAAGAGTCGAAAACGGTAAAACGAATCGTCTTCTTTTTCTAATAATTGAACGAAACGTCAAAACTTCCGCGCTTTGCGCGGGAGGGGGGAAATTTCATATAAACAAGGATTAAGACTCGAGCACGGTTCAACGAATCGTCTACTTTCTCTAATAATTTAATGAAACGTCAAAACTTCCGCGCTTCGCGCGAGAGGGGGGAGAAACTGAATTCAGATAAAGATTGAGAGTCGAGAACAGTACACCGAATCGTCTGCTTTTTCTCATAATTTATGAAACGTCTAAAGCTTCCGCGCTTCGCGCGGGAGCGGCAGAACTGAATTCATATAAGGATTAAGAGTCGAGATCAGAACACCGAATCGTCTGTTTTTTCTCATGATTTAATGAAACGTCAAAGCTCCCGCGCGTTGCGCGGGAGGGGGAGAAACTGAATTAGGACAAGGATTAACATCGAGAATGGTACAGCAAATCGTCTACATTTTATAATAATTTAATGAAACGTCAAAGCTTTCGCGCTTCGCGCGGGAGGGGGGGGGGGGAAACTTCATTCAGACAAGGATTAACAGTCGAGATCGGTACAATAAATCGTCTTCTTTTCCTAATAATTTAAAGGAAACGTCTAAACTTCCACGCTTCGTGCGGGAGGGGGGAGAAACTGAATTCAGATAAGGATTAAGATGAATTCAGATAAAGATTAAGAGTCGAGAACAGTACACCGAATCGTCTGCTTTTTCTCATAATTTATGAAACGTCTAAAGCTTCCGCGCTTCGCGCGGGAGGAGAGAGAAACTGAATTCAGGCAAGGATTAAGAGTCGAGCACGGTTCAACGAATCGTCTACTTTCTAATAATATAATGAAACGCCAAAACTTCCGCGCTTCGCGCGGGAGGGGCAGAACAGAATTCAGATAAGGATTAAGAGTCAAGAACAAAACACCGAATCGTCAGAGAAACTGAATTCAGACAAGGATTAACAGTCGAGATCGGTACAATAAATCGTCTTCTTTTCCTAATAATTTAAAGGAAACGTCTAAACTTCCACGCTTCGTGCGGGAGGCCTAACACCCCACCCCCCTCGCTTGCTCGCTACCGCCCCTCCCTAAAAATAAGATCCTAGCTCCGCACCTGCATTAAAATATATAGCTTTGATGTTGACTAAGTTGACAAAATAATTCGTATATTTATGTCGTCGAGGAAAATGACCATTTGCGCATACGCAATTACTATAGATAGTCCATAGGAAAAACAATTTATCCTTCGGCCCGAGTTTATAGGGTTAAATTTGTAGATATTGGGACATTTAATTTTGTCGGTAATTGGTGGC